>CAWUFW010015598.1:0-353437 GCA_963921515.1 Calotriton arnoldi | reverse complement strand
GTTGGGTAAATGTATAGTGCCTTTCCTACACTACAGCTGTGTAAAGGACCAGAAGAATTGTCTCCAGTGACCTGTGTGTCTGTAACTTTGCCACCGCGCCGAAAGCGCCGGGGTCCTTTGAGTAAGCTGTCCATCATAGTGGGGAAAGGGCGGGCATACGTTGCATACCGCTAGTGTATGTGTGGCGGGGCCAAACGAGCGGGGCTTCTAGGCCCGTTCACATGTCTCTTGTTTATAAAGGGTCAGAGCAGGATCTCAGCGGCAGACGAGGAGAAGGAACCTCCTGGTCACAGGAACTACACGAGCATTGCGCTCGAGAAATTCAAGGATGCAAAGACCTCCATCAAGGATTACAGCTAACTTTTTCAGGGTGTAAATGGAGAGAAGGCACATCTCCACGCTCACGAATTCTACACGAGAATTGCGCTCGAGAAAATGCAGGATGCAAAGACCTCCATCAAGGATTACAGCTAACTTTTCAGGGTGTAAATGGAGAGAAGGCACATCTGCCCTGCATATTTATCCACGAAGATGCCACCGTTTTGTGCAATACCTCTACTCAACTGGAGTACTTTCTACTGGCTAATCAGTAAGTGCTACCTCGTTGGGTAAATGTATAGTGCCTTTCCTACACTACAGCTTCGTAAAGGACCAGAAGAATTGTCTCCAGTGACCTGTGTGTCTGTAACTTTGCCACCGCGCCGAAAGCGCCGGGGTTTTTTGAGTAAGCTGTCCATCATAGTGGGGAAAGGGCGGGAATACGTTGCATACCGCTAGTGTATGTGTGGCGGGGCCAAACGAGCGGGGCTTCTAGGCCCGTTCACATGCCTCTTGTTTATAAAGGGTCAGAGCAGGATCTCAGCGGCAGACGAGGAGAAGGAACCTCCTGGTCACAGGAACTACACGAGCATTGCGCTCCAGAAATTCAAGGATGCAAAGACCTCCATCAAGGATTACAGCTAACTTTTCAGGGTGTAAATGGAGAGAAGGCACATCTCCACGCTCACGAATTCTACACGAGAATTGCGCTCGAGAAAATGAAGGATGCAAAGACCTCCATCAAGGATTACAGCTAACTTTTCACGTTGGAAATGGAGAGAAGGCACATCTGCCCTGCATATTTATCCACGAAGATGCCACCGTTTTGTGCAATACCTCTACTCAACTGGAGTACTTTCTACTGGCTAATCAGTAAGTGCTACCTCGTTGGGTAAATGTATAGTGCCTTTCCTACACTACAGCTGCGTAAAGGACCAGAACAATTGTCTCCAGTGACCTGTGTGTCTGTAACTTTGCCACCGCGCCGAAAGCACCGGGATCCTTTGAGTAAGCTGTCCATCATAGTGGGGGAAGGGCGGGCATACGTTGCATACCGCTAGTGTATGTGTGGCAGGGCCAAACGAGCGGGGCTTCTAGGCCCGTTCACATGCCTCTTGTTTATAAAGGGTCAGAGCAGGATCGCAGCGGCAGACGAGGAGAAGGAACCTCCTGGTCACAGGAACTACATGAGCATTGCGCTCGAGAAATTCAAGGATGCAAAGACCTCCATCAAGTATTTCAGCTAACTTTTCAGGGTGTAAATGGAGAGAAGGCACATCTCCACGCTCACGAATTGCGCCCTCCTCCTTCGTGAGCATTCCTGCTGCACGATCACATGATCGTGCAGCAGGAATGCACAAAGAGGCATCGGGGAAAGGAAAACCCTTTCCTTTCCCTCGATGTCTCTTTTAGAATCAAACCCCCTCCCCGAGCCAAAACTCACCTTATTTCGCACGCGCTGGAAGCAAATGGCTTCCAGCGCGTCGGGAAGAAAGGAAACCCTCAATGATGTCAGCGTGCCTCGCGCGCTGACGTCATTGATGGGAGGGCGGGGGTGGGGAGGCAGGGAAGTCCTTCCCTGCCTTCCCTCAAAAACCCGACGATCGGATTCCCACGGGGGAGCGCCAGCGCTTCCGTGGGTGGTCTGATGATCGAGCTGGACTCGTCATGAGCACACGAGCACTGTGTGCCATGATGAGTCCAGCTCGTCATAAGCACCGAAGGGGTTAATGCCAGATGACTAATAGAGATAAATGTAGTCTGTCTTATCTCTTTACATGAATTCATTTTTTTTTTTAAACTACCATTACCTAAAGTGCTCTATAATTATCTTCTAAAGTGCTAGTGCTCGTTCTCTTACTTGTAGTTCTGTGATTAAAAATAATATAATTTTCTAAATTGTCCTATGTTGCTCCTATTGATGAAAATACTTTGCGAGATGTCATTAGAATTTTGTTAAGTACAGGCATGTAAATAACTCCTCGTCCAGATTAAAACCATTTGGTTCCATAGCATCTAGTTCAAGGATATAAAAAGTTTCCAATTTTCTCAGTTCACTCTCCCTGTCCCCGCCTCTCTTTTTCTTGGGCACTATATATATAAAAATACATATTTATATTCACTGAAAAAGCCCAAGGTTACAGGGACGTTATAGTTAGGCTCAGATTTCACTCACTCATACAAAAGCAGTGAAATTTAGCAGTTATAGTTACCTGAGCTAACTATAACTTACGCCCCTGCAATGCAGTGCTTATGACCTCAAATATTACATCACTCCTGACAGGGTCAGTGACATCACTAATGACATCTCAAATGACATTACTGATGACTTCACTGATGGTTTCTAAACGTTACTGAGTGTTAAACATATATTCTAAGGTAAGTGGCTGTGGGAGCACCTGTGTTGGTGAGTGAGCGGGTGTGTAAGTGGTGTATAGAAGAGTGAGTGGGTCGTGTTCAAAGCTCCTATGGGAATTAACATTGGAAGTGCACTTTTTTGACTCCCCTTTTTCTCAGCCCCACTTGACAGATCACCTCGAACCTTTCCATGTGCAACTAGAATCACAGGCACACTTTTTTTCCAGAAACCTTTGTGAAGTATCGTCAAACGGCACTAAAGATATTGGCAAGTCAAAAAACACTTTTTCTATGGAATCATGGTCCTAACTATAGCTACCTACTGGCAGTCCAAGTAAGTAGTTATAGTAAGGACCATGTTTCTATAGAAAAAGTGTTTTTTTGACTTGCCTATATCTTTGACGTCGTTTGACGAATCCTCGCAAAATTGTCTAAACGAGTTTGACGCTCACTTCAGCTGCTATTCTAAAAGTTTTGGGGCGATCCGTTAATCGGTGTCTGAGAAAAAGGGTGGGTCCAAAAATGCTCTTTCCCGATGTTAATTTCTATAGGAACTTTAGACACGGCTACAGCCTGAACTGCTGAACGTAAATACACCAAATTTGGCAGAAACAGTGCTGTTGGTCCAGAAAGTGAACTTTTTGTAAATTGGCATAAATCAGTTCAGTGGTTTTTGAAATATTAAGGAAAATCCACATTTGCATATATAGGGACACAAAGGATCTACGATCCCTCCCGATCTAGTGCTTAGATTTGATTGGCTACCAACACTTCAAACCAGGAATTGTTGTCAGCCATCTTGGGACTCTGCTTGAGCCAAGTCCAAGAAAAAATATTTAAAAAATGGAAAAGGGGGCAGGGCAGAAATACCCAGACATCCTAGGCCTATCGGATCTCCGCAAGGCCAACAAAGCATTTTTTTTATTTCAGCAGGAGCCACGCTGGATCTGCGGATCCCACGAATTTTTTAAAAAAAACAAAGCGCAGGTTCCCGTGCTTTGTTCATTATTGGCCTCTGGGTGGGCCAGGTCCCACCTCCCCGGGGTTCATTCATTTTAAAGAGGGGGGCTCTTGGACCCCCCAGACCCTGAGGACTACCACCTCCCCAGGGTCATATGCCAGACAGAAATCAGGAGGGACCACCATGTATAATATGTAGGGGCCTCTATGATCCCCCCAGGCCCCAGGGACCACCACCTTCCCGGGGCCAAAATTAATATGTATTGGGGGCCTCAGATACCCTCCAGGCCCTGGGGATTACCATCTCCCGGGGTCATCTGGGAGGGCGACTGCGCAGCCCTTTCCCGGGCTGTTCTGGGCCCTGGGGATCTTCACCTCCCCGGGGCAGGCCCAAAACAAAAGAAAGGAGGGGGTGGAGCAGCCCCCCTCCTGGAGCCATAGATGGCCCTGGGGACTGCCACCCCCCATGGCTGGCTCATGCTACGTCCTGTGGTGACCACCCCGGGACATAGCTGTTGACTGTGGCTTAACAGGAGCTTTATGGCTCCTGCCAAGGCACAGCAAACACTCCACTTACAGTAAGTGAGAGCATTAAAAAATGCTCTTGCTTGCTGGAAGCAGAGCAAAATTCATTTTACACAGAGGGAGCTGCATGTTTAGCAGCTCCCTATATGTAAAAGCAATGCCAGCTCCCCACCTCCTGCGGAACCGCTGGGGCCTTCAGCCTCCCCGCGGACTCAGTGTTGAGTGGGTACCCAGAAGACACCCACTTTAAATGGCCAGGCCCCGGGGAATGTGTCCCTGTGGCAGACTTCGACAAGGGAAGGGGGCCATGCAGCCCCCTGCCCCATCTGTACATAGCAGAGCCCCAGCGCATGGGGTCTCCTGGCCCAAAATTAGCACAGGGAGGGGGCAGCGCAGCCCCCCTCCCCTAAAATAATTTTCTTTTAAAAAAGATCGGGCCCCAGGGAATGGGGTCCATGGGGCCAAAATCGGCCCAGGGACGGGGGCTGTGTGGCCCCCTTCCCTATTACTGGTAGGCCGGGCCTGGGGGGATGGGGTCCCTGGGGCCAAAATAAGCCTGGGGCGGGGGCCGCGGCCCCTCCTCTAAATAAAAAAAATGTAAAGAAAGGCTGGGCCCCGGGGAATGGGGTCCCGGGGCTGAAGTTGGCCCAGGAGGGGGGCCGCTCATCCCCCATTCAAAAAAGGCCTGGCCCCGGGGGATGGGGTCCCCCTTTCTGAATAAATCAAAATTGTTTTTTAAAAGTCATCGGAGGCCCGCGCCTTTACTCCACCACTCTCCAAACACACCTCCTGGCACATAACTGGTTGGGGGATGAAGTCCCCTTGGCTGCTGAGGGTCTTTGGGGCCCAACAAGCCTTCCTGTTACCTCCAGTAAGTCCCAAACAGCAGTATTGTTGAGAGGACTCCAGAGGCAATGCTCCCTTTCTCCACAACTCTGCAAACACGCCTCCTGGCGCACTGCTAGTTGGGGGATGAAGTCCCTTTGGCTCCAGAGGTTCCTTGGGGGCAAACAAGCCCTCCTGTTACCTCCAGTAAGTCCTACACCATGGGATTGCTGAGAGGTCTTCAGAGGCCATGCCTTCTTTCTACACCATTCTGCAAACATGCCTCCTGGTGCACTGCTGGTTGAGGGACAAAGTACCCATGGATGCTGAGAGTCCTTAGGGGCTAATAAGCCCTCCTGTTACCTGCAATAAGTCACACACAGCGCGATTGCTAAGAGGACTTCGGAGGTCATGCCCGCTTTCTCCACCACTCTGCAAATGTGCCTCCTGGCGCACTGCTGGTTAAGATATGAAATCCCCTTGACTGCTGAGTGTCCTTGGGGGCCAACAAGCCCTCCTGTTACCTCCAGTAAGTCCCACAGAGTGTTGTTGCTGAGAGGATTACTGAGGCCACGCCTCCTTTCTCCACCACTTTGCAGACGCACTTCCTGGTGCACTGCTGGATCGGGGATGAAGTACCCTTGGCCCTAGAGTGTCCTTGGGGCCAACAAGCCCTACTATTAGCTCCAGTAATTCCCACACAGTGGAATTGCTGAGAGGTCTTCGGAGGCCACGACCTCTTTCTCTACCACTCTGCAAACGCACCTCCTGGCTCACTGCTGCTCAGGGGATGAAGTCCTGTTGGATGCTAAGGGTTCTTGGGGGCCCAGAATCCCTCCTGTTACCTCCAGTAAGCCCGACACAGTAGGATTCCTGAGAGCTGGCCAGAGGTCCTGCCCCCTTTCTCCACCACACTGCAAACTGACCACTAGTTAAAAAACCATAAAAATTCACTTAAAAAACCAAAGGTTACAGGGACGTTATACTTAGGAAATAGCATTTGAAAAACCTTAGAAATTCACTTAAAAAAACAAAGGTTACAAGGTTGTTATAATTTGGAAATGGAATTAAAAAAACCTTAGAAATTCACAGAAAAAACAAAGGTTACAGGGACATTATAGTTAGGCTCAGATTTCATTCGTACAAAACAAGATAAAATCAGTAGTCATAGTTACCTGAGCTAACTATAACTTTCACCCCACAATGCACTGCTTACGACCTCACATATTACATCACTCATGACATGGTCACTGACATCACTGATGACATCACTGATGACATCATCCACAGAATCACTCACACACCCACTCACCCCCAAATAATTTCTCGTATGCCCACTCACACACCCACACAACCACTTACCAACCCATTCATAGACCCATACCAGTACTCACACACCCACTCACTCTTCCATAGAGCCACTCACATACCCACTCACTCACTTGTACACCACTCACACAACCATTCACTCACCCATACAGCTACTCATATAACCAGTCACTCCCCCATACAGCCACTCACATAGCCACACGCTCACCCATACAGCTACTCACACAATCACTTATTCACATACACAGTCACTTATACACCCACTCACTCACCCATAAAGCCTCTCAACACAACCATTCACTCACCCATACAAGCACTCATATACTCACTCACACACCCACACAATCACTTACATACCCATTCACACATCCATACAAGCACTCACACATCTACTCACTCACCCATAAAGCCATTCACACAGATACTCACTCTCCAATACAGCCACTCACAAACCAACTCACTTAACCAAATACCCACTCAAACTGCCACTCACTCACCCATACAGCCACTTGCATACACAATCACTCACTCATACAGCCATTCAGACACCCACTCACTCACCCATACAGTCACTACACACCCAGTTAACCACCCATAGAGCTACTCACACTGCTACTCACTCACCCATACAGCCACTGACACACCCACTCACTCACCAATACAGCTACTCACATAGCATCTCACTCACCCACACAGCTACACACACATCCAATTATACACCGGTACAGCCACTCACAAACCCATACACACAAGGATACATACAGTCACACAGCCACTCACATAATAAATGTTAGAAGTAGTATCACTCAGTAGTAGTGCACCTAGTATACTTTTGTAGTAGGTTAATATATATGTTTAACAACCATAAACTCTTAAAAACACTTACACACTTGATTATGTCATCAGTGATGTCATAGGTGATGTAATTTGAGATGTCATCAGTGATTTCACTGACCATGTCATGAGTGACGTAATATGTTAGGTCATAAGCAGTGCATTTCAGGGGCATAAGTTATAGTTAGCTCAGGTACCTTTCACTGCTGAATTTGACTGGTTTTGTACAAGTGAAATCTGAGCCTAACTATTACATTCCTGTAACCTTTGTTTTTCAGTGAATTTCTAAGGTTTTTAAAATTCTCTTCCCAAACTATAACGTTCCTGTAACCTTTGTTCTTTTGAATATATATATATATATATATATATATATATATATATTCACTGAAAAACCATAGGTTTCAGGGACGTTATAGTTAGAAATTAGCATTTAAAAAACCATTGAAATTCACTGAAAAAACCATAGGTTTCAGGCACGTTATAGTTAGAAATTAGCATTTAAAAAACCTTAGAAATTCACTGAAAAACCATAGGTTTCAGGGACATTATAGTTAGTTGGACATTTCACTCATACAAAACCATAGAAATTCCACCGTTATAGTTAGTTCAGCTAACTATAACTCGTGCCCCCGCAATGCACTGCTGATGACATCACATATTACATCATTCATGACATGGTCAGTGACATCACTGATGACATCTCAAATGACATCACTGATAACATCACTGATGACATCATCCACGTGAAAATCTGATGCACCTCCTCACACTCTAATATAACCTTTGATACACCCACTGTAAAATACAGACTACCATTTTCGTAACCATCGACACACCAATACCAGTTACTACATACGCACTCACTGATTCCTAGGTCTACACACACATCCACTCATTCACCCATACAATCACTCATACATGCAGTCACTCATCAATACAACACTATCATAAGCACTCATACACCTATACAGACACTCACACACCACCACTCATCCAGAGTTACTCAAACACCTAGTCAGTCATGCAAATAATCAATCACACTTCCATTTACTGACCTATACAGTTATACACACACCACATCACTTATTCAAACAGAAACAAACGCATACTTACTCTCTTATACAATCACTGATACAAGTACACACTCATCCATACAGCCACTCTCACAATCACTGACTCTCACGTATAGTCATTTATATACTCCAACTCTCACATACACTGCCTTTTACATATGTAGTTACTTGGACATGTACCACTGAGACATCCATTCACTCACCAACACACCCATACACACACTCACCCACCCATACAGCTGTTTCCACATGCACTCTTGAACCCATACACCCAGTGAATCAACTACTCAAACATCTATGCACAGAGTCACACATCTCCCACCCACCCACACACACACTCAGGCACCCATACAAATACTCAGGCAACCAATCGATAACCCATATAGACACTCATGTAGCTACTGACCAACCCATGCAGCAGCTTATACAGCAACAGACAGACTGATACAGACATTCACACAGTTTAGTCACTAACCCATGCATTCAGTAAGACACATGTAATCACTCACTTAAACAGTCAGTCACGCACCTACTAAATCCTCTATCCAGACACTTATACACCCACTCATTCTTCAATACACCTTGGCATATATATAATACATATTTAAATTTTAAAGAAACACACAGTCACTGGATGATGTCATCAGTGATGTCATCAGTGATGTCATTTGAGATGTCATCAGTGATGTCATCAGTGATGTCACTGACCATGTCATGAATGATGTAATATGTGACATCATCATCAGTGCATTATGGGGCGCGAGTTATAGTTAGCTGAACCAACTATAACGGCGGAATTTCTATGGTTTTGTACGAGTGAAATGTCCAACTAACTATAACGTCCCTGAAACCTATGGTTTTTTCAGTGAATTTCTAAGGTTTTTAAATGCTAATTTCTAACTATAACGTGCATGAAACCTATGGTTTTTTCAGTGAATTTCAATGGTTTTTTAAATGCTAATTTCTAACTATAACGTCCATGAAACCTATGGTTTTTTCAGTGAATTTCAATGGTTTTTTAAATGAAAATATCTAATTATAATGTGCCTCAATCCTATGGTTTTCTCAGTGACTTTTTAAGGTTTTATAAATGCTAATTTCTAACTATGACATCCCTATTAAGTCCCCTTGAATCCTGAAGGTCCCTGGTGGCCAAGTAGCCCACCAGGTACCTCCAGTAAGTGCCACAGAGCTGCGTTGCAGAGAGGTGTAAAAAGGGGCGTGGCCTGGACCACCTCTCTGCAACCTCGCCTCTTTTTTTCACCACGCTGCAAACGCGGCTTCTGGCGCACTGCTGCTCGGACGATGAAGTCCACTTGTGTCCTGAGGTCCTCAGGACACAAGAGGACCTCATCGCCCCACCAGCAGTGCACCAGAAGCTGCGTTTGCAGAGTGGTGTAAAAAGGGGCGTGACCTCGGACAACCTCTCTGCAACGCAGCTCTGTGGCACTTACTGGAGGTACCTGGTGGGCTAGTTGGCCCTCAGGGACCCTCAGGATTCAAGGGGACTTAATCCCCCAATTTACAACGCACCAGGGGGTGTGTTTGCACATAATTTTACCACTTTTTTTTAGTAACACACCACTTCTAACCATAGCACTGACTTGGGAAATCTCATGCAATAACATATTGTTTTAATATGTATAACAAATACACATTTTAATGCCACAGATAACTTTCAACCCTACCCCCATTCTGCTTAATGCCTATTTCCATAGTAACAGTTCATGGAACACTCAACTGAACTCACAGGTCACAAGTTCAGCACACAATGTTGCAAATACAAACAGCAAGTGTGCTTGACTTTCCAAAATATCAGCTTATCCTATCTAATGTACCTTTCAAACATTTTTTACTAACCAATAAGAAACATGCTTTTTAAAGACAGAAACATGCACCCTATTTTTCACTCTACAATGTTCTTAAACAGCCAATCATTTCTCTTCTTTTTTAAAACTGCATCTTATCCATTTTAGATACCTCTTATTCTACCAACTGCCTACTTCAGCTACAGACATCTTTTCAGTATATCCAGACTTCCCTTCAAGATGCTTACAGTGTGGATTGTGGGACACAGCTATGTTTTCTGGTGCAAAAGGTATGCTGAACACAGAGGTATTGACAAAGATCTAGCTTTGCAAAATGTGGACATTAAATGGATTGGACAAAGAGGATTAAAGTGGCACCTATTGATGCCTTTGGTTAAAACCTTTTTACATCTCCAACCCCCTGACCTCATGATTGTGCACTGTGGTGGCAATGACCTAGGCACATTGACTGGGGTAGGTCTGGAAATGCTAATGAGGGACACCTTTGCAGAATTGATGTTGCTTTTCCCCCAAACTGCCTTTGTATACTCTAACATATGCCAAAGACAGAAATGGAACTGGTCCAATCAATTTTGTCCTCAGATTGAGAAAGCTAGAAAAAATGTCAATAAAGCTGTTTCTGCTTATCTCAGAGACCATAGAATGGGCTCCATATACAACAACAATCTGCGTTTCAATATGGATGGCATCTACAGGAGTGATGGTGTACATTTCACAGATAAGGGAAACAGAGTCCTTCTCAACAACCTATGGCTCTGCATCGGCACTTACATGTAGCTACAAAAATCTCCCAATAAACACAAGGGCTCTTTTTAGAGCCACCTAATAATATAACATATAATTTAGTTTTTGAAAAAAAAAAAAAAAATTCTTGCTTGGAGTCACGCACCCAGCGCGACTTAAAGCTGCATACCCATTGCGTTCACACAGGGGGGCCGAGCTGAGAGCCGCGCACCCATTGCGTTCACACAGGGGGCCGCGCTGAGAGCCGCGCACCCATCGCGTTCACTCAGGGGGCCGCGCTGAGAGCCGCGCACCCTTCATGTTCACACTGGGGGCCGCGCTGAGACCCGCGCTAGGGTCGCGACTCCAATTTTTTATTTTTTTTTAAATCGTTCACTTTCACTAATTTATATTCGCCTCGGGAACCCCATCCCCCGAGGCATGTCCACTTCTTCTTATCTGTTGGGGACCGTGGGGGAGCCCCAATGCCCCCACGGTCCCTGCCGGCTCCCCGCCTCCTGCGGGAGCGGCATTGCTTTTCCACATGGGGAGCTGCTGACATGCAGCTCCCCGTGTGGAAAGCAATCTGGTTTGGATTTTGGGAGCGAGAGCAGGTTTCCTGCTCTCGCTTCCAAAATCCAAACCAGTGTTTTCTATGACAGGGTGGGAGCTGCACGGCTCCCGCCCTGTCATAGCAAACAGCAGTGTCCCGGGGGTGGGCACCCCAGGACACTGCAGGAGCCGGCCCTGGGGGGTGGCGGTCCCCAGGGCCATCACGGGCTCCAGGAGGGGGGTCCTCCCTTCAATTAGAAAGCCCTGGGGAGGTGGTGGTCCCCGGGGCTCGGGGGTCCGTAACAGACCCCCGCATTTGCATTTTAGTGCCCCAGGGAGGTGGCGGTCCCCGGGGCATGTGGGGGGGCTCGAGCCCCCCCACACAGGTTTATATTTTTTTTAAAAACAAGCCCAGGGGGGTGGCGGTCTCCGGGGCTGCAAGGGGGCCGTGTGCCCCGCAAATATTTTAGAAAAGCCCCGGGGACAGTCCCCGGGGCTTGGGGGGGCCTTAGAGGCCCCCCACACATCAAAAAACATACCCCAGGGGTGGCGGTCCCCGGGGCTGCGGGAGGGCCGCATGCCCTCCCGCATATCATTAAGAGAGCCCCGGGGATGTAGCAGTCCCCCGGGCTGCAGTGGCCCCCGCGGGCCCCCGCAATTAAAAACTATACATTGGGCAATGCCCCCAGGGACCTGGCCCACCCGGGGGCCTCATTTAAATGAAGCGCGGAAGCCCGCGCTCCGATTTTTTTTATTATTTTTCGTCCTGATTCTCGCACCCAGCATGAATTCCGCTGATTTTAAAAAAAATAATAATACTTTTTTGGGCCCTGAGCAGGCCTAGGGGGTCAGGGTGTTTCTACCCTGCCCCCTTTTCTTGTTTTTTGCGTTTGTTTCACTGTTTTCTTCTGACTCGGTTCTACTGAGTCACAAGATGGCTGCCAACACTTCCTGGTTTGGAGTGTTGACAGCCAATTAGAATAAAGCTCGTGGTTGGGAGGGTCCGCGGATCCACCGCGCCTCTAGATATTGATATTTTTATTTTTTGAATTTCTCAGCAACTACTGAACGGATTTACACCATTTTTAAAATGGTCGCTTTCTGAGCCAAGCAGTACCTTTTTGCCAAATTTGGTGTAATTCCGTTCAGCAGTTCGGGCTGTAGCCTTGGCTAAAGTTTCCTATGGGAAATTGATTTTTTGACTCTTATTTTTTGAATTTCTCAGCAACTACTGAACGGATTTACACCATTTAAAAAAAGGTCGCTTTCTGAACCAAGAGCTACCTTTTGCCAAATTTCATGTAATTCCGTTCAGCAGTTTGGGCTGTAGCCCTGGCTAAAACTTCCTATGGAAATTAACATGGAGAAAACACTTTTTGGGACCCCCTTTTTCTCAGCCCCCACTTGGACAAATCACCCCCAAACTTTCAGGATAGGAGCTGACCTGGATGAAACATTTTTGGGAGAATTTCGCGAAGATTCGTCAAACGGTGCCAAAGTTATTGGCAAAACAAAAACGCATTTCCTATGGAAACTAGGTTCTAACTATAACTACCTACTGGCGACCACCAGTAGGTAATATATATATATATATATATATATATATATATATATATATATATATATATATATATATATATATATATATATATATATATATATATATATATATATATGAGTCCACAATTGCAAATAAGCACGCGCTCTCAGATTCCTATTTAAAGGTTTTTTAATGTTCAAGGTTACGCGTTTCGGGAGCAAGCTCCCTTGATCACACACTGAACCAAGTGTACACCAAGTGAATACATAGACTCAGTACAGGGGAAATGAAATCGACATAGGACTGCACGATACCCAGCTACCTACGTAAAAGTGGCGGCCATATTGGAGTGACTAAATTCAGATTAAAAAGGCAATAATTCCTTAAAGAATAACAGCAGATATGTTATACCAAAAACGAAAATCCATTTCAATACATGAATATCAAATTAAGATGAATAAACATAAATCCACATCATGCTGAAATACAGCTAGCTCAAGACCGGAGGGCATACCGACAGAGCGTGTGAATTACATTGTTTCTGGTCGCCAAGTGGCAAGAGAATTTCAAGTACCATGCAGTTACAGTAGACCAATACTAACGTCAAGTGACATAGTCATACAAATCCATATACTGTACAATAGTCAAATAGCAAGCGTGACTATAAGTGAAAAAGTAAGAAATTCCCAAGCAGGAAATAGAAAGGCAAAGAGAAAGAGAAAGGATAAATGTTATAAATCATCTTATCTTTAAAACATTAGTGCTCTAGTCGTGGAGACGAAGAAAAGGTTAGGAGGCCCGTGAAGTGTCCGCAGAATATCGGTGGGCCCCTTCCTTTCCTCCTGTGTAGAAAAATAGAAAACACAAGAATATAAAAAACAAGATTAAAAATGTGCAAACATTTTAAACAAATTGCTAGACTGTTCATTAGTTGCTTATATTAACCAAGTTACTTTAAATCGCATGCAAAAATTGCTTGTACAGTCTAACTTATGCAGCTTGCTGATCCGGGAAAACAGTATCATAAAAACCTATGTTGGTGTAAGCCAGTTATTCTTCCATAAGGTGCGTTGCTAATTCCTCGTCCAAATTGTGCCCATTCGGGTACCTCGTCTCGAGCTCAAGTATCCATTTAGATTCTTTTTTCCTCAATCTGAGCTCCCTGTTCCCCCCTCTAAAGCTAGTTGTCACTTGTTCAATAACAAAGTAGCTGAGAAGTGAGCTGTTAGCGAGGTGAAAATCGGCAAAGTGTCTTGCGATAGGATAATGCGGATCCCTATTGTTTATGGCCCTGAGATGTTCTAGGACCCTTTTCTTAGCCATATGTGTCGTGCTGCCAATATACCTTTTGTTACATGGACACACTAAAATATAAATGACATGTGTGGTACTGCATGTCAAAAATTGTGAAATGGTATTTTTCTTCATAGAGTGTGGCACACTGTATTCTTTCACCATATGGCTATTTTTACAAGCTTTACAGTGTCCACAAGGGTAAAACCCTTTGAGATTGTGTGTGGAAGTCTTAGGAGGTATGGTGATATCCCCATGCATAAGCAAGTCCTTCAGGCTACGACCTTTGCGATAACTAATACTCGGTCTCTCGCTAAGGGTGGGGCCCACAATGCTATCACTTTTGAGGATATTCCAATTGTCTTGGAGAATTTTTTGTATTTTCCTTGACTTGTTGTTATAAGTAAGGATAACACGTGTTACTTGGGGCTCAGTTTCCTTGTTTTTCTCCTCTAGTGTACTGGGTCTGTCGATGTCTTTAAGTTTGGAAACTGCTCTCTGGAGTACCCACTCGGGGTAACCACGTTCCCTGAAGCGTTCTAACATAATTACCTGTTCTGCCAGATAATTCTCATCCGTATTGCAATTCCTTCTTGCTCTCAGCATCTCTCCATAAGGGATACTCCATTTCAGAGCATCCGGGTGATGACTGAGAGCATGAAGAACGCTATTGCCAGCTGTGTCTTTACGGAACAGTTTAGTTTCAAGGGTGCCATTGACCACCTTAATTTTGACATCCAAAAATTCTATCTCTTCTCTGTTTATATTTTGAGTGAGAGTTATGTTGTACCTATTGTCATTTAGTTTGTCAATGAATTCAAGAGCTTCTTCCTCACTGCCTTCCCATATGAGAAAAAGGTCATCAATGTACCTCAACCAAGCCTTAACTTTATCAAGATACATAGAGAGACTAGTATCCCTCATAATTTCTTCCTCCCACTGTCCCAAGAACAGGCATGCAAAACTTGGGGCAAAGCAAGTACCCATAGAAGTTCCGAGTATCTGTTTAAAAAGTTCCCCATTAAACAAAAAGATGTTATTACGTAAACAGAGACCCATCATTTCAATCAACATATTAGTATGATCAAAGTACATGATATTTCTGTCATTAAGGTAATTCATGCATGCTCGAATGCCTTGGTCATGGTCTATGATGGTATAAAGACTGGAAACATCCATAGTGATAAACATAAAGTTAGTCTGCCATTCTATTTCATCTATTTTTTTCAAAAAATCTTTCGTATCCCTCACATACGATGGAAGGGAAATGACATACCCCTGCAAGAAAAAATCCACATACTTTGACACATTTTCAAAGACACTCCCCATAGAAGAAACAATTGGTCTCCCTGGTGGATTCGTGGGGTCCTTGTGCACTTTGGGTAAGAAGTAAATAATAGGTAATTTGGGATAGTCCCTTTTCAAAAATAGGTACTCCTCCCATGTTATAATACCATCCTCCTGCCATTTGTGCAGTTTATCCCAAGTCATCAGGATACTGTCATTGTATGTTTTGGTGTCGGTTTTCATATAGAACATGTTGTTCTCAAGTTGTCTGTACGCTTCAGTCATATACATGTTTCTGCTAAGTAACACAACGTTCCCTCCTTTATCAGCGGGACGGATTACAATCTCGCTATCAGTAGCCAAAGATGTAATGATAGATCTTTGTGCCCTGGTCAGGTTACTACCTTCAAAATTTGATCTAGTCTTCTGATGTTTGCAGTCCATGAGGGCTTTCGTAACTACTTCATGAAAAGTATCAACATTGTCATGCGAGAGGTTAGGGTAGAAAACAGATCTAGGTTTGAAGGGGGTTTTGGCAGCCCTATCAGTAGTTATATCAGAGTTTTCAATTGTCGCAAGAGAATTTTCTACATTGCTGATGTTATCTAGATCCTGTAATATACGAAACATAGTCATATCACCTACTGTGAGACTGGTAGGATCGACATCTACCCCTACATGATGTCCTCGTGTGATGTCACCCTTTAGAGTATGCCATTTGGTCAGTTTAAGTTTTCTTATGAATTTAAAAATATCTATTCTGGTGTTAGGGTAGTCAAAGGTTTCGGTGGGGCAAAAAGATAAGCCTAGGCATAGTGTTTTCTTTTCCAGTGCAGAAAGAGTTCGGCTTGTAAGATTAATAACAGTTTTATTTACCATATTGTCGTCCATCATGTTTATTTCCTGTTCCTTAAGCCACCACGTCTGGTTCCCATTGGCTTTGTTGCATTTTCTTTTTGTGCCCTGTGTTTCCGTCGGCTGCGTCGTTGTTTGCTCCGCCCCTGCCTCTTCCTTTTCCTCTTCCTCTTCCCCGATGTCCTCTCCCCCTCGGAGTTGGTTGAGGGGTCGTGATTAATGTTTTCTGTCTTCTCATTGTCCGGTACTCGTCTAAAAAAGTAGCTGGTCTTGTAATGATTTCTACTTCAGACGCAGTACTCGAGGTATGCGCCGAGACATCTGTGTCCGAATCACTAGTCACTGTAGTCAACGGGGTGCCTGTCCCACTGACAGTATGATTGGTAGCAGAGTCGTGGGGCTGGAAATTATATAAATGGTCATACTTTCTGCTATATGTAAGGATTCTCCCAGTCTCGTAATCCGTACAGTCGCGATGAAGCTTACGTTGTTTTCTAAGCTTAATGTCCTCTTCGTAGACTGTCATTCTTTTCTTTAATTCTTCCTTGAAGTTGTTAATAGTTGTCTGATCGGTATCATTTTTAAAATCTTCTTCTAGATCAGCAATTTCTTTCATTATGATCTCTCTGTCCTCCCATGCATATTTGATAAGAATGCAAAGCATGTTTTTAGAGCTGGAAGCAGAATTATTTGCCCACTCCTCTAACATACGCGGGTTCGGTGATTCATAAGATGGTGTTGTGTATATACGTAGACCTCGCGGGACCATATTTTTATCGACATAATCTTGAAGTGAAACTGCCTCCCACCATTTAGATGTTTCCGTTTTTTTCAATTTCTCATACTTTCGCAGTTTTTGACTTAAAATATTGTCTCTGTTGGCTGGAATTAGCGTTGCATTGGCTTGTGTTTTTCCTGGTGCTCTTGCAAGTAATGTTTGGGCAGCCAGGCGTCTCCCGGATTCTTCATCCATGCTGCTGCCAATGGACAGAATAAGTGATCTGGATACAGTTGCCTTTCGCAACTGAAGTTAATGCCTCTCCACGGGACCTCGTTGATAAGTTACCTCAATGTAACAGTACTTTTCCTTTGTCCTTCCATAACAGGAATCCCCTCCAAAATGGAGGTTCCGTATGCCGCTCTTCAAGTAGAAATGTCTATCCACGTACAAGTACAGGTGTCAGGACCAGGTGAGCAGATTACGCTCAATTGCAAGTGCCAATAAGACAAGGTCAATATGCCTGTTCGATAATCATGACCAGGTCCGTTCGAGACGTGCAAATAGGAAACAACCCCCTAACACGCCAACCAGAGCCGCCCCCAAACCCGGAGCAAAACCCGAGACGGGATCGTGTGTTTAACCACACTTCCCCGTGGGAAAAACAGCGGTATGAGGCTTACCTCTGGGACGCGTATCAGCGGTGTTTCCTATAGTTGGTACTTGAAGTCCTCAGCGGTACTTGGAGTTCGTAGTAATCCACAATGCAAATTGAATAAAAGTCAGCGGCCGGCAGAGATCCCTCGATAAAGTTTTGAAGAAAGAGTTGCTCCTCCTGGGAACTCCGCCCGTAGTACGGTGGCGCGATGAAGCCGGTAGAGCAATGCCGGCATAAATATGAGTCCACAATTGCAAATAAGCACGCGCTCTCAGATTCCTATTAAAGGTTTTTTAATGTTCAAGGTTACGCGTTTCGGGAGCAAGCTCCCTTGATCACACACTGAACCAAGTGTACACCAAGTGAATACATAGACTCAGTACAGGGGAAATGAAATCGACATAGGACTGCACGATACCCAGCTACCTACGTAAAAGTGGCGGCCATATTGGAGTGACTAAATTCAGATTAAAAAGGCAATAATTCCTTAAAGAATAACAGCAGATATGTTATACCAAAAAACGAAAATCCATTTCAATACATGAATATCAAATTAAGATGAATAGACATAAATCCACATCATGCTGAAATACAGCTAGCTCAAGACCGGAGGGCATACCGACAGAGCGTGTGAATTACATTGTTTCTGGTCGCCAAGTGGCAAGAGAATTTCAAGTACCATGCAGTTACAGTAGACCAATACTAACGTCAAGTGACATATATATATATATATATATATATATATATATATATATATATATATATATATATATATATATGTTATCCAGTGTGGTTGCCACTGGGTATTTATATTTAGGATCATGATTCCATTGTAAATGTATTTCTTTGTGTTGCTAATAACTTTGTCCCCGTTTGACAAAGCGCCACAAAATTTTCCAAAGAAGTGCTACTTTTTTACTAGTTTGCACGTGGAAAGTTTTGGGGTGATCCATCAAGTGTGGGCTGAGAAAAATGGCATCCCAAAACGCATTTTCCCCATTCATTTTTCTGTAGGAACTTTAAGGACAGCTACATCCCAAAGCGCTGACCGGATTTACACCAAATTTGTCAGAAAGCTAGATCTTGGTCCAGAAAGAGTGCTTTTGTGATTTGGTATAAATTTGTTTGCTAGTTTTGGAGAAATTAAGGATAAAAAATTGGACATATCCGCGAAGCCGACATATCTCACACATAGATCAAATTGACTGCAAACATCTCAATCAGGAAGTGGTGTCAGCCATCTCAGGACTCGGGATTCAGTCCTGAGTCCTAAAAAAATGATAAAAAAGACATAAGTAGGCAGGGAAGGGATACCCTAACTCCCTAGACCTGGGGCCAAAAATGTTTTTTATTTATACATTTTGCCACAAACACAGAGGATCTGGAATCCGTGGCAACATTTTTTTTAAAAAGAAGTGAGGGCTCCCATGCTTCTTTTTTAACCCCCCTCCCCCCCAGGGTAGACCAGGGCCCAGAGGGACGAGCCATGTTTTATTTTTTGGGAGTGATGGATGCGCATGGCCAACCTCTTGAGCCCTTTTCAGCCCCAGGGACCCTATCCCCGGGACCCAAAGTATTTTATTACGGGAGAGGGAGCATGGCCCCCCTCCCCAGGCCACTTTTGACCTTGGGAACCCTATCCCCTGTGGCCTATTCTGATTAATTAGAGTAAGTGGAGAATGGCCCACCTCCCCAGGCTGTATTTGGCCCTGGGGGCCCCATCCCAGGGCCCAAAGTATATTGTAAGGAAAGGAAGGCTGCACGAACAACCCTTCCCAAAAATTAAAAAGGCCCTGGGGACCCCATCCCCCAGTGCGTTACTTAATTAAAAGGGAGGGGGTTGTACGGTCCCCCCACCCTGAGTCATTAATGGCCTCAAGGTCCCCATCTCCTGAGGCTGCTCACTTGCTGTGTCCCAGGGACCGCACCCCCCTGGACACAGCAGTTTCTCTGTCCACACCTACACGGGTAAGGAAACTTGTGTTTGCTCCCGCCTGGCGGGAGCATTTTTAAATCTCCCATTAAAGTGGAGCAAAAACAAAATCTTTTCCCAGCAGGGGAAAGCTTTAAAAATGTTCCTGCCAGCTGGGAACAGACTTATCATGTACATATCATGCACTGATGCAGGCAGGGAACTAGATCAACAGATTGCTCCCGCCCAAAGGAAGCAGCATAAAAAGCTGCCCCCTCTGGGTGGGAGCTATGCCGGCTCATGTAGCATGCAGGGAGCCGGCAGGGGCTGCGCTGGACCTGGAACTCCCCCACGAACCCCAGGGCACCCACCGTAAAAAATAAGGTCCCCGGAATGGGGTCCCCCAGGGGCCATGATAGGATTGGGGAGGGGACTCTTTTTAAAAGAGATACAGCCCTGGGGGATGGGGTCCCTAGGGCCTGGTGAGGCTCAGGAAGGGGGCTGTGTCCAGTGAAAATAAAAAATTGCCCTGGGGGATGGGGCCCCCACGGCCTGATAAGGCTTGGGGAGGGAGGCCTCATGGCCTACTCTTCTTTAAAATACATAGGGCTTTGAGGGATGGGTTCCCCAGGGCCTAATGAGGATCAGGGAAAAGGGCCACATGGCCCCCATCCCCTTTAAAAAAAAGGCCCTGGGTGATGGTGTCCCTAGGGCCAAATAAGCCTTGGAGGGGTTATGCAGCCCCCTCACCTTCAAAATAGATGTGGCCCTGAGGGATGAGGTCCCCAGGGCCTGATGTGGCTTGGGGAGGGGGGCCACACAGTCCTCCTCCTCTTTGAAAAAATATGGGCCTGGAGACTGGGTACCCAGCGCCAAAATAGGCTCAGGGAGGTGGGGCACATGCCCCCTTCCCTTTATTAATTATTCAGCAGATGGAGTCCCCAGGGCCTAATAAGGCTCAGGGGAGGGGGGTTTGCTCACCATCCCCTGTAAAATAAGGTACAGCCCCAGAGGATGGTGTCCCCAGGGCCTAATAATGCTTTTGTATGGGGCCACATGTCTCCTCCCCCTTTTTTATTATATTCGGCACTGGGGGATGGGGTCCCCAAAGCCCAAGAAGGCTCAGGGGACGGCCACATGAACCCTCACCTGTTTAATTATATTTGGCCCCTGGGGATGTGGTCCCCGTGGCCCAAAGGTCAATCCTACACCACGTGGCATAGGCTCAACCCACCCGCCACAGATGGCAAAAGACTGTGTACAGTGTAGGGTTGGCTTCCTGTGGGGTTTGGCAGCAGGGCCTGGCCACAGGCCCAGCCCTGTAGCCAACCCCCTGCCATGCACGGCTGAAGGCCCTGTGCAGCATGGTGTTGGCCACAGGCCCTGACCGCATTTCATGTCAAGACCAGAGACTAGCATTATGCATATTCCTTTTATTGCTACTCCATGTGCAGCTATTTAAAGCAACTTCTAACCATACTCAAAACTCTAGGAATCAGAATGAACATGCCATCCCATATAAACCATGTCCAACCCTGAAATGGACCCCACAACTTACCACATCTACATCAGCCTCTCTCATTACAAACTTCAACCATCTTGCTATTGTTGCAGACGTCACAGCCCTAAATTGTTTCACATAAGAAATCAACAACTGCTTATATGCCTTATTCCTGAATTCCAAAACCATGCTCTCATAAACTCACATGCAATCCACCACACATAACTTCTTTTTATCCTAAAACTTAGGATAAAAAATCGAATCTGACATACTCTTAGTCCTCCTAATCTCAAAATACACCCCATAGGGAATATAACCCCTCTTACAAACCTCCAGTGTTTAAACATCTGAAACCCTTCTACACACTGCCAAGTATAGAAGCGCAAACGACTTCATAGTCAATCTTCTAACATCCAATAGTAAATTGACTGGCCATGACTCAAACAAACTCAACACCAAATTAACGCCTCATGACACCCTATAAGTAGAACATAGAGGTCTCCTAAACCTCATACTTTTCATTACTCTACAAACCAAAACATCTTTTCCTATTGACCTCCCATCCTTAACTCATAGGCCGCAGCAATTGTGCATCTATAAAAATGTATTGTTCTGTAGTTCAAACCCTTCTCAAACTGCTCTGTTAACTAATTCACCACTTCTACCACATTCGCCTCCACAGGATCTAAACTCCACTCCATGTACCAGCCAACCCACACTCTCCATATTCCTTTACATCTATGCCTTGTTCCATGTGCCTGGGATTCCCAGAGAAGCTCATCAGCCTCTTCCAAAGGGTCTGTAATCTCCAGTTCTCCTGATACAATCCAAACAAGAAGGTTCAACTCCCCGCTCATCACCAAAGGATGCTCCTGACCATCTCCTTCTATACTTCTGTGCCTTTAAAATGAAAGGCATCTCGCAAGCCATCTTGCAAGCCAGTTCCAACATCCCCAGAAGCCATGCCTGAGAAGTCCAAAAAGGAGTCATAGAACTCGCCGACATCTCTCCTGCTTGACCTTCAACAGAACCCTCTCCAGCATCGCAAATGGAGTGCAAGCATAAGCCTCTTTCTCCAACCATGTCTGCTGGAAAGCATCTACCTCTACTGCCCCTGGATCCGGCAGCCAGCTGCAGTATTCTTCCGATTGGACTATTAACCTGCTCGTCAAACAAATCCAACTTCTGTTTTCCTAAAATACTTGGGATTCAACTTCCAATCACTGTAATTCTTTAACAACCTTAAATTCTAATCTGTTACAAAATTCTTTTTCCCAGGTAAATACTCTGTTCTCAAAGGTATCTTTTGCTCCAAACAAAAATACCTCAACTCCTTCGCCAAATCCTTTGACCTCGTCCCCTCTAAACGATTATGTATAAAAGAGCTGAAACATTGTCCATGTGCAACAACACTGCTCTTGCTCACAAAAAACTCCTGAAATTCCTCAAAGCAAACAGTCCAACTTTCTGCTCCAAACAATTTATATGCAAGTTCCTCTCTTTCAGCGACACATATCCACCATTTTCCTGACCTCCTAAATGAGCTCCCCAACCTTGTAAACTTGTATCCGTCTCCATGACATAATCTGGAACACAACTAAAATTGCCCTACCATTCCAAGATTCCAAATTTAGTTGCCACCACAGGAACTCCTCTCTCTCTTTCAAAGTCAAACTTATCCTGTCCCGATACCATAAACCTCTCCTCAGACCTTCTCCCTTCACTCTCTGCAGAGCTTGATAATGCAAAGGGCCTGTGCAAATGGCCTGAATAGAAGAGGACAACATGCCAATCATTCTTGCCAAATGCCTCAAGATCAAACTCTCTTTTTTCAAAACGTGCCTTATTTCCTTCTTTATCAAACTCGTCTTCTTCGCTGCCAACAAAAGCTTTGATTGCACTGTGTCTACCTGAAAACCCAGAAATTCCATCACCTTTGAAGGCATCACAACAGACTTCTCTTCGTTTATCAAAAATCCTAAACCTTCCAAAACACTCCTCACCACCTTCATTTGTTCCTCCAACAACTCTTTAACCTGAGACATGAAAAGAATATTGTCTAAGAAAAGAAGACAAACTCCTCTCTCCCTCAGATAGACCACCACAGTTCTCAGCATTTTAGTGAAACACCATGGGGCTGAAGATAGACCGAAAAGAAGTGCCTGAAACTGATAAAGACGCTGTCTCCACCAGATTACAGATATCCCTGACTCTCCTGACTCATAGGGATCATGAAATATGCATCCTTCAAATCCAGCCTCACCAACCAATACTCCTCCTGCAGAATATCCCTCAACAAATGAATGCCTTCCATCTTGAAATGTCTGAACATAACTAACCTGTTGAAATCCCTTAAATTTATTGCTGGACGCCAATCTTTGTCCATTTTTTCTACCAAGCAAATATTGCACACAAATCCGTTGCAACACTCACTTCCACTATGGCACCCTTCTCCTGCAGCTGCTTCACCTCGCAGCTCAGAACCTCCACAAAATCCTTCAAAAATTCAATTCCCTTTGCTCTACTACCTGGAAGGGATCCTCCACAAATTCCAAATTGTAACCCCCTTACTGTCTCTAATATCCATGGATCCCTTGTAATCTTTCACCATTGCTCCACAAAAAACCTCAGCAGAATCTATCTCCATACTCACCATGTGCCCCTCCAGGACCTGATCCTCTTACTCTACTAATCCTGCTAATTCCTGACTTTCCTATGCTTGGAAAAAATCCTGTTGAGGCTTGGAAACCTTTACTGTATCCTTTTGTCTGATTACTGTAATGGGACCTTGTCCACCCTCGGGCAACAGAAAGTCCACGCATGCCGGCCCTAGCAAAAACATCACCTCCAAAAACTCTCCACATATTACTTTGTGACTTATCAAGGGCCATGAAGGTGGAGACATACATCCCCATGCTTTTCTCCAAACCTTCTCTAAATAGTAAACCTTTTGCATCTTCACTTGCCTACTTTCCTGCCAATTCTCCCAGCTTTGGGCTAGTCTTCATCAAAATGGACTTGCACCTCTCAGCAATATGGCCTGCATTTGCATTCCCTAAAAAAGAAATCGCCCTCTGACTCCATCCTCTCAATAGCTCTGTATCCACTTGGATATTCCTCATATGCGCCTCCTCTGCCATATCAAGAATTCCAGCTATTGGCCCGAGACAACTTGTCTTGACACAGTTTCAAGGACCTTTCCAGACCCTTCCTGGGGTCTCCTCCCAACTTAAACAGAAATTAAATTAAATTTGGATCTAAGTTGGAAGTGTAACATATAATTTTCCCTATCACGGGCCTAGAACCTTCTGCTCTCATAACAGCCTGTGCTTCCTTGTCTAAACTTCTCCTAATCCACTCCTTTATATACTTTCCAACATGCTCTTAAGGCCACCAATCCGCACTAAGTGGATGCATTATGGTATAAGGTGAGAACATTTCCTCACCTACTGGTGTCAAAATCATCTGTTTTGATATTGATGACTTGTTCAATTCTTCAACATTATCACCACAAACGATATCATCATCAATTTTTAGATCCAAACCATACGCATCAAACCATTGTTCTTTTCCATACAGTAAATCTCCTTCTACATCCTCCTCCAATCCGCCAGAGGATGCATCTCCATGTGTGCCGTTGAGGACACCTTTCATCTTTGTGCTGTAAAAGCCACCTTTCTCTTGCCTGTCACTATGGGCTACCTTATCCTGATCATCCTCTGTGAACACAATCTCAGAATTAGTGTTAAAGTTAACCTTTTGCTTCTTAGGCATCAGCACTTTTCCCAACTGTTTCATTTTTTTAAGGCGCCTGCCTCTCTTAACTTGTCCCTCATTTGCATCACCCTATTCTTCACCTTCTGATGAGTCTTGAGTCTTATAGTTTCTTTCAAGGCAAACCTCATTTCATTTTGAATATACCTTCTCAAAATCTCCTGAGAAACAACACCTTCAGGAATACTAATCTCACTTCTCCCAGCTTCATCTGATATCCTTAAAACCTCCATGCTACCTTAGTGTAAAGCCCTTAAAAACTTCGTATTTACCACTTGTAAAAAAAACACTGTTATTTCAAATCTCCCTCATGTTCTAAAGGGTCTTTCAATACCAGCACACATTGCGCTCACATATTTCCATTATCCTCAATTGCCTACAGACCAATCTAAGATGGCCGTGAAACAGCGTAAGAACTTGTGTGTGATAAACCTCATGCCTTGTTTCTACAGGGATTTGGAGTAACACCACAAGTGCACGCTGCCACGCTTGTTTCTATGGGCGATTGGAGCCCAACCCACAATCGCGCCCGATACATTTCAAATAGGAAATCCTTCCAAAACTGATGCCTAATTCTAAAATCTACAAAAATTAAAAAACACCACGCCGCCTAAAGGTGAGAACCCTTTACCTATAATACTACTAACACTTCTTTACCAAGACAAATCTTCACACAATCGTTCAAATGCTTCTATAAATTAGAAGCCCCCGTCCAAAACACAATCAATCATTCCATTGGAAATCAATTCAAACAAAATATCACCACATACAAAAGCAATACTTATCTGTACAGGAGCAGCATTTAAAAGAGGGAGAAGATTCTACGTTATGGACTTACATAGTGTGGTTAGTTCTACTTCTGGAATGGCTGTTATGGTAATACGTATTCTTTAAAGGAGCTGCTGTGGGAGTGGCATTAAAAGACAAAGCATAATGCTAGCCTTCGATCTTGCAATGAAATCATTCCCACACCTATGGCCTAGATAGACTTCACTGTTCAGCCCACCCACTTTGTCAGAGGCTACAAGGACACTGATGCTGGTGCCATTTAATTGTGGTCCTGGCCAACTATCTAGACCAGAATGAAGGAGCCTAATCACCTTTGTGAAATGATGTGTGACTTTACGTAATCACATCACTCAGAGAGTCCTAGCATGGCCTCACCCTATAAAAGGCATCAGTGGTAAAGGACGACCGACTCTCTGTGACAAATAACCTGTTTGGCCCTTTATCGTTCAATGGAGCCTTGGGCCAGAACCCCTATGCCTGCAATGAATACCACAACCCCATCCTGCAGTAAGCTCCAGAATAACATTTAACATTAAAACCTGCTGATTACGCCCCCCATCCGTCTGATCCGTATGGCAGAAGGTAATGTTTCCCATCCCTTGTTTAATAGAAAAAAAGTGTAATAATCTCATTTTGTTATATATCAGTGTGTAATGAATATAACATAAGTACGATATTAAAACACCGTAAAACATGAAACCTTTGTGCCCCATCTCAGATCCAAGATGTACAATCCAACATATGCTGTAGTTTTATTAACACTCGTATTGCTATTTTTGATTTTTTAATTTCTTCCTCTTTGACTGGGCCCTCACCCAAGCTTTAATTCCTCATCCAGTTTCACTGTAAGACAAACTGTTAGCAGTGTGCTATCATATGACCTGAATTCTAGCGATGGATTCCGCAGGAAAGTGCACGCTCCAAACGCATTTAATTTCTCATAGGACACTCTTTACAGGAATACTTTTTTACCTGAAATTAAACCCACACAAGACTGCCATTTGCCCCACATGCTCTTCTACTCAATCTCTGCCTGCCACGTACCAGTCACCACTCCCTTTACAGTTCAGCGCCAAGACGCCTCAGCAATAGTTGCGCTGTATAAATGCTTTCATTCATTCATTCATTCAACTCTGTGATAGAACTCCTTGCAGAAACAATAATCGATAGTAGGGACTTAGAAGGGATCAGAGTGGCGTGTGCAGCTAATATTATCCCATTGTTAGCTGATAGTGCTCTCCAGTACATTTCAAAGTCAAAATTAACAATTCCTATAGTCTTTGGCTCACCCTATGCATATTGAGCAGTGTCAGGATACATACAGATTGAACCTTGATATAACATAAATCATATATGTGAAAAGTAACAACTTAACTCTCAGAGACTTGCACCTGAATGGGGCTCACTACCAACCTACTAGACGGATTAAAATACATATACATCCACCTAATGAAAGAAACACTTTCTATATACAAGGCAAACTACATGCTACTCCTCGCATACCTAACAGAGCCCTGCAGAGATGGGCTATATTACCAGATAATGCTGAAACGTATAATAGAACTTATCAAAATGAATGTATTACATTTGATTCTCTACTTGTTCCAATATCCCATCACATTGTTACTTTGTCCTGAATTAACATCTATGTTTTTAAATTCTTCCTAGACTCCAGACACTCCACCCATTTAATTCCATATCTCATTAATGTTCCGATCGAGCTCCCCTGTAACCTATTTTATATGTTCTATGTACTTTCTATCCACACTCTTGGGGATAGGAACATTGCATTCCATTATACTGTTTAATATTTGAATTATTTTGCAATTATATAGTGTAATAAAATATTTTTATAATTTTTTTTTAAGATTCATAAACTTTAAGATTTTTAACTATACATGTCCATGAGCAGATCTCCATCACATAAGCGGAGATCTCCACCTAGGTTGAAAAGTTACTAGCAGTAACTTTACACTCACAAATCATGTTGTATGAGGCTCCACCAGTGGGCAGAGACATGTATATCTACACTTAGGTCTAAATCTGCACTCATAAATGGTTAATAGTGAAAAAGTGTTGATCACACCCAGAAACAGTAG
The DNA here is from genome assembly GCA_963921515.1 of Calotriton arnoldi. NCBI lineage: Eukaryota > Metazoa > Chordata > Amphibia > Caudata > Salamandridae > Calotriton > Calotriton arnoldi. The sequence goes on along the minus strand of CAWUFW010015598.1, from coordinate 325,685 downwards.
TAAATATACATCTGAGCAAATGTGCACATGTATATTTACATTTGTGGTTTGGGCCCAAAATGTTACTTGAGAGACATATTAGCAAGTTTATGGAAGGACCCTAACACCCTGGAATCAATTAGGTGTCATTAACAAACAAAAACAGAAGGGAGGGCTCGGTCTTCCTAACGTACATATATTTTTTGAGGTAGCCCATGTTTTCTGTACTAGTAAATGTCTATAAGACATCTATTCCAGGGCCTGAGTTTAGATTGATCAAAACATCTTCTACCCTACATTCATAACTACCCACAACTACATCAGGAAACTGGAGGGCTATCACTACCTAACATAGACTTTTCAAGGAACCTATCTAAATCATTTATAAATTGGGCCTAGAGTCAATTAGACTCATGCCAAATTTTTGTTACATCCGAATATCTCACTTAATTTTTGGCATTTGGATTTACGCTTGTTAAAAGAAAATGCTGAAATTACGCCATTACGACTTTTAAGTACAAATCCTATCATGGGAGCAGGAGAAGGACACAAATGAACAGAACACAAGTGTCTGTTGCTCCTGGAATTTCTGTGTTTGGCGCTTTTTTCAGTGCAAAATGTGCCCACGTGTCCAAAAAGGCCACAAGCATTGATGTTGCGCTAAAATACATCACTAAATGCCAGATTTGCATTTTTTGTAATTTCACCTAATGTTTTCCAAGATTTTGCATAGTGTTGCACGCCTCTACAGTAAATATCTTTCAGAACACCCATGAAAGGTAACAGGAGGTTCCTAAGAGGACTTCAGAGGAACATCAAAGACACTCAACCTAAAATGCTTGTCAATTCATTGAGGAAGGAAAAATAATACATATGTTAAGTATAAATGTATTTCTTTTAAATAACTACAAGTTAGACAAAAACATATACTACAAGTGAAAGACCGTATGCAACCAAGGAATGTATGCACCTAAATCTTGGGCCATCCATATTCAAGCAATATCACAAGAAATATAACATCCAGGCCGTAATAGGCCCAGGCATAATTTTTATTGCACAGGCGTGATCTCACATTATTCCAGAAATTCACATCCCCTGAAATGTGCAAACTTTTCTCTATTTTGGATAATGTGAACATTTAAGTAGTCAAGTCTAGTATGAATAGAAAATGTCTCACTGAGAGACATTTTCTACTGGAACCAGATATTTTCTGCTCAAACCAGTCTCCCTGTATCTTGAGTAACTTTTGCTATGGGAGCTATGCCATCACCTAGAAACGTCATGCTAGATATTGATAAAAGAAACCTTTATACATCTCACATAAATTCATGTAATTTAAAAAATTGTGCAAAATTTTGGGGTAAAAATATGCATATTAAACAGCACAGCCTTAGATTATAGGAGACAGTTCCTCATGAGACAGGGATGAATGTATTGAAAGGAAGGTAGGAGATATAGCTGACTAACATTATGCTGATGAGAACACATGCTGATAAGAATTGAGACCTATTATTCAAATCAGCCACTCAGACTGCATACTCCCCCACAGGGAAGAAGTTCTAGATGGAACTCACCATGATGCTTCAGGATGACCAGGAAAACAAGGTACTAGAAAGAAAACTTGACCCAAGTAGATGACACAAGTGTAACCAGAAGAGAATATATTGATATATATTTTGGACATGTCCCACTATTCAGACTTTCAGATCAAACATAATGATACATAGAATCCTGCTTAAACATTTTCCAGACTTTCCAGACCAACCCTTTCCATTTCTACTTGTCACTCAGACATTAATAGATTTGCACAACACACAAAAATATTTGCTGAGAATACTGGTGATTGCAGCAAATAAATGCCTATCTTGAAATGGTTGACTGAACCCCCCCCCCACCATAGAGCAAATGAAAAATATAGTATTAGAGAGGAATGAAAACAAAGACTATTACATGCCGTAAAGTTTATTATGCCATTGTTTATTGTGAGATGGGACCACATGTCTTTGACTTCCATGACACAATATTGGTCTCTGGCAGATACTAGGAATATCAACATCTTAAAAAATTAGGGGTGCTTGGGATGTAATGTAAGAGCCTCCAAGGGCGCCCCAGGACACGGCTGATATGTTCTTGAAGGACCTTTCATAACTGGTGTATTATCCAGACTAAGCACCTATAACACCTCACCTTATACACACAAATGCCTGACTCGAAAGTTGCATATCTACATTCTGTAGATGCTCCGCAGTAGGGCCAAGGTCTTTGGTAAAATTTAAATAAAAAGTCTTAGATGTCAAAGTTGTGAATACTATCTATCATGCACACTGTGACAGGGCCTGTTTAAATCTGTCCTATGTATATTGTGTGCTTGCATGCAGACTATTTTGTCTCTTTGTTTTAGAAAGTGTGAAGTTTAGACACACACAGAAGCATTAGCCTCATGTCCACCTCCTATTTAGGCTGACACATTTTCATTAATTATGCTTTGGTCGCTGCCATGTTAACGCAGTGAACGCTAAAATGTCTGCATGAAGACATGTCTATTGAGATGACTCGTTTATTCCCATGCTTATTTTGTCTTGTTAGGACTTTAGTGTTGCCCGACTTAGAAACATGAGATAAAAATTGTCAATCAGGTACTATAAAAAAGCTATATTTGGACATAGTTCAGTTGTGAAGCCTCTCCAACTATCAGGCCAGAGGTCACACTGGTTTGCGGCAAATCAGCCCTAGGTTGAGATTGCTCCTGTTCTCCTTCAGCCCAGCACAGCTTATCATTCCTAAGCAAGGGCTCTGATGGAAAATAATTAATCACTTATTTGTCACAGAGAAAGGTATGCTGTGTGATCCATCTGAAGAAACTCAATTATAGGCTTGCTATTTTATGCTTTTTATAAATATTAGCATAGCGCTGTGAAGTATCAATAGGTCATCAGGATGCTAGGAACTTGCTAACCATTTTAGGAATGTTCATATTGTTTTCGCTGGTCCTTTGATATGATTTTCTTTTTGCATTGTAAACTCATAATAGGGGTGGGCGGAATTTGCGTAGTCGCGCTACGCAAAGCTCCGCGAAACGGTAAAAAATCTTCACGAGCTCGCAAAGGTTCCGCGAACACATGGAATTGCTTGTTCCGCCCGTTCGCGATGCTTTTTTCCTGTTCGCGAACGCTGTTTGCGTGCTCGGGGAGAAATATCGCGCGAACACGCATTTTGAAAGCGCGAACAAGCAAAAAATTCCGCGAACCCGCGGATCGCACAATTTTTGGTAATTCTGCGTTCTCCGCGGAACGCGAAATTACCCAAATTCCACAAATTCTGCAAGCGGAACGGAATTTACCGCCGAGGCCTACTCATTATTAGGGGTCACTAACTTACATTGCTCATATATTGGAGTAGAGCTATTTGCTCCTGCTGCTAAACTACAAAGTGCCCAATGAATCCCCATTTGAACTGTAAGGAAGAAAAGATAGAAGGATTAGGAAAGGGGTCATGATAAAAGGGTACACAAGAAGGAAGAACATAAGTATATATATTCAATGTATTGCTTAGAAACAGAACAGCATAATTGAAAACAAACAATCATTCAATCAAAGCCTTTTCTGAAAGGGGCTAGGAAGACCTTAACATCTTCATATCACCAAATTAGCAGTCAGAAAATGTAAACAGCTATTGTTCATTAAAGTATGGCACATCAATGTCACCATAACCAGATGGAATTACAAGCTTGTTCTATAAAACTTTAAAAAATCTATTGTCCCAAAATTTATTAGAAATGTAAAACACATATATTACAACAAAACAAATCCCAGAAACTTCTAAAACATCAAAAGTGGTGGTATTTCCTGAAGAAGAAAATGTATGTTATACTAGATCATAAGAATTCCAGACATCTGTCCTTGAATAATGCAAATTTTAAGGTTTTAACTAAAATACACACAGGTGGTTTGGATGTAGTGAGCAAAATGCTGGGCTATAGCGATCAGCCTGGTTTTACCTCAGAAGGGTGTTTTAGAAATAATATTCAACAAGCTTCAAAATCTCAGAATATGTTTTGTTATACAAAGATGCAGAAAGCATTTGACAGCATTGCAATGGAGTTTTGCTGCTGTACAGGTTACGCTCCTGACTTTTGGTAAGAATTTTAGAATACCATTATCACTTTTATAATATATGAAAAGGTTGTAAACAAGGGTGTCACCTGTCTCCAATTTGGTTGCCTATTGACCATTGGCAATCGCTGTTAAGTCTGACAACAGAATTATACTAATATACCTATGCTGATAAACAGATGAAAGTTTTTTTTATACACGGACAATAGGCTAGTAATGCTTTTGAACCTGGATACAACTACCTTTTCAATCTTTATAACAAATTTGTCATCATTTCTGAATAGAAGGTTAATTTGGGAAAATCTAGTGTTTTACTTTTGTCCAATCAAATGGATACCCTGAGTCCAAAGGAATAGATACGATTTAAAATGTAATGTGTTTCTTTTGATCAATACAAAAAATAAAGTATCTGGTTAAAATGTGATTACTAACATCAAGCAGACCTATTTAGATATGATAGTGGGACAATTAAATCAAAGATATACAATGAGGAAGATGGCGAAAGAGTAAGTTGTTGTACAGCTTGTATGGAAATTGACATAATTGTAGCAAATGCTGAAATCAACAGAGAAATGAAAATACTATATACTAGATGAACATTGATGAAAAAATGATATATTAATAGGAAAAAATTAATGAAACTTAAAGACATTTAGAGGCACATACTGTTTTTGGCTGGAATGTAGCAGCTTTTTTGACATATCTAAAGTAAACAGCAGAGCGTAACATAATACCTTAAAGCAACATAGCACAATTAAAACATAAAAAAACACAGCAAAACAAAACAGTGAAAACAGGACACAGCATAACAACTACAGTTCAACAAAACAACAGCAAATCTTAATTGGGTTGTGCGAGTTCATTAAAAGGATTTGAGGAAGCTCTTTAGGCTTCTGGCACCCGCCATAAAGACAATCATCTAAAGACGATTCAGGGCAAAGTAAATCTTATCTCAATGGACTGCAGCTCATACCTTTAATTGCTGCTTAGCTGGGAATGCTTTACACTGCTTTGAAGTGAGAACAGAAGCTCTCAGAAATAAGATGGGCAACGACGGGCTTCTCAGTGCAGTGCACGCCGAGATTCCTATCTGCAAGGGTGGGACCTTAAATGTAAGGGGCGCAGCATGGTATTACATTTCTCTGCAATCTATTTAATCTGCTGCACTAGGAAAGTGTTTTAAATAGAGCTGTTTTCCTCTATCTTAACTGGAAAACAAAAATGCTGGCGGCTATTGCCTCATATTTCTTTGCTATACACATGAATTTTTTTTTTTTAAACATATGACACATTTTTCGTCCAGAATTGACATTAATTAAAGGTGGTAAAAGTTTACTTATGGCATACAATATTATACTGAATTGTTTTCAAATAATATATTTGAAGACATTAGTTGAAAAGGAAGGGAAAATAATAACTAAGCACTCAAGCTGGGTCTCCACCTCCTGCAAATCTAAAGTAGTAGAAGCTAAAGCAGTCATTGAGCACAATCCTAGAGGAAATACATGTGGTTCGTGTGAACACTGATGCTATTAAAGCCAACATTAAAAACATTCAGAGAGGCATAACTTGACTGACAATTAAAGTTTCAGAGGGTGAATTAAAAATAAGAGATATTAAAACCATTATTAATTAGATGCTTCCAGTCACTCCTATGAAGAAACTACTTTTAGATTTAAAGACTCAAAATAGGGTCATACAGTAATCTATATCTGGAGAATATGATACCCAAGTTGCTTAACGTAAATGATATGGATAAATTTGAATTTGGTAAAGTTCATCATGTTCGTTCTATCAGAAACCAAACCAGACCAAACCTTGGCAAGCAATTTTCAATGTCTTAAGGGATAATCATGTTATTATGATTAGCAAAGTAGTCTGAGAAATGTCATTATTGAAGGGAATAAGCATTTCTTTCATTAGTATTTTGCTAAACAATGATTTGTACTAGATATTCACTGCTTTAAAGCCCAGATTAGAGATTGTGGATACAAGCATGGCCTTTTTGGCCCTACTGCCCTGAGGATCTGGAAAAACAATATCTCCAAATCTTTTTTCACCCAACTGATTTTAATAATTATCTGGATCAGCATGATCCTATATCTATGGGGTCTCATAACTCTCAGGATCTCTGAATAAACTGGCTGGTTGCGACCTGGGCGTCAGCCGACTGACGCTTTCCCCTTTTTACATGTAGTTACATGCTTAGGAGTCTTTGGAGTGCAGTTATTCCAAATCAGTGCTTTAGTGCCTCACACTTCATTTGTAGGTATTCTGATTTTCCTTTTATGTTTGTTTTTATCTCTTTTTCTATCTCAATATGAGCTACCTTTTTCTTCTACATTTGTGACCCATTTAGAAGATAATCTACTGTGTGGCTCTAAGGTAATCAGATAAATCATATGTATCTATCTGCCATGTCTGATCCATCACATACAGTAAATAGCAGGGAACTAAGTCAATGAGAGCATCTTTTCTCTTTATATCAGATTTAGTCATTAATCTGATGAGAACAACAATCAGGTGCAAAATATAAAGTGAAAAATAGTGCAGTTGCAGTGCTAGTGAAAAAGTGAACCTATTTATAAATATACAAGAATGTACATAGACCCTGAATAATCCAAGGTTGATATTGTATTTCAACAAATGTTCAGAGGAGAGTTCATACAAAATGTAAAAATATGCTCCACATTCAATGAATCATGGAACAACCAAGGTAAGGATGTGACGATGTTTCAGCCAGGTGTCACTGGATGGGTCTCATCAGGATGAAGTCATGTGTCTGATTCACCTAAAACACAAGGAAAAAGGGAGCTAGATCTGAATGAATTATATTTATGATGTAAGGTCCAAAACCGGTAATGTCATCCTGTACAGGACATATCGACATAGTTTTAAGAGCTTAAGTACTAATCAAGTCTTACTATAATAAAATATAATTTAGTATAATATGCCCTGTCAACAAGCTTGACGTAGGGCACAATATTAAGATACATGCCACCCCAGGTGTCATCACCTGTCCAAACCTTGGCAGTGAATCATATCGTTTTTGCAACAATAGATGGTGTGTATACAGTGCAAATGCCCAAAACATGGCTGTGATTTCAAGCATGTATCCATAATAAAGTATTCCCTAAAGAATGCATCCCCAAATGCCAGGTAACTCATGTTTATACTCCAGCAAGTATCCACAAATTGGTGGGAGATAGATATCAGAAAAGCCTGTGTCATTGGCCCGAATGCACAGAGGGTAACCAAATATCCACTGACCTGAAGAGCGACTCCGACTAAGAGTTGGAAAATAACTGAAAAGTATAGACATATATCAATCACACGCTGCCTTCACCAGCAATTACTAATACCCAATAACTATCAGGTTGCTCCATAAAGTTACTGACCTGTAACTTGGGTAGCTTCAAACCAAGAAGAGGTCCCTCATAATGTCAAGACTCACAAGCATCTCTGTAGGTCAAAATAACACAATGTTTACAAACTGAAGGTCAATGTACAGAACCATGCTTCAAGTCAACACAGAGGATCACTCACCCGAGAGAAAGTTCTGTAAAGCCCATGTCTACACACAATTGCACTCTGCATCAGTGCTGAAGGAAGATGCATGGGCAGACAACACGCCTAGATAGCAAACAGTGTCTCAACTACTAGACCAGCAATGCCAATCTGCCATCTTGGGTAGAGGGAGAATAACAGATAGATCAATCACATCCATCTTGATCTCAACCGTGTCAACAAGGTATGTATCCTGGACATTGTCATTGGAGAAAAAACACTACAACCACTGAATGATTCTCGCAGGACTCTTGTTTGATTATATATGATTACTCTAACCTCCATGGGCATATAGGGTTCCCTTGTCATTTGTACACAGATTGATCATTGGAGGCTTCATTTCCCACACCTAAAGAATTTACATTTATTCTAGTTCTTATCTACCCCATTTTAGAATTGATTATCTATTGTTTTCAAAAAACTTATGTTCATTTATTTCACAGCCAAAAGTTGGACAAATAGACATTTCTGACAGTGCTATGATTTCTTTAATCCACATGATTGATAACTGCACATCCTGAGTACTCATCCAAGCCTTCCCTGAACACTTACCTCAAGTGGTCGGGAGAGCGTTAGTCTGGCGATGGAGCACTAGCCTGTGAGAGGAGTGTGCCACTGGAGCTCTCAGAAGGGCGAGACAAAGTGTCTGCATGGGGTAAGTAAACGCAGCACCCTGCATGGACCAGTTCCCCGAGAAGCCCAGCCAGAGGATGGGAGAGGCTGTTACAGGTACTGCCTATGTGCATGTGAATGTAAGATACTATATATTTGCGTCTGCTTACACTAGCAGTCGTAAACGCCTATTTCATCTAGAGTAGGGTGACCAGATTTTGTGAAGCAGACACCGGGACAGGCCTTTAGTCTTATTTCTTATATTTGGCCTGTCCTTTTTTTTGCATAGGCTTGTAAATATTTGCCCATGAACAAAATATGCGCATATTAACCGTTAACTAAACCTAGGAACGCTCATCAACATTGTGAGCGAGTCCATGTGGCCTATAAATATAGGGGAGAGGGAAAGGGTAAAGAGGGCAATACAGGGCAAACAAATACGAAATAGAAAAGAAGGATATCACTCCCATCTTTTCCTGGGGATTTCATCCACTTTTGGTCTGGCCTCTGGCTGGTGTGGCTAATCATCTTTAGCTGTCTCATCAGACTATTGATTTTCCATGAAATCATACTTAATATACGTAGAGAGAGTATTCAGCTCCAGGCTTCATCCATCAGTCTGTTCAATTATCTTTCACGTTTTGTTTCAGCCCACCACACATACACAGCTGGAGCCATAAACATTTTTTTAATTACTGCAGGGCAAAGCTGTAGTGCCTTACTTTGATGAAGGTATTTCACCTAAATATCAACTCAAAAATAATGTGTTTACTATAATATCATGGTAGAATTATCAGAACAACAAAAAATGTATTTGTTAACTTATTAGATGACTATTGATGGATTAAATAATATTTTCAATATGTTGTTTTTACTTCATTAATTTTGTTACTACGAACTTTATTTTGTATGTAATATAGTAAGATATGTTTTGGGGTTTATTTGGGGATTGAATTGGTTGGTTTTTAAATTGTATATTAATTTGTTTTAATTGATTCATTTGGTATGTTTTTGTTATTTATTTCTTATAAGTTCTTCTCCTATCTTGGACCTAAACTGTGGAACTCCCTTTCTTTGGAACTTAGGATCTGTCAGTCGCTTTTAGCCTTCCGAAAAAATCTAAAGACCTTTCTTTATAACCAAGTGTAATTCCTCTGTTTCAATTTTCTGCAACCTCGCATGCCCTGCCTAGCGCCGGGAAACCCTGTTGGATAGCTGTGCGCTTAATACATCTTTATAAAATCTTTCTAAAATAAGTTCAGTAAAGCTTTAATTGTTTCATACATTTTAATTTTGGGTTGTGGGTTTTATTGGTAGTTTGGGAGGGTAGTATCATTTAAAATGATGTATTCATTATTGTTAGTTGATAAATGTTATGTATTCTTTTTTCTGTGTACACGTCTAATTAATTAACACATTTTGATATTGGGTTGTGGGCTTTATTGGTGAATTGGGTGGGTGACTAGTGTTTAAATAACACATCGCTGGACACATCCTAGATGTCATTTTTGCTAATACAGAACTAGTTACCTTTCAAACAATGACTCCGGACACATGGTCAGACCACCATTTGCTTGCTTTCCAACATAAAACAACACTAAGCGACACACCTACCTAAAACGACCTTACGTGCATCCACCTATCGACCGTGGAACAAACTCAATTTAGAACACTTAGAAACACAACTAACATCCAGTACAGACCTAGACACAATACATTTGGTTCAAAAACTATATGAGTGGTTACAGGAAGTTTTTAATATCCTGATACCACTAAAGACCACACAACAGAACAAAAGAAAACAGGCACCTTGGAGAAATACAGAGATAAAACAGCAAATTAGAAAGCTGCAACGTGCCTGGCTCAAAACAAACACCAATCAAGACAAACTTCGCCTACAGAAAATTAACAGATTATACAAGTCAGCTATCAAAAAAGGTAAGAAAATATACTATTCAGACAGAATTGAAAATGCTAAATACTCAAAGAAAGAATTCTATAAAATTCTCAATTAATTTTGTAAACCAAATTGCCTAGAAGGAGCTCATCTCATTACTCAAGATTTCATAGACAAACTGACAAATCATTATACGGCCAAAGCAGACACGTTGGACTCATACTTAAAACAAAGACAAAGCACCAGCACTGACCCTTTTCCAAAATAACAATCAAAGAATACTCTAACCCAGCCTCTCAGTTCCTTCCAACACATTTCACATGATGTATTTATGGACCTGGTCAAAGCAAGCAGGCCTGCTGGCAGCCCTTCTGACCCGTGTCTACCGCAAACCTTCAAGACAATTCTTCTAACAACATCTGCTGCCACTCCAGTGAGAAGAATCATCAACAATTCCTTAACTACCGGAATATTTCCAGAAGAACTCAAAAAGTCATACATATGCCCATTACTGAAGAAAACAAACTTGGACCCGCTGAACCCTGACAACTACAGACCGATTACAAATTACCTTTCCTGGGCAAACTGATGGAAAGAGCAGCATTCGCCCAGATGTCTAAATTCATTGAAGATGATGCCATACTTTCAGACTTTCAAACTGGATTCCGTCCAGGAAGAGGCACAGAACCTGCCCTACTTGCTATCTGGGATGACCTGAAGAACACAGTTGACCGCAATGGGGTTGCTGCGCTACTTCTCTTGGACCTCTTGGCTGCCTTTGACACGGTTGACCATGACACTCTGATACAAAGACTCCAAGAAGCGAGCATAGAGGGGACTGCCCTAGACTGGATCACACCCTACCTTCGTGACAGAACTAATGTTATCCATACCACCCTTTCTCGTCCAAACCATACTTCACAAAAGCAAGGGTGCCTCAAGGCTCTATCATCGTGCCCATGCTTTTCAACATCTACATGAAGTCATTATTTGCACTGATCAATCAATTTCACCTCACGTGCTATAACTATGTGGATGACACGCAAATACTCCTTCAACTGGAATGCCCCAAAGACATTGGAAACTCACCAATTTTCATTTATCTCAGAGCTGTGGATCAGTGGATGAGGTGGAGCCATCTCAAATTGAATGCTTCCAAAAGTGAAATACTCACATAGGCATTTGGATACATTATGACCCGCTCGCCGTGTGGCATGAGGATCTGGGAACACAATCTAAAGTATCGCAGGAAGTAAGAAACCTCGGAATGACCATGGACTCCAAGCTATCAATGAATGCCCAAGTGAACAAACTAGCAAGAACAAGCTTTGTTACTTTAAAACTCTGCAACGAATCTTGCCCCATTTGGGATTTCTACACAAGGTCTAGGCTACCGTCTCCCTTGTTCTGTCCAAACTCGATTACGCAAATAGCCTCTACCACGGATCACCTTTAACGACCATGAAAAGACTACAAGAGATTCAAACCTCGGCTGCCAGACTACTCTTACATATAAAACTGCAAGACCACATCTCCCCTGCCTTGAAAGCCCTGCATTGGTTACGGATTTCCAGAAGATCCACGTTCAAGCAGCTTTGTATCATCCACAAAGCGACACATGGTACAGGACTGCTCTTCATGAGGAATAAAATCACCAAACACATTCAACAAAGGAACCTCCGCTCTAGATGGCAACTCACCTCAAAATCCTAAAGTACAAGAAAAAAGCCATGGTGGCACATCCTTCTCTGTTCAAGCAGCCAAACTATGGAACTCTTTACCCCCAACATAAGATCCACAGATAACCACCTTATCTTCAGAAAACTACTCAAGAATTGGCTCTTCCCCACATAACCACCATATGCAAACAGAAATATACAGCATAGCCCTCTGTATATAAGCATTTATTTGGACTATAGATATGTACCTATATATGTGTATTGCTTTGTATAAACGTGTAGAATAATTATGTTTTTAAATAATATAGATATTCATTAGTTCTGCTTAACAAATGTACATATTGCTCATACTTACATTATTCTGTTTTAACACGTATATAAGTGACTGCATAAATAAGTACATCTTCTATCATCACTATTTATCTACAATTGCTTCACTAATGAATTACAAAAATATATAAATAAAATGAATTTAAAGTACAGCAACTCTTGAAAGCCGGAGTATTTAATGCATCTTTAATCTACATATACTACCTTTATGCATCTATATACCTTCCACGTACTTATAGATCTATATATGTATTACTTTTTTCTAATTCAGCATATCAATGCACTACCCTATTTCTCACCCTATACCGCTCTCAAAATATCCTCGAATCGAAGAACAGGAGTTAACCCGTTAACCCAGTTGAGAGTGAGACCCGGGTAGAGTATGTAACAATAGAACAATGTCTCTACCGTAAATCATTTGAAGAAGAACAATTGTAAAGAAGAGCATAAATCACATGAGAATGGGAGAAAAAAGGGGGGGAGACCACACCAAAATTACATGAAATATAAATTCTTATTTGTAAGTAGTTGTATCAGCACTACACTACAATTTAAGCTTAGGTAACCAAAAACACAAGTGTACACTGGACGTGCTAGTGACGGTGAACGGCGCAGTGACACAGTGGTAAAAAACAGCGTGAACGGCGCAAAACAAGACTCAAAAATAAGTATGTGGTCAAGGGTACAGTGGAAGATTATATACAAAAATGTGCAAGTTTGATTTTGAATGGTTCTATAGACCACGATAACGCCAAAGTATACGCTGACTTGTCGACGGTGTTTCAACCTGTTCAATTTCAGGTCATCATCAGGACAATGGTTACAGTTTTTCAAATAGTGCTGTACAGGATGAAAGAACAATGGGAAAAAGAATAAGGCCCTGGATATAAGTAATTGAGGAACAGAAAAGAAAAGGAGAAGGAAAAATAGCTACCTGTCATGGTAGTAGGAATTAATCCAACTGAAGAGTGAAGGCACACGGACAGTGTGGTGATGGAGAAGGTCCTATAGGGATCACAGGGGGGGGGGGAAGGAAAAGGCCAGCGTGAGATTGCCCAACAATGTGCCTGGAGGAAGCTGTGATGGGACAGATCAGAGATAGCAACTATGGGATTACCTGAGCGATGGGAAAGGTTCACGACGCAAAACCGGTGAACCAAGGGCCGTGGGAATCGGACCAGAGTGCCGCGAGGTCGGCGTTCCTAGATAGGAACTGTTGTCAGCAATGACTTCGGTCCGTGTAAATCAGTCCTAATCAGGAGTAGGAGGGAGGGTTAGAAGGGAAAAAACATGGGCTGAATAAGTGTAGAACACCGGAAAAGGAAAAGGGCTCACCGGTGTAAATTGCTGGCGGTCCCAGTTACGGGCTGTAAGCTTCGGTCTGCGATGAGCAGAATATTAAGGCGAAGGAGGGAGGGTTAGAGGGGGGAAGCACGGGCAAAGTAAGCGAGGGAAACCGAAACCGGCTATACGCTTACCAGTAAGAATCAAGGCCAGCGGTCCTTGTTGGGGGCTATGCCGGGGGCAGGGGACAGGCGAATGAAGAGCTCTGTGCGGTGGCCAGCCAAACGTGCTGTAAGAGTCGGCAGCAATTTGCCGGAAGAACAAGGGTTGGGTGCAAGTCCCATTAATACTGGTGATTCACACACATGGAATTATCCAACAAATCTTTCAGATTGTTATTACATTTGTGTTGCAATGACATCGGTCATTTTTGAACATTTACATGCTGTTGATTATTTTCCTAGTCGGTCGTTGCACGACATAGCCGATTGCTGTATTCACTCAGAAATTTCAGGTTTTCCTGATCCAAGATGGCACCCGCAGCGTTTTTTGTTTGATATATTGGGTCGCTCTTTCTACTATCTGGTACCGAGTGGGGTGTTAATCGAAGATGGCGCAAGTTTACTTATCTCATGATCCACCGTTGAGCCGTTTCTTGGCATGGAGTACATTTAGAGCTTATTGAGCATGAACATGGATCATTCCAATATGGCGGACACACTCATGTGAGGACGCAAGTCCATTCTCATTGTTTAACTTGTGCTTAAATCACGGCATGTTTCGGCGCTCCTGTTCGAGTGCGTAGAGGGCAGGGAGGCTTGAATTTACGGGACGCGAGACACGGTGAGGCTGGTAGGTGTCTTACACCACACTAGATAGTGTATTGGATGTTGATGATGTGATCTTGGGTCAATTAACTTGTGACACTTGTATTTTGTCGTTTCATCCACCAGAGTACGAATTTTACGATTTTGATATTCACGTCCGGGGTGCGGCACACCCATTCAGAGTGTTCGTTGCAGTGCAGCAGGTAATTAAAATATAGACACGTCATTAAATCCCACAACAGCTTAACAAAATTGTAGGATTCATTTCTGGTTCTCTTTTTAACTAGGTGTTCTGTTTATCATCTTTCGACTGCATTAGTTGATATGATGGTGTTCCATCGGCAGTCTCATGGTGTTGCTTGAATGAGGATGTATCGCACTACTCATGTGGTCTTACACACAGTAAGGTATGGATAATAGGTTGTGTGGTTCCGTTGTCTATTCCCATAGGCAGCATGGATTGAGCGCTCATGCTGTCTTGACATCTTGTGCATTTTGCAGATTCTACACACAGAAACAAGTGGATCTTTGCCGTGATTGTTAGTTATTGGCAGACATCCAGTAAGGCTTTAATTTTTGCATTATTCAGTATCTGCTCGGCAGTACAGGATGTGGGCATGTATTCTTTCGTCATTTCACTTATTTTCGTTTTTGTATAAGTTCTTTCACTCTTAGGTTCACATACGCTGGTGGCTCATTGGTTTCTGACCGTTTTTGGTTGTGTGAGCATGGTCACGGTTTTATACTACCCTTACCTCGGTTTTCGTTATAGCTTTGCACGTAGAAGTTTTCTATGGTTCATTCTTGGTGGATGGCACTCATCTTCACGAGCTATGTTTCAGTCTTGCATGTCTGTGTGCATTCTTGGTGATTAGGTAGCTATCCCTGCATATTAATATGTGATAACACTGCGTTTTACCAAGAGTATCTTATTATTATTTCTTACAAAGGCCCCTGAAGAAGGGATTGATGATCCCGAAATGCATTGGGCAACCTTGATTTTTGGATGTCAAAGAATTTTGTAACCAAGAATATTGTTTTGTTTATGTTGCATACATTTTTGTAACAGATTGCTAAAAGAGTCTACGACTATTTAATTTCAGTTTTTGATTGGTCAAATAAATGTCTGAGGACATGCAATAATGAGTAATTCAACAATAGTATAAATGTTGTGATGCATTGTTTATTTTGATGTATGACCTTGATAATGTGATGATTTATATTCATGCTGTGCAACCAGATAGCGAGTGAAGAGTCACTCGTTTACATTCTGCAATTCAAGGGGCAGGCAACCTCTTCCTGGTGTGCACACATACGAGTTAAGTTTGTTCTATTTATTGGAGTACAGGATTTCAGAGAGGTGTGCGCAACCACATTTATTTAGTTTATGCCATATAGTCCACACATCTAAAGCATGGTCCAAGTGACAGACAATGGGCAACAGACTGTCCAAAGATGGTGCTTGCTTGATACCAACACCCTGCCACATTGGGTGTGTTTCCTGTCCCGGGCAGACCCCAGTCCAGTAGCTAGAAGAAGAAGAATTTGTACTGAAGCACACAAGCAACGTTTTGTCAAGTTTGTATAGATGATGGTATGTGTAAATTAAAATTCAACTAAGAGTTTCTTTTCAAATCTATACAAGCT
Organism: Calotriton arnoldi; assembly: GCA_963921515.1. NCBI lineage: Eukaryota > Metazoa > Chordata > Amphibia > Caudata > Salamandridae > Calotriton > Calotriton arnoldi. Next base: position 309,751 of record CAWUFW010015598.1, on the reverse strand, counting down.
GGACAAGACTTTGCTTGTGTGCTTCAGTACCTATTATTCTTCAAGCAATATATATAAGTTGAAGTTACAGAAACTCCGCTATGAATACAACTTATTGCTCAGCGGACAAGCTTGTCTACAGATTTTTAATGAGAAAGCAAAATGTCATTTTAATTCAAATAAAAAAGACAAAACTTAAATACATGCTGAAAGAGACAGTAGTGGTGAGACTCTGACGTTGACACGCCACATTATTGAGGCGTTTCAAAATTATATTTAACACTATGTAGCAATCCTCAGCCAATTGATTCCAATGGTATAGGTATCCTCCTACAATCCTGTAATTTAACTGTACTCTCTCACTCTGGAAAAATAAGTATAGAGCATCCCAAAATAATAGTGAATGGACTTGTTAAATTACTTAATGGCATCAAAAATATAGATCAGATTGGGTTTATGAAGGGCAGAATTTCAGTTATTAATAATAGAGGCATGTGTCATGTATTGTAAATATCTCTTCTGTACAAGATCCTAGGGCGTTCTTGCATTAGATGCTGGAAAACCATTTGATAAAGTCAACTACCAGTTTTTATTTCATATTATGAGAACTTTCCAATTAGATAATAATTTTAGATTGATGATAGCAGCCCTCTATGCCCAACCATCTGCCAAGTTGTCTATAAATACCTGTTTTTCATCATCTTTTTAGTTATACAAAGGTACCAGACAAGGATTGTCTGTCCGTTATCCCCTCTATTATTTCTATTAGCTATTAAGCCCCTACTTTGTTTAATTAGAAATTCAGAAGAAAATATATGTATTAGAGCTATTGTGCTTAACACTTCTGCCATTGCTGATATGTATTGTTGTTTGTGAGTAATCTGCAAGATTCCACCCCGATATCTTAAAACTTACAAACATCTATCCTGATGTATCAGGACATGCTAGTAAAATTAAAAGGTTCAATAATGCAGGTATTATTTTACAGTCTTTATATCTCAACATTTTGGTCACAAGGGTGGTGTGCTATTATAAAGATTATTTATATTACTGAATCTTTGTCATAGAAGTTAAATATAATGTAAATCTTTTGCATTGATTAGTCCACTTTCACTTTATCATCATCACAAGAAAGTGTTTGATTTTTTAATATCATCAGCTATTAAATTGATTACTTCCTATTGGAAAGATATAACAGCTTTCTGTACACAGGTGGTGGGCCTGGATAATTATTACAAGGCAATGGGTGAAAGTCACTATAACAAATATTGTAAGCTGGATAGACAAGTTTTTAAACATAGTATCACTAACAGAGCACGTGTGGATTTGGAATGATTCTCGTTTTCTTTGGTGCACGGGTGATAACACTCTTAGGGTGTTCCTTTGAGATTTAATTAAATTTCATGGTTTTCCATTTGGAATTGGCCTGTACACCTATGGTTATAATGCGTAGTAGAACAATGGTTTTTAAAATTTTGTATTGTGTTTTAATCATATTGAAATGGATTGCTACAATTGTGGTTTTTATATGTGATTTTGCAGCCTTGAGGAAGCCCTGCTGGGCGAAACACGCGTCGGCTGCCGTTTGTGTATGGAATAAAAAAGTGATAACGGAACACTTTCTCCGGATGAGGACTATTTTTTGTGGACTGTGTGTTCAGATAGCACATATGTGATTGGACTAAACAATTTGGACTTTTCTGCAGACAAAGTTAAATGGGTCAAGAAACTGTTTAACTACTTTTCTTTGGTGTGCTTTGATGCTTATGAGAGTGTATTGGATGTGGACTACTTTTGTAAGTCTAAAAGTGTAATACTCAAGGTGGGTGAGTATGTGGCACCATATGAGCACCCAATACTAAAAGGAATGAGGATTTATTGGATGGTACATTTACTATTTATGAACTTATGATGATGTGCTGATCAAGGTAGCATATCCACCAAATTTTTGATATATACTTGTCACATATTACCACCTCCATAAAATTGATTCGATCGTATGGTACTGGAAGGTGCTTCCACCAATCACCGTCTTAATTTACCACTTAGAACATAAATGTTTTCTAATCTAGTACCTTGGCTTAATTTAGCATTTTAGTGCTCACTTTGTGTGATGCAGGCCCTAGTTTTTTTTTTATTATATAGAGTTTAATACCACAGTTTGCTTTTTTCTAAGTGTTTTTAATAAAAGTTAGTATTATTATCATCGTCATTATTATTATTAGGTATCGACTTTAAATGAATGAAACTTCAAGTCGGCCGAGTCAGCATTTGAACCAGCAATCTGCAAGTCACACAGCAATGTTGGTAGCTCCTCACTAATTCACTGGGTCCTTCCGTCAGTTGCACACATTCAACATGAACGAAAGATTTACAGAATTCCGGTGGGCTTCTGATTGTTACTTAACACATAGAGAGGGGTGTTCTTTTCAGCATATTTTGTCAATTTATGCACGCATTTCTGCGCTCCTAAGCCACAGCCCCGTTTTCCTCAACTAAACCAAAAAGTGGGTTTGCACATGCCTGCCAAAAACTTGTCACTGGTGCTTCACAACTGGGTGGTCCTACTTCTAATGACAACGAGCTGCCTTATAGATGAGTACTAAATGCGTCATTAAAATTGTTCAACCGTGTGCTCGCGTGAGCTCAGTGAAACTAGTACTTCGTTGACTGCTGAAAAGGATTAAACACATTTAGGGTATCAGCCAATTAAACAAAACTAACGCTTTACAAATTGCTTAAACCCACTGCATAAATTAAATAGACCGCTACTGGTTTTGATTATCGGGATTGTGTTGAGCTTCACTTAAGCTATTTGCATACCTGCCCGCAAATTCATCAGGTCTGCAGCACCCATGGCTAAGCGCATTTATTTACCTCTTGGACGTCACAGGCGTGTGGCCTAAAGTTAGCCCCTCAAAAGGGCACTTCGTTCCGGGGAAGTATTGTTTCCAAAGTTTCCCCCATGTCGTAGAATGGCACGCTCTTGCGTTTCAAACGGCAGACACGGAATTCTGTGAGGTTTTGAATCTCTAAAGGGCAGCTGGCTATACCTCGAATGTTTGTCGAAAGGCGCACCATTTTTGGCAGATTCTGTAAAATACTAGTACATGAATGCTTGTATGCAGCAGGCTCAGAGGTGTTGGCTAAATAAACCAGTTTCGTTATAATACAGTTTCCGCAAACTGCTGATGTGTATTAATGGTTGAAAAAGTGTTTTTGTGGATTCCCTATTCTTCAATATTTGCAGTCTGAAAAGAAGATCGTTTGTCTATCGCATTCTTGAACACTGAAGTAAAACTGCGTGTGCCTTCTTCAAAGGTTTGTAAATAATATGACTAACGCATTGAAGAGGGAGGGCCGTCTTAGATCCCCCCATGAAGAACACCCAAGTATTTAACTGCTTGGGTTTAAATATCTGGCTGTTTTCTTTTTCCCGGGCTCCATGCTGAGGATTGTATTTTCCTTCGCAATGCTTCTGCTGCCGAAAGGCTTCCCTCCGAGACAGACTGACGTTAGCAGACCGAAGTGGGGAGCAGGTTCACCCAGTAAGTTTATTTGTAGTACCAACGACATCGCGTTTGAGGATTCCATTACGATTCAAATGGCTGCTCAAGTTTGCTGTATCAGTTGCACTTCAAAGGGGCAGAACTCCAAACTGGTGGACAAAATGGAAAGCGAGCGAGGGGAGGGGTGTGTTAAAAGGAAAGGGGTAGAATTTCTCCAAGGGCATCAATTGTAAAGTAGGCACCCCAGGTCTTCATAAATGTTGTAGAGTCTCTCGGGCTGAACATGTTTCTGTTCTCCCTAGGATGCTTATTCTTTCATGGAGATAGGAGACCTCTCCCCCTCCCCCTCCCCCCCCCCCCCGCCCCACTCGCAGGCCTAAGTAGAAAAGGCCGGCTTTATCACAGAGTAGCCCAGGCTTGTCCTCTTCATGCTTCCTTCGGAAAATACAACAGTGGACGGTTGCAACTTGAACACGTATGAACAGGAACAGCAATAGAGCCGATTGATAACCAATTGGTTCATTTTGAGGAATTTCATCAAATGTTAGAGCTCTGACAGGCCTCTTACTTCTTGGTTGGTAGGTAACCTGGAATGTTATGCAGACAGGGACATCTGGAGGCACAAAACAAACTAGGCACGGACAAAAGAGAGAAGCTATAGCTTAGCTTGCTTTTAAAATGGGTCGCAGTCAATATGTTTTTCATAGTTAGTGAGAGAGCTGAATTTGTGAAAAACCGCCCTGCCTTTGAGTTCACCTGTTTGCACTTTATGCCAAGTTGGCTGGGACCTCAGACAGAAGGTTAAGGTTTCACGTGCCCCTTGGAGCCTGCTTCTGGACACTGTTGGAACAGCTGCGCACTAATTCCCCAGGCTTTTGATTTGACCCATTGGCATCTGCTAGCTTGAACCGCCAAGTCCCAAATCCTGTTTTAGGTCAACTGTCCCATTCAAAGACAGAAAGGCCTGAATAGCCATACTAAGCAGTCTACACCTTAGTAGGGAAGTGCCAGGGTTGAACTGTGGAACCAGCGCAGTCCAGGCAAAATTGCTCAAACGAGCCCCACCCCCTTCCTCTCCTGCTCTCTCACTCTTCTCTCTCTTCTCCCTCTCTGGCCCTTGACTCTCTCTCCATGCCTTTCTCCCCCTCTTCGTCTCTGTCCCTCTAGGACCACTGTGACTAGAGCAATTAATCCCAAAGGAGCTGGCGAAAGTGACAGGCATCAGCAGTGGCCCTGAGCTTTCAAAACCGGCCTCCAAACGGGGATATGACCGATGGAGCAAAACGTCAATCAGGCCTTGGGAAGTGCTGTGGATTAGAGATCGTAGTGCACAACAATAACTATCAATAGATCAATGCCCAAGTCCGACTTTAACCTTAACAAAAGAAATAAATGAAAATTAGCTTCAGAACATACATTTGGATAATCATTGAACTTTGCTAATGTTGCAATATAAATGATGTCCAGTAGTCCAGATGTTTATTAGGTAAGATGTTTTTTATTAAGAAGTTAAGATCAAGAGCGATAGTGAAGAGCCCCACCAGGAGCAGCCTTCCTGCTGCTCAGCCCATTGTCCTACTGACTCTCACAGACATTCAACATTCCATGCATCACCAGGCACCAACATTCCACTCCACACTCACACTGGCTGAGCAGCAGGTATAACATATCTCTCTTCTTTACCAAAGCTAAAATAACATTTTCAACTACTCCATTCATATCTACAAATAGCATAACGAGAGACAAGAAACGTGCATGGAAATATCATGTGGAAAAGTCACGCACATGCTGCAGAACTCAGAAAGCAAACATATTGCCAATTTAAATATAGAGATGGTACACGTCACAATACTAAATGTAATCAGAAACATGCATGTAACTTATTAATTGTAAAAGTTGTAAAGAACTATGCATGCAAATCAGAATGAAGAAATCAATAAATATATCAAACACATCTCACTCAGCTTCTCCGTTCCATCAACAAAACAAATCAAACACTCTGCACACCACACCTCCTCTACCAAACTCCTAATGCCACAAACATACCAGCTGGCCAGGCTGAAATGAAAGACAACACGCAGGGGCCCAATCACCGAAGCTGCAGTAGAGGCCAGCCCATAGCAAAAGAAAAAACACCACAGGTGGGTTACACCCTCACAATAATACCACACTAAAACATCATCATTACACTTTTAAGTGGGAGATTCACTTACGACCATCCCACAACCACACAAACATGGTAGATATGAGTGACTTATTCCCGTACAGTCATCTCAAAAATAAGGCCTATATATGTGGATGATTAAATTATAATCATCCCACAACCACACAATGGTGGTAGACATGAGTGACTTCTTCTCAAACAGCCATTTCAACTGTAACTATCTAGTCAAAAAAAGAATCCCCTTGGGTTTCTTAATAATTCTCACACCTGTTTCATACTCTTCTCACAATCTCACTTAGTTATTTGAGGTACACCCCAGTATCATTAAAATAGGACCTCAAAAATATATATTTTTTTAAAAACTGTTGTCCTTTATTCATAAAAAATATTATGTTTGTTCTGCAAATCAATAAATATGTGCAAATGATTATATTATATTTAAAATTCCACGTCATACCCAGGGCGGGACCAAAAGCCCAAAGCCACAGTTTGTCTGGTTCAATCGAGAGTGCAGGAAGCTTAGAACCAAATTGGCTACTGCAATTCGAACAAATAATGTGGCTGTAGGGTGGCCAGGAACGCGATCATGGCGGCCGTATAACTGCAAGGCTCCGTCATGGTCCCGAATTAATCCTGTTATGCGCTGAAGGGGGTCGTACCTATGACCCGCAGACGAGGGAGAGAGGTACAGGTTACTCTCCGGCGTCTGAAACAACCGAAGACGGAGCTCCATGGTGTAGTAAAGCCCGATGGAAGAGCGGCAAACGAGCCAACGTGGGCACTGAGACGCCGGAACCTCCGAGGGAGAGAGGCCTCGACCGGGGGACCTGGGTGCGGCGCCGGACTGCAGTAACTTCTAGAGCAGTCGAGAGAGAGCAGCGGCGGAGCAGGAAAAAACGAAGCACGGAAGGAAGAGCGAAGTGCTCAAAGGAGGCGGCAAGAACGCTCAGACTGCCCGGGGCCTCGAAAAGCGGAGCGGAGAGCGCCATCCTGGCTGAGGGCAGCTGAGCACAGACAAACGTCACGGACCGCACCCACCCGGCCGACTGGGATACCATCAGGTCAACAGAAGAGGCTTAGGCAACAGGATAGATGTGGAGAGGTGAGCGTCTGGGGCCCCTGCACGGCCGCGAAGAACACAGGAGGAGTGGGCCTTGAAGCACCGGAGGCGAGTGAGGCGGACGGCGATCCCAGAAGCGACCCTGTTTGAGCGAGATTGAGGCATCGTGACGCATCACCGAAGCGCCCGGACCCCAAGAGCACAGAGAGTGAGGAGACGGGGCCGGGAAGGGAGCGCTTGAAGAGGACAGGGCGGTGGTTAGTAAAGGAAGGGAAAAACGAAAGAGAAGAGCAAAGAAGGGGAAAAAGAACACTAAAAAAGACTGGAACAAGGAGCCCCAACACACCGGAGGCGCAGGCCCTCGAGGTAGGCCCTGGGTGAATCACCAGTCAGGTGTGGTTGGGCAGTGGTGCAGTTGAATCAAAGGGGCCCTGTGAGTCCTGGCCGAGGAACCGGGGGCTGAGAGACACCCGTCCATAAAAACTGAATCCTCGGAGCCAGGCTTCCGCCATCAGGAGACTGGGTGAGCGCGGAGCTGAGCGGAGTGATGGAACTGACGGCCCCACTCTTACAGAGGGGCTAGGAAGGAAAGACCTAGTGGTGCAGCGCGGAGGCCATTGCCACCCCCTAAAAACTCTCTGCAAGTGCATGGGGTGAGGGAGACAGACACCCTTGGGCATCCTAACAGCGCAGGCGGCGGTGGGAATGGAGTACACCGCCAGTTGTCCATCTTGAAAAGGACACCCAGGTATCTGGAAAGACCCAAAACTTGGGGAAGACATCGGCGGAGTGCGTCCCGGCCCCCGACGGACTCGGAGACTCGCCACAAGAACAGCGGGCAGAGGACCCAACTGCAGCCTTTGGGCAGTGCCTAAGCTGGAATCACGAAAGTCAAAATGCCGCACCAGAAGGGCAAAACCGGTAGTACTCTGCCCAACACCCGTGAACCTTCCCTGCTACATAGTAAATACGATACTGGGGAACCAGAGGATAAAGACCTGCCACTACACCTTCACTTGGATAAGATACTGGTGGCAATAACGGACACCAAAACGGCATTACAGGAAGACATAGGGCCGTATCAGTGGGGCTGGGATTGCTACAGGCCGAACACCGTAAGCTGGCGGACAGGGTTACAGAAGTGGAGAACTCTATCACTGAACTAGTACCGGAACATAAACAGGGGGCTGCACGGCTGGACGACCTCACTTTAAGAGTGGCGGAGCTGGAACGGCGGGCTGAAGACGCCGAAGGGTGGATCAGGTGCAACAATGTACGAATAGTGGGAATTCCGGAGAGCACAGAGGGTGCAGACATGCTGTTGTTCCTAGAAAAATGGCTCAGGGATTAAATGCCGGCTAGGACTCTATCTCAATTCTTCGCACTAGAGAGGGCGAACAGAGTACCGGGGCGGGCATTACAGGGACAGAGATGCCATATTACAGCAGTCAAGAAACCACGGTCCATACATAATAGGCAACAGTAAGGTATCAATGTTCCCAGACTTTACTGCCAGAGTACAGGCGCAAAGAGCATCATTTCTAAAGGCCAAGAAAGTCCTCAAAGAGGCAGGGCTGCAGTACTCACTAATGTTCCCAGCGAAACTCCGGATTATCTTAGACGGTACTACGCATTTCTGTAACACGCCGGAGGAGACATGGACTTGGCTGGATGCATATCGGAAAGGTGCACCCCTGCCCAAACCATAGCCAGGCCCAAGGGGGGAGAAACGAGATGCCAGAAGTAGGCAACGCCGCCCCAAGAAGATGAAGGCATTGGGGAAGCCCACAACTTCTCAGACACAACAGGAAAAAGGGAAGCTGCGCTGCAAGCAGTGGCACGTCTAATGTCACCCAGGGAAGAAAATCAAAACAGAAACTCATCTTCGGAGCAACTGGCCCACTCGTCCAATTCAGATGACAACTCAGTGAATGACTCAGAGCTGCAGAAACTGACCCCACGCGCAGCAGATGACATTATCTAACATTATGGAGCAAAGAAACACAGGGGGGTGAAGAGTAGCGGCAATCTGAGCGCAAAGATGGCATTTCCCTGAGAAGTGGGCGAGGAATAGCCCCCGCACAATATGCGGGACCAGACGGATCTAATGCCCTTTTCAAAGTTACTTGACTTCTTCCACCCCCACCAGAGTGAACTACCACTGGACCTGGAGGTGGCGTTCTAACTGGAGTGATGTTTATTTACAGGTTTGGGCAGCTGACCGTTGTCAGTCCGCTCAAGGGATGGGAAGTTACAGAGTTGGGTTTGTTGTCCTGTAGCATGGGGTCCACTGCACATGCAAAAGGGGAGGCGTGGGGATGGGGGCCGAGGGGGATGGTTAACATGGACCATGGCCAGAAACCATAATCAAGCTGAAGAGTTTAAACTCTTGACTTGGAACATTAGGGGTATGGGCTCTCCTTCCAAGCATTACAGCATTCTTAAGGCGCAGAGGTGCACAAATAGTGATGCTCCAGGAGACTCATCTCACGGAAGTAGAAGTTGCTAGGCTTAAGCGTAGGTGGCGAGGTCAACTGTATGCGACGATGTACTCGGCATACGCAAGCGGGGCACTTGTGTGGGTCAAACCTGGGGTCCCTTTCCATGCATCACGTAAGATAATTGATCCAGATGGGAGATACGTGCTAGTAAAGGGCAAGTTGAAGGGAAAAGAGGTAACGTTGGGGAGTATTTATGCCCCAAACCAGGCTCAAGTTCCTTACCTGATGCAACTTTCTAGGCCATTGTCGGGAGTGGCGGCTGGTGACCTGATTTTGGGGGGTGACTTCAACTGTGTGTGTGACCTGGGAATGGATAGATCTACCCCTCCATTGCAGGGTACAACAGCGGCCTCGACAGCTAGGGGCCTACGGGGTTGGATCACTGGTTGGGAGCTATTGGATGTCTGGAGGTTACAAAACACACGGAAGAGGGAATACTCATATTACTCATCGCTTTACGACCTGCACACCAGACTAGACATGTTTCTCTGTTCGAGCCAGCTGGCTCCCGCACTAGCCGAGGCGGAATATTTGGGGAGACCCATCTCAGACCACAGCCCCCTCCTACTGAGATTTGTCCCAACACCCTAAAGGGCTCCCATACCACTCTGGCGGTTAGACCCCAATTTACTGGAAGAAGATTGTTTCAGACAACAGCTCTCCGGGGCAATAGCAGCGTATTTTGAAACGAACCAGGGAACGGCTGGCTCCACCCTGGTGGAGTGGGACGCCTTCAAGGTGGTGGTTAGGGGGCAATGCATGGGACAGACAGTGGGAGCCAGAAAGGAAATCAACCAGGAACTTAAGTCCTTAGAGGCCCAAATATTGTCACTGGATAGGGAGGTCGGGAACAGGGCTGAAACCCAGAAACGCCTGGCAGACGTGAAGAGCGTCTATAACACCACCTGGGAACAGTTAAGACTTCTAGATTCACGAGCATACCAAGAAAGGCAGCATGTGGAAGGGGGCAGCGCAGGGAAGCTACTGGCCAGGCTGATTCGTCCGGCAGGGGGTCCCCGATACCAAGCATTTTAGACTCTAGCAGGCAGGCGATTTTCTCCCCGAAAGGAATTAACGACGTATTTAGGGACTATTATGAGAAGTTATATGAGAAGCCGAAGGAGGTACACATAGAAAAGATGATTGCCTATTCGGGAAGATTGGGACTGCAAGAACTAGACCAGGCCGCTCGGAAGACCCTGGCACCAACAGTCACCGCACAGGACATTAGAACAGCCATCAAAGACATGGCACGAGGGAAAACCCCGGGACCAGATGGCCTCCCGGCCAAATTTTATCACACTTTCGTGGACTTATTAGCCCCGAGAATGGAGCAAATGTATGCTGAGGCATTAGAGGAGGAACACCTTCCGACATCTGTCAGGGAGGCCCTAGTGGTTCCAATACCTAAATCAGAGGCGGTGGGCACGGCGGACTTTAGGCCACTGTCAATGCTAAACCTAGACTTTAAAATACCTAGTAAGGTACTGGAAACTCGACTTCTGCCCCAAATGCAGCAATTGGTCCATACCGACCAAAACGGGTTCATTCATACACGTTCAACATATAACAATCTAAGGAGGCTATATCATGTGCTATTCCACAAAGATCTGGGGAGGTTCCCTGATGCTGTAGTGATGGCAGTAGACCTGGAAAAGGCTTTTGACTCTTTGCGATGGGACTTCTTATTAGAAGTAATGGGGAGAATGGGACTAGGTGACGAAAGGCTGAAGTGGTTCCGCTTGTTATAAACAGATCCCACGGCTAGGGTACGTACAGGCGGAGCAATGTCGGCCCAATACTCCATACACAGAGAAACACGGCAAGGTTGCCCTCTGTACCCACTGCTCTTTGCTTTGGCGATGGAGCCATTGGCAGAGCGACTTAGGCAGGAAGGCAGGAGACATGGGATAGTACTTGATGGGACTGAACACATGGTCTCTCTATATGTGGACGACATTGTAGTATATATATGAGACGGACCGCAGGGCATAGTGACCGTGATGTGCATTTTAGAAGAGTTTGCAGAGTTGTCCGGACTACGAGTTAATACCAAAAAGACACACATATTCCCGACGAGGCCCGCACTGGACAGACCACTGGACCTCCCGAAGGGACTCACATGGACCCCGGGCTCCTTCAGGTATCTGGGTATACAGGTGTTCCATCAACAAATAGACTTATTGGAAGGAAATCTGGGAAGTGCCCTGAGAGCTCTGAGGACTACTGTGTCCTTTTGGCGCTCTCTTAAACTCTCAGTTATGGCTAGAGTAGCGCTATCCAAGACGGTGGTGCTACCGAGACTTCAATACTATTTTGTCAATCTTCCAGTGGTGATCCCGAAGAACTGGTTCAAAACTATGGACACACTGTTGAGAGACTTGGTGTGAGAAGGTGGACGTAACAGGGTATCCCTGAGGACTCTGAAGCAACCCTTAACAGGTGGGGGACTGGGGGCGCCCGACTTTGAGGCATACTACTTAGCAGCATAGCTTCAATGGCTGGCCAAATGGCTAGATGGAAGGGGGTTGGGACCCTGGCGATTCCTAATCAAACTTCCCGAGGGTTACTACTTGCCAGGATGTTAGGTGCCAGACAGAAGATTAGAAATATGGGAATACTACTCAAAGTAGCAGTGATATGTTGGGATAGATACGCGAAGCGGGCACCGGGAATACCACTTTATGCGCCAGACCTACCAATAACAGGTGAACCACAGATGGGGATAGGCCCTCCATTCACACAGGGCCAACTACAGGGTTGGGAAGAGGCAGGGTGACATCAGTCAGAGACTGTTATCAAGATGGAGATTTGCTTCCACAAGCGGAATTCCTAGAGTACCACGAACTAACACCAGGGCAGTTTCTAAACTATCACAAGGTAAGGGGGACACTGGCTGCACTATGGGGCGGAAGCACACGAGAGCCTACCACACACACGGCCCTTCAAGCGATGGTGACGCTAGGATCCGCAGGACATCTAGTGAAATGGCTGGACCTGGCGATAATGGAGATGTCGCAGATGCCCCTGTCTCAACTGCGGGAGAAATGGGAGGACATGGTGGGTAGGCCGTTATCGGAGAAGGAATGGAAGAAGGCTGTGGGGGGCCCAAAAAAGGTATCGAGAAATGCAAACTTCAAGCTTATACAGTTTAACATACTTCACAGGAATTACCTCACACCTCATAAATTAAATGTCATGTACCGGAAAGATGATCAAAAATGTGCTAGATGTTTAACAACAGATGCCAATTTTGATCATATGATGTGGTCCTGCCCGGAACTCCAGAAGTACTGGACAACGATTATGAAGACTATTAACGGGGTTCCGGCTCGCACAATGACATGTTGCCCGGAGGTTGGCTTGCTGGGGCTCTTCCTGAGGCCTAAATCCAAGCAGTTAGGGCATAGATTCACGGACCTGGCCGTTCTATTGGCTAAACGGAGGATAGCCCTTAGATGGAGGGCATCAGCGAGCCCAAAAATATCTGACTGGGAAAGCGATGTTTCCAGTTGGGCCAGAGCAGAAGAAAGAGCTCTGATCCGCGAAGACAAAGTCACTAAATGGCGCAAGCCTCTGGCGGAGCAATGGGCAGAAATATTAAGGGCATGGGAAGCGAGTAAATCGGACGAGACAGAGCCTCCTGTAGAAAACAGAGCCCGAGACTGCGAGAGACGCAAATATTGGAGAAGTGCAAAACTAGCATCTGTCTTGCATTAGTAGGACAGGGATGTCAGGATGAGTGGGCAGAGGAATGGGCTCACCATGGAGGTGGTTGCCCCGGGTGCCCCCACCCTCCTACCCCCCCTCCTCTTACCCCCCTCGGCTCCCTGGCCCCCTGGTGGGCTAAACCCATGAACAGAATATGGTGACGCAGCTTGACGGTATGTGGACCCCTGATAGACTTAGTTGTGTTTTCCTTACTTTTGTTTCCTTTCCTTTTCCTTTTTTCTTCTTTATATTTTTCCTTATTACATATGTAGAAGCATACAGGGCATAGTTACACAAGATCGTAAGATGTGGGCAACTGACACAACTACTCCCTACACGAAACCTTTACATAGTAGGAACACGACATCAAATACTAAAGAAAAGATGGGCTGTAGTGGGGCATGGAAATTTTACAAGATGTACACTGGAAATTGAAATTGGATAACTTTATGCCCCTTGCTGAAGTTTTATTGTAATTCTTGTTGAAAGACTTTGATGTATCGAATATATACCTACTGTTACCGTGAAAACGTACAGATTGTACTGAAAAATTATAAAAAATGCAAATAAAAATGATATTTAAAAAAAAAAAAGAATGTGGTTGTAGTGAGGGAAACTAGGAGCTCCTACAAGAGAGCGTTAACCAAATCCAAGAAAGAATGAGAAATAGAGCGCTGGGTGCTGATCAGTGATGCTTGCCTCAAAAACGATACACAAAGTTTCCGGCTCTTAATAACAAGGGGGATGGAGAAAGACCACACCCCCCAGACAATAACATTGCCATTGAAGCTTGGCACCATCACTTTTCCTCACTATATATGGAAGAGCCCAACCAAGCCTGAGAAACCCTTGGAGATGATTATAGCAGTGTCCGGACTGATGGGTTTTTCACCCTAACAGAAATCAGCTCCAGTATCAGTTTAATTGTTAGGGCCAAAGCCCCGGGCCTGGACGCCATTCCTGGCGATATATTCCTTAGCAATATAGAAAACTGGTTGACATACATCTTAGCCTTGGCCAACAGAATTGCCGCTGGCTCCCCTATTCCGACCACCTAGAGGGGAGCTGAGGTAATTCCGCTGTACACGAAGGGTGATCGTTCATTGCCCTCAAACTATAGACCTATTAGCCTGATCGATAGTGCTCAAAAGGTCTTTGCCTGTGCTTTTCTCACGAAAATCCAAACTAGGATGGGTGACAATAACATCCTTTCCCCCTTCCAAGCAGGGTTCAGACAGAAAGTTAGCACTGTCGATCAGGTTTTTCGCTTCCTACTTGTAGCCTGGAAGACTGTGACCATCTGTCAAGGCAGCTTATATGTAGCTTTTATCGATTTAAGATCTGCTTTTGACCTTATCCCCAGACACAAACTTTGGTGCGTCTTGAAGGAAATGGGCCTCCCTTGTGAGATATTGGCATTGTTAGTACGCCTCCATGAGAATAACCATGCAAGGGTTCGCTGGGGTTGTCAGTGACAACTGACCGACCCGATTAGAGTCGACAGGGGGGTTCACCAGGGGTGCTTACTGGCCCCACTCTCTTCTCACTTTTCATCAATGGAGTCGTGCAGTACCTTGCTGAGAGTCCAGCTGATGCGCCGACTCTGGCGGGGGGGGGGGGGGAGAAGGTAACAACTTTACGTTTTTGCTGACAATACCTTGTTAGTTTCCAAGACCCCAAGCGGCTTGCAACATCTTTTAAAACGTTTTGAGTCTTTTTGTGCACTTAGAGGCCTTGAGATCAACACCTCAAAGACCAAACTTTTATTGTTGAATCCGCACAAATCTTTTAAGGGAAAGCTATTCCTAGATGGGATTCCTCGTGAGAGAGTAAACACCTTTGACTATCTGGGTGTTACCCTCTCGGATGACCTGTCTTGGAAACACCATGTCAAGAAGCGGAATCTTCAACACAGACACAACACTTGGGCCTTGATTAAAGAGCACAAGACCTCAGGAAGCAAACCAATAGCTGCCCCTCTCCGAATATACGATCGTAAAGCGGTGGGAGCAGCTCTATATGGGGCGGAACTCTGGGGTTTTGAAAAATGAGATGCGCTACTTGCAACCGAAAATAAACTTCTAAGATCAATTTGCTCACTCCCCCAGAGTACCCCTCTGCATCCGTTGAGATTGGATATGGGCAGGACTTCAGTCGTAGAAAAAGCACAGTTACGCCCCTTACTCTTTTGGCTACGCTTGAAAACTACCCTGAGCTACTCCCTTACGCTGCGGCTCTGGACGAGGTCTATGCACGTGACCACCTTGAGAAAATTGACTGGCTGACCAAGGTGAAGGCTTTGATGATCTCCATGGGGCTGGAAGGTCTTTGGGACACTAAAAACACAGAATCCTTACCCAGCAAAGCATTGATTAAGAAACATTACTGGGGCTGGGTGGCTCTGTCCGCCATTTCTCATCCATCCTGCGGTCGTTTGGCTCTCGACTTCATGGTGTTCAAAATAGAAGGAGCTTTTGAGAAATATCTGGAGGTTATTACAAATCCACAGGACAGGAAGCTGTACATGCAGTTTAGATTTGGATCCCTCCCTGTGCATTCTTTTACTGCCTCCTGGCGCCAGCCTTCTCCTGTATCGCAGCTCTGTCCGAGCTGTGCTCTTGCAGCTGAGACTATCAGCCACATCCTTTTTGTATGCCCCAGGTATAGTCATTTGAGATCCAGGTGGATAGCCCCTGTTTGTAGAAGGTTTGGAAACCGTTGCCACAAAAATGCTCTGCGCATTTTAAAATCTGACTCAAGTACACTAATTGTATGCGCAGTTGCTAAATTCCTGGGCAAAATGTGGATTAGCAGGAGGCACGCAATGAACACGTAGTAGATGTAAATCCTTTAACACTCTTTTAAAATTGGTTTTATGTATGTAGTTATTTTAGTCTAGAAGAGAGCCAATTTCAGATCTGTATCCGCATGGCGGGTCATGCTGCCTAGTATCAACTGCATAGACTTTGCTGACATAGTTCTTAACCATCCTCCTAGGTTTTCTTTTTTAAATTGTTTTAACATCTTTTACTAATTTTATTCAAGTTGGCTACTGATGAATCAACTTTTTTGCCACCTTCATGCTTTCATCGCCTCATTTGCACCTTAAGCATTGGCACTTTTTGTGGCCCTTGCACCATCACATAAGTCTATCATTTAAGCTGGACCTTAATATTTTTTCTAGATATTGGTCCTAACCAGCGAGTCAGAATTTATATGGATTGTATGCATTTGCACTTTCTTGTTCTTATCCTTTCATGCCTTTGTTATTTATGATGTTCGATCCTATACATCATGCAGCAACTGACCATTCTACATAGATATTTCGGCCCTCTGGGGGCTGCTGCACTGCTACTTATAAATACTATCTATTTTGTCTCTTTAAAATTGCTGCTATTTATCTTCCATGTTTTATCCTGTTTTATATGTACTGTATGCATATGGCACTTTTATGGTCGCAACGGCTGAAATAAAGTTATTGAAAATGATGCAAATGATTATGGGTTCAAGGCTGCTCTCATTTCAAGCAGAAAACTATTTTTGTCAGAACAATACAATAACCATAAAAACACATTCCTCTACAATAAAGGAAAGGACTATTTCAGGACTGAAATGAGGGCAGCCTTGACCCCATAATCATTTACATATATGTATTGATTTGTAGAACAGAAGAAATGTTTTTTATGAATAAAGGACAACAGTTTTTCAAAAAATATATATTTTTGAGGTCCTATTTTAATGATACTGGGGGTGTACCTCCAGCAGCTTTTATGACTCACTATGTGATTTCAATTAAAGCTTATTTTGATTGATAGATTGATTATGGGGTCAAGGCTGCCCTCATTTCAAGCAGAAAATAATTTTCGTCAAAACAATACAGGCATTGAGTGACATAGTAGATATTAATGATCTGATAATACTCTGCACTTTGAACAATGACCGTACTCGATTAGTGGTAAAAAAAAAGACATATGTGATTGTCTAATGTATTCTCCCTTTTTATGTTTTTATTTATGTGCTTGTTTTTATGTATTTGATTTATGAAATGCCCGTGTATTGTCGTTTGAATTGCTGTCTTATACATTGAGGAAAAAGAAAATTTAGGGAAAATAGTCCTTTCCTTTATTGTAGAGAAACGTGTTTTTATGGTTATTGTATTGTTTTGATGAAAATAATTTTCTGCTTGAAATGAAGGCAGCCTTGACCTCATAATCATTTGCACATATTTATTGATTTGTAGAACAGATGAAATGTTTTTTTTATTAATAAAGGACAGCAGTTTTCCAAAAAACATATAATTCTGAGGTCCTATTTTTGTGATTCTGGGGGTGTACCTCAAATAACTGAGTGAGATTGTGAGAAGAGTATGAAACAGGTGTGAGAATTATTAAGAAGCCCAAGGGGAATCTTTTTTTGACTAGATAGTCTCACACGGTGCCCTGCCCCTTTGGTAAGAGGGGCCCATCTCTATCTTTACCGATCCCAACTGCTCAACTGTAACACACACACATATATATAGTTTTAATCTATTTATTGGCATTTTCATGAGGGATGGCTTTTGCGATCTTTTAAGTAAAATGCTCAATTATTAGAGTTGTTACTTAGCACTTTATTGACACTTTGCACTTTATATATAGGTACTCTTAACTGGGTAGGCGGAATGGACAGTAGCTTTGGTTGAGTCTTATTTGCGGCATTTTGAATAAACATCGATTAACCAGATCCATACTCAGGGACATATTTTGTTTGGGACTACTAGAATGGGGATCAATATTAGGATTTATCCATTTAGTCCCCCGAACTGTATGCTAATATCTATACTGACATTATATTTGGTAACCAACTACCTCAAAAAACTCACAATGAATTTTAATATATTCAATGGTTTTTTTTTTTTAATTGAGGTTTTACTACAATTGTGTTTGTTTATATATTTTAAATATTGTGGTTATATTGTATTTTACATTAATACTACTTATTTATTTATTTATATATGTCATTTATTTATATATGCAAAACACACAAGATCTTGTGTGTTTTGCATTTATTTATATATGTCATATATTTATTTATGTATGTATTTGTACATTGATTGCCGTAATTTACACCTAACAAGACTTATTTCAAAATAGTATGTTGTTTATGCCTATGAAATAAGTGTATCACGTGTGTCAATGATCTTTCACTTTAAATATCACACTGTGGCTCTAAACGCGCGTCATGTGATCAAGGCCGAGTCTGGCCGAAACGCGTCATGGCAGCAATGGTGGCTCACTGCAAATAAACGAAAGTTACACCAAACCTGGGTTCGTCTTCCGTTTGTTCCCGCTGTGAGGAACGTTGAGGCGGGGTGTGGCGATATTTATACCGGGACTAGCTTCCCCGGTACTGGCGAACCCACTCCTGGATACGGGCGGAGCGGCAAGAAGTTACTTTCTGGCGGCTGCCGGAAATCACCTTGGGATCTCAGCACGAGAAACGCCGCAACCAGCCCCTGGATGCCCTTGAGAGCTTTCTGCCGTCAGTGCAGCAGCGGAATACGGGTCGGAGGACGCGCAAACCGTCAGCAAAGCACAAGGTAGGAAGTAGTAGGGAACTATTCGGTTGTGGAGGTGTGTAGTGAAGGAGCACCGGAATTTTGCAGTGGTGTTCTCGTAGTACGCTATCAGCACAACAGCGTCTATCAGTATACAGTGTTGCCGCCATGTCTGCAGACGCGCTTAGGAGTCGCGAGGCAGCGGCTGAAACTATGTTCGACGATGCCCCCAGCACATTGCAGCAAGCGGTGGCTCACACCAGCCAGATAATGGAGGGGCATATCAACATGAAGGAACTGTACAAACAACTTGAGAAAGCTAAACGTGCTGAGCAAGCAAAATGGTAGGAACACCGGTCTCTGGACCGATATTTGCAAGTAGGACATATTCCGAGGGGGCTACGTATTATGATTGCCCCAAGCTACGAGAATCCAGATCCCCAAATGCTTAATGAGTGGGCTGAATGCAATTTGGATTCTTCAAAGCGTTTGGTGATGATACTTGTCAAATACGCAGAGAGTGACAGAATAAAAGCACAGCAACAAATTGACGACCTAAAGAGTGAAATAAACAAAGTTGAAATTACACCACTGAGCACAAAAATGCGCGAAGACATGTTAATCAGATTGGCCAAAGATGAGGAAACAATTAAGAAACGGAAATTATACAAGTTTCAAAGAGACAAACAAGACTACGAGCAGGGCCAAATATTCACTTTCTCCAGGAAATTTGATTCAATCAAAACAGCTAAAAGGGTAACTATTGAGGAGGGAAGATTAGCGAGTGGACAATCAGTTGCCGAATCATCGACCTCAATCTCTGATATCAGTTCCAATATGGAAAGCGATTCTGAGGCTGAACAGGCAAGATCAAGGTCTCAATTGGGGTTTCGCAAGTTCACACTAGCGGAAGAATTAAACTGCCTCCGGCAGGACCGCAGAGAGACATTACGCCTCGCAAAGTAATACAACTACCAAACAAAGACTCAACCATAAGCGCGGAGAAAGACGCAAGTGTAACAAGTGGCACCAACAGCAATGTCAAAAAAACACACTACAAAAAAGATGGAATCGCAAATAATATCAAATACTTTAAAGCAAAATAAAACTGTCGTCAATCTTTCCACAATGAGTCTAAATGAAGCAGAGATCAAGTTGTTGGAGTTAGGTTTGTCTTACTGTCCACCAAATAATTTTGATTACGCCCAAACTCGAGTGGATGTATACAAGTTTGTGCGAAAGTTAAAACTTAGAAAATTTCATACCAACAAATCTAAAAATTGTAACTCCAGTAATGTAACTCCAACTAATGGCAATAGCAACTTAACAGCTGCAGACGCAGAACTATTAAGCAATCTACAGGAATTGGAAAATGAAGGCAATGAAGGTGTAGTCAGTTATGCAACTACTAACCCTACAACATATGGCACTGTCCAAACCAATTTCAAGCCTAAATCTACATTCCAACCGATCACTCTCAGAGACTCATTGGATATATTTAATGATATGGTTACGACAGAAATAAAAAGACTAAAAATACAAACTACCAGAAGCAAACAACGACAAGATTATCACCAAAGGGCTTATAACCGACTCATGCAAAAACTACAGAAAAACGACCAAATCATAATCAGGAACTCTGACAAGGGTGGCAACATTGTCATATGGCCGAGGGATGATTACATCAAAGAAGCAAATCAACAATTGGGCGACACAAATTGCTACAAAAGAACTAATGTCCAAGTTGTGCGTGCTTCATGGATTGAATACTACTCTAAATTGAGTGCTTGTAGAAGCACCGGGTTGATCAATATGGATGAATACAAGTTCCTAAAAAATGAACACCCTGTAATGCCAATTATGTATTTTATCCCCAAATTGCACAAAAATGCCACTACCCCGCCAGGTAGACCTATAATTTCAGCGATAGGTGGTTTTTAGAAAATACTACCAAATACATTGATTTCTTTTTACAAGACTTTGTTAAAAATCTACCGTCATTTGTGCAAGATACTGGGGATTTCCTGAGACAATTGGAGTTGGTAGAATGGGAACAGAACTGTTTGTTAATGTGTTTAGATGTTACATCACTATACACTAGTATACATCACAAAGATGGCATCAAAGCTGCACAGCACTATCTAAACAGCAGACCCCTCCATCTTGCCCAACATAACAAAATGCTAATTTCCATGATCACATATTGTCTAAACAATAATTACTTTTTGTTCCAGAACCAAATCTTACAGCAGGTCAGAGGAGTAGCTATGGGAGCATGTTTTTCACTTAGCTACTCCTGCCTACATATGGGCTGGTGGGAAGAAGTAATCCTAAAAAATGAATTTAAATCAATTGTTGACACTCAGGTAAAAGTTTGGCTACGCTATATTGACGATTTATTCGTGGTATGGCATGGCTCAAAAGAATCTGCTCACGATTTTGTGCGCAAGCTAAATCAAAATAGCCTGAACCTACACTTTACAGCTACAATCAGCGACCAATCTGTATGCTTCCTAGACGTGGAGATATACATTAGAAATCATAAGATGGAGACAAAACTTTTTCGCAAACCCACGGCAGGAAATAGTCTGCTGCATGCTGGCAGTCATCATCCTCAGCATCTCATCCACAGTATACCCTATGGGGAGATGCTGAGGATACGACGCACGTGCAGCGACGAGCATGATTTGAAAGAGGCCCAACAACAGAGTAAGAACAGATTCCTAGAGAGGGGGTACAACTCCAAGATTATTGATGAAGCCATATCTAAAGCCAACAAAAAAGGTAGAAAGGCTCTCATCAATAAAGACAGAACCACCAGTATTCCCACTAGTCAGGACAGTCCAAATTCAGAAACTAGACTTATCCTGACATATAGCAGACAACAGAATACTCTGCGCAGGATCATCAATAGAAATTGGTCGGTTGTACGGAGTGATCCCATTATTGGGACTTCACTGCCTGTGAAACCAAGCATCACCTTTAGGAAATCCAGATCAATGAGGGATACACTAGTCAAGAGTAGCCCGGAAACAACAACCACCAGAAATTGGCTAAATCAAGTCAGAAAAGGTTTTTACAAATGCAACTGTTGTCGGGCGTGCCAATATGGGGTAAACACAACCTCATATGTCTCCCCATTTACAAAGGACCCAATCAGAATAACTAAATACGTGACATATAAGACAGAATTTGTGGTGTATGTTTTGAGTTGCCCGTGTGGACTGCAGTATGTGGGCAGCACAAAATTGCAGGCCCACAAACGTATACTCCAGCACATGCGGGCAATCACAAACAGTGATCCCACATATCCACTCGCACGACATTTTAAAGAAAGACATGCAAATAATCTTCAGGATTTCAGTTATTTCCTGATTGACTCCATTCTACCATCAAGACGGAGAGGTGATCGGGAGGCCAAACTTAGATGCCTCGAGACTAGGTACATCCTCGATCTTGACACAAAAAATCCTAACGGGCATAATTCTAGTGAGGATTTCTATACGTGGCTATAGTCAATCTGGGATCAGACTATACTAGATAGATTCCGCCTGAAAGACAAACATAGATATATTGTTAAGAATTCTGTAACTGGATTTGGCATGTCTCTTACGTGGGCTTTCTCTGTTCAAGGATTTTTTAGTCAGCCAGCTGCCTCTGTTGTGTGTATTTTTTAAAAACTTTTAATATATCTGAAAAATTTATTAATTAATTGATTTTTTATTCACTCACGTAGTTTTAATCTATTTATTGGCATATTCATGAGGGATGGCTTTTGCGATCTTTTATGTAAAATGCTCAATTATTAGAGTTGTTACTTAGCACTTTATTGACACTTTGCACTTTATATATAGGTACTCTTAACTGGGTAGGCGGAATGGACAGTAGCTTTGGTTGAGTCTTATTTGCGGCATTTTGAATAAACATCGATTAACCAGATCCATACTCAGGGACATATTTTGTTTGGGACTACTAGAATGGGGATCAATATTAGGATTTATCCATTTAGTCCCCCGAACTGTATGCTAATATCTATACTGACATTATATTTGGTAACCAACTACCTCAAAAAACTCACAATGAATTTTAATATATTCAATGTTTTTTTAAAATTTTTATTGAGGTTTTACTACAATTGTGTTTGTTTATATATTTTAAATATTGTGGTTATATTGTATTTTACATTAATACTACTTATTTATTTATTTATATATGTCATATATTTATTTATGTATGTATTTGTACATCGATTGCCGTAATTTACACCTAACAAGACTTATTTCAACATAGTATGTTGTTTATGCCTATGAAATAAGTGTATCACGTGTGTCAATGATCTTTCACTTTAAATATCACACTGTGGCTCTAAACGCGCGTCATGTGATCAAGGCCGAGTCTGGCCGAAACGCGTCATGGCAGCAATGGTGGCTCACTGCAAATAAATGAAAGTTACACCAAACCTGGGTTCGTCTTCCGTTTGTTCCCGCTGTGAGGAACGTTGAGGCGGAGTGTGGCGATATATATATATATACACACGAAGAACTCCACTTTACCGGGGGCCTCCGACTCTGCAGGGCGGGCTCCCAAGCAGGAATGGAGAATCCTGTTAGTAGCACAGACAAAAGAAAACTGTGGGCTCTGTTTTCTTTTGTTATATATATATATATATATATATATATATATATATATATATATATATATATATATATATATATATACATACGAGAATCCCTGCGTTCCTGGCAGGAAAAAGCGAGCCACTCCGGTGTGAGGTGATAATATTACGGGTTTATTTGGCAAACAAGACGCGTTTCGACCTCTGGCGAGGTCTTGGTCACATGACCTAATGCCAGTTCCTCATGCATTTAAAGATACAGTGATTCGCACGACGCAGCGTGCAGTGATCGACATAAATAAAATACTTTGGTGAGTACAATGAAAGAAAAAATATTTTTGTTCATTCAAAATTACTAAATAATATCGTGTTTTTGTCAATGCAGCATGATATATTTGCCAAACGGTATTCATTTGTGAATCTGATGTCTGTCGCGCTAATTCATACGCTAGGCTGTGCCTGCTAGGTCATGGGTATAGTACCCCCTTCCCCCGTGCATTAAGCGTCAGTTACTTCGGGTAAAGTACCCTACAACCGACTTGGTCAGGTTATAATAATCACAGCAGTGAATTTGCGGTTATCTGGTGTAGGGTACTGTAATGAACAATAGAAAAAATCTAAAAGATGAGGGACAGTTTGTGCGTGGGAGAGGGCAAATAGGAAAGCTGTTGTGGTTGGTAGTAACTCTCGTGAATCATGCACTCATTGCTTGTCCGAATTCCTATCCACACTTCGTATTTATCCTCATGCCCTGTCTCAGTAATAAATCATACGGGGTGTGCTCTATTCGATGTGAGGTGCCAAAAACAGCTAACTATATAGTGACCAAAAAATGGAGAGATGTCAGTTCCGGGGAACATACTTCGAACTCCTGTGCTCTTAGCAATATCCTGGTGGCTATCCTCCTTCTGAAGTATTAAAGCAATCTGTTAAGAGATATGAAAGACAGAGTATATTAGTATCATTATTCCAAACCAACCCCTTAATTCATCCTAGTTCAACATAAAACAATTCATATTACACCATGCCCACAGAATTGACCATTTTTGTTGTAACAGTGTGACAACACATGAATCATTACATTTAGTACTTCACGGAGGAAGTAGTTTACTTGGAACAGACGTCAGAAGAGATCATTAATTCGATAGTACTCACACAAAGTGGGGTGAAATTAAAATGTAGAGACTGCAGGGTCTCACTACAAAGGAACTGAATGGGTTGGGCGACAGGAAGCGTCAATATAATTTACAAGTGTACGTATAGTTCCTCGTCATTATTCATTCCTGTGGGGAACTTGCTGCCTGACTGCAGGATTAATCTTGACTCGAGTCTGCGTAATGCTTGTACTCGATTCCCTCCTCTTGGGTGCTTGGGGATCGTGGCAAGACCAAAGTACTTGCCTTTCGTCCAATCGCCCTCATGAGCCTCATTGAAATGTCTGGATGTACTGTAACTGAAGTCACGGTTAGTTATAGCTCTCCAGTGCTCCAGGATTCTTTTCTTAACTGGGAATGTTGTCGATCCGACATACCACTTCCCACATGGACATGTGATAGCATAGACCACGAATTCTGTCCCACATGTAATGGGCCTAGTTATTTTCCATTTTCTCTTTGTTCTCTGCAGTGATACTTCCCTCACACTCTCACTGTGGCTGCATGCTTTGCATTTACTGCATTTGTGGAAGCCTCCCCTTTGTTCGAGCCAAGTTTTCTTGTTGCTTTGTAGATGGCTATTTACTAGAATGTCCTTAAGGGACAAACTTTTTCTGAAGGTGACTGATGGTGAGTGACCTAGCTTTTTCTCAAGTAGTGGATCTTGTGTCAAGATATGCCATCTTTTCTTAAGTACACTTCTCAACTCGTCTGCTTGTGTGTTGTATGTGGTTATGAAGCGTACTGGTGTTCCTACTTCCTCTAGTCTCTGTCGAACCTTAGGTGGTTGGAATAACGCATCATTACGGCTGATGGTATCTGCTTTGTTAACACTCGTACGTAGCATTTTGGTCGGGTACCCTCTATTTCTGAACCTCTTAACCATGTTCTTCTTGGTTCTCTCATAAGAGGCTTCTGTGCTACAATTGCGTTTAGTTCTAAGGAGCTTGCTGTAAGGGATGCTCCATCTAAAGTTCGGGGGATGGCAGCTGGCTGAGTGGAGGATGGAGTTCCCTGCAGTCTTTTTCCTGTAGAGATCGGTTGTTATTCTGCCTTCACTAATGGTCAGTCTGATGTCAAGGAAATCAATCGTGTCCTGGCTGTGTTGCATGGTGAATCTTAAATTCATGGTGTTATAATTCAAATGTTCAACAAATTTGAGGAGGTCATATTCATCGCCCTCCCACACAAAGAACACATCGTCAATAAATCTTAGCCACAGTCCAATGCTATTGGACCAAGGTTCCATCTCCTCACTCCACAGGACCTGCTTCTCCCACCAGCCTACCACTAGGTTGGCATAGCTGGGGGCGAAGCAGGTAGCCATGGAAGTGCCCTGTAATTGCTTGTACCACTTCCCATCAAACATAAATACATTTTCTGTGAGGCATATTTCGATCATTTGTAAAATCATTCGTGTGTGTTCCAGAAATTCAATGTTCCTCGCTTTCAAGAAGTGCTGACATGCTTTCAGGCCATCTGTGTGTCTAATGCTCGTATAGAGGCTTTCAACGTCTAGGCAGACCATCCAATACTCTTTCTCCCAGTGTAGGTTTTGGATCTTCTGTAGAAAATCCTTTGTATCTCTGAGATAAGAGTTCAGGTCTTTCACGTATGGGAATAAGAAATGGTCTACAAAGACAGAGGTTTTTTCCAGTAAGCTGTTTTTTGAGGATACAGTGGGACAACCAGGGGGGTTGGCTAGATCCTTATGTACCTTTGGTAAAAAGTAAAAAGTGGGTGTGGTTGGTGTTTCATTTAGTAGGAACTGTCTTTCATCCCAGCTCAGGAGTCTTTTATCAAACCAATCTGTAAGGAGCTCATGATATCTGAGCTGTAGGGTAATTAGATAAGATTTATCTACCCTTTCGTAGCATGTGGTATTGCTCAGCTGTCTTAAGGCTTCCTGTATGTACTTGTCCCTGTCCATAACTACGATGTTGCCTCCCTTGTCGGATGATTTGATGACAATTTTGTCATCTTTTTGGAGACTAGTAACCGCATCCCACTGTTCTTTTGTGATGTTCTTCATTCTGGGACTAGTGTGCGTGAGTTTAAGTAAATCACTGCTAACTGTCTCGTGAAATAAATAGATATTATCTTTGGCACTTTGTGGCACAAACTTGGATGGTGCTCTAAATTTGGTAAGGCTGGGTGCCCCTATGTCAATACCCAATGTGTATAGTGCAACATCATTGTGTGTGGGGTCGAGAGGATCTTGGGAGCTACTGGCCATCAGTGTTTGTTCTTGTAAATTATGTAAGATATTCAATGTGGGGATGTCTGCAATAGCTAATGTTGGTGACACATTACTACTTTGACTGGGTGCAATCGCATTCCTGGCATTTACATTACCACGTATTGCATGCATTTTGAACAATTTTACCTTGCGTACAAATTGGTACAAGTCGATGCAAGTTTGTGCATAGTCTATCGGTGCATTGGGGCAAAAGGAAAGGCCTAGTTTAAGGACTTGTTCTTCAGTGTCAGTTATGATTCTATTTGAAAGGTTCATTACCGTTAGTTGCTGTGTGTTGTCCTCCATTACTTCCTCTTTGTGTTCTGGCTCCTTGTTCCCACACCAGTATTGCTGTTCTTTTCTGCGCCTGCGTTGTCTTTTTTGGCTCTCGTGTTGGCGCCTCTTCCTCCTGGTTTTCCCCTGAATGACTGTTCTTGATTCCTCTGGATGAGGCGTAGCTCCTCGGAAAAAGAAGACATTTCACCTTGATTTGAAGAATTGCTGTCAATGGATTCTTGATCCGAACTCATATCCGTTATGGAGCCACTGACCCCTTTATCTGCCACACCCAGCACCTTGTCTTTTGCCATATCAGCTCTCATTTTTTCAAATTTCCTAGCGAAGATTAGTATCCGCCCAGTGCGGTAATCTTTCTCGTCGCGCTGGAATTTTCTCTCCTTTCTCTCAATGACTCCTTTTTCAAAGGTCTTAATTCTTTCATCCACGGCGGCAAGAACACTTTTTACTTCATTTTGATCTGTGTTCCTTTCTAGATCTTCCATGACCGCTTGGATTTGCTGTGTGAGCTCCTTGTGTTCATCCCACGCATTTTTTATCAGCATGTGCAGCATGTTCTTAGAGCAGGTATTGGTATTGTCAGTCCAGTCTTTCAACAACTGTGGCTTTGGGCTCCTTAGCATGGGGATGATGAAGATCCTTAGCCCTTTGGGGATTCTATTGACTTCAAGATAGTTTTGCAGAGAGGTGGCCTCCCACCATCTGCTTGTTTCTTTCTTGCGCAGCCTCTCGAGTAGATTCTCTTTTTGTTTAATTGTCGACATTGTTTGCGACACTGCAGGTTGACTGCCAGCATTCCCCACTGTCTCTGGGTTCTTTTTAAAGATTAGGTTTGCTGACGCTTCTCGTCCCTTTAACAACTCCGTTGCCATATTTTCACTGAACTCCGTAAAGTTAAACCGGCAATCGGTTTACCTCACAACCGCGCTTAAGTAACACTTTACTGGCGGACTCTGGCGTGACCGGGACTCCGCTCGTGCACGGGTGTTGTACGAGCGATTTAGTTCACGGGACAGTTCAATTGTTTTGTAAGCGTTTGTCTGTTTTGTTATCCCAGCGCTGGTGTGCGGAGCTCCAGCTCCTGACGGTCAACAGCCGGCGGACGTGTTTGAATCAGTTTCCAGATGGCGTGCTGGCGGGAAGACACTGCCCTTCCTCTCGAGTCGGGGCTCGTTAGCGGATGCCGCCGCTTGCATATGCATACGAGAATCCCTGCGTTCCTGGCAGGAAAAAGCAAGCCACTCCGGTGTGAGGTGATAATATTACGGGTTTATTTGGCAAACAAGACGCGTTTCGACCTCTGGCGAGGTCTTGGTCACATGACCTAATGCCAGTTCCACATGCATTTAAAGATACAGTGATTCGCACGACGCAGCGTGCAGTGATCGACATAAATAAAATACTTTGGTGAGTACAATGAAAGAAAAAATATTTTTGTTCATTCAAAATTACTAAATAATATCGTGTTTTTGTCAATGCAGCATGATATATTTGTGAAACGGTATTCATTTGTGAATCTGATGTCTGTCGCGCTAATTCATACGCTAGGCTGTGCCTGCTAGGTCATGGGTATAGTACCCCCTTCCCCCATGCATTAAGCATCAGTTACTTCGGTATATTCGATATATATATGGTTGAATAACCTAAAATCATCCCACAACCACACAATAGTGGTAGACCTGAATGAGTTAACTACGAACATCCATCTCAAACACAACACCAACAGTGAGTGATTTACCTACATCCTCCCACAACCACACAATAGTGGTAGACCTGAGTGACTTAACCACTAACAGCCATCTCAAACACAACACCAACAGTGAGTGATTTACCTACAATCATCCCACAACCACAACATAGTGGTATACCTGAGTGACTTAAGCACGAGCAGTCAAACTCACAACACAACAGTCATCCCAACTGTACAACCTAGAAATGGGCAAGCAAGTCAGAAACACCCCACACATCAGCACAAATAAATGACTTACACTATAACAATCCTTCCAATCTCAACACACAGAATGAATAAAATACCCACACAAAAACAACTCCACATAAAAGCAACATACATTAGTATCACCAACCAAGATCACAATAAGCACAGAGCACCCAACACCACACACACCTGTCACCATGAGAGCCTTACATAGAACTCACATGACACAACATTATGACTCAACACATTGACGATACCCACTCTGACAAGTTTACAGGACAATCCAAACTTTCCAAACACGCACTAGCATGACATCCATCAGTACATCCGTCCATTAATGGACTTTACCCACTGAACAAGAAAACCCAGAAGTCTGTCCCATTCACTGTGGCAGGTCACTCTAGTGCCAGGAGACCGGGACTGTTCCTCAGGCATTAGAGACCTCATGGGGAAGCATCTGGCTGGACAGCAAACTACTGTGGAGAATCCGCAGGCTGAGCATGCAACAAAGTTGTGTTGCAGTCAGACAACCAATAAGAATTATCAAGTAATCAAAGAACCAGACCACCAGCAATGTCTGGATCCCACGCTGAATGACACTGTGAGGAATGCGGAACCACATTCCAACACCCCTTAACTGAAGTCTGCCTTGAAAAACACAAAGCGCCCAGAAACTGGAAAGCAGTTCCTACACCCAGTCAGGGCTCTCCTACACACAAACATGTGCCTTACATTAAGTGCCAGCTCAGTTCATCCATGGGAAGATGCCTCAAACCCAAACGTCACTATAAGTTGGCAGTTCTGTAGGCTCTCCACAACCCAGCATCGTAGTCCTCAACGCTGATAATTTGCTCCCATGCGTCGGCAAGACCTGTTTTCATGTGCACATGCACTCTACGAAGTCAACAAAAGGGGGGACACTGTTCCACAGTGAGTGGTGCAAAAATCGTACACTCACTACAGAGAAGCTAGAGAGAGGAAAGTGCTAGGTCAAGGACTCAGTGGGGGGGGAGACAGAAATTGTCTCTTGTAGCCCTCACACATCCCGAAGGATGTCATGCTTCATCATTGGGCAGTTGCTCCTCGTCGGGCCAGCGGTGCAATGCCCGACGGGTCCCCCGAAGGGTCACTTTGGCGGAGATCTTTTGAGAACTGCCGTTTGGTGCATGTGGGTGTGTGAACAGAGTCCTAAGTAAAGGGTGATAATATGCGTGCAAAGTGATTAAAACTGTCTAAGGGTTACCAACAAGAGAAATTTTAATAAAAAGGTACCCTTGGCAGACTAAAAAAAACCATAGGTTAAGGAGTTACCAAAGGAGGAGCAATAGTCGAATATGCCCTCTTGACCGTGACCTAGAGTAACAAAAAAGAAAAGAAAAGAAAAGAAAAACAGAAAGACATGACTACGAGGCAAGTAAATATGTAAAACTCGCAGATATGCCTCCAACGGTAGGTGTCCTAGAGGCGCATCTCGCGTCAATAATGTAAAGTGCAACATGACTAGTCAGATGACTCTCTCTTCTATTACATGCGCCCAGCGTGGTGGCATCAAAGAGTAGAGAAGGCGGAGAGCCGATGGCATGCCGCATGAAAGAAACGGTTGTCCATGGGGCTCCCCGCCCACCCCCCGGATAATGTAAGCGATAGCATGGGGGCCTGTAGAAAATAGGGGATCTTACAATGTACACATCAGGAGGCAGGGATGACCAGCTGAAGTTTAAGCTCACACCAGACGCCGCACGTTTAAGGCACGCGTGGAGGTAGCTTGCAATAGCCCATCATGTGCGTTCCGGCGCATCTAAATTGTCAGGTGTGTAAGGTTACTGCGTTTCTGACCTAAGAACTAGGAGAACAGTGCTCCATAGGCTAAAGGCGTAGGGTGCCCGCACCTTACTTGGCTGTTAAAAGAACAATGAGACAGTGCAAGGAAAAAATCGGTAAGTAAACATGACCGACGATTATGGCTAGTCACATGAACTTACTTCAACAGGCGATCACCTTCACCAGCGCTGCGATCTTTGTACTCACGTATGTACTCGGGTGTCGGCTCCGTTAGACCTGCCCCGTCCTGACGCCTGCCTGAAGGTCAGGAACTGCGGTCTAGGGCCGCGTAGAAGTACTAGCATCAATTAGCGTGAGGGAGGTACCTGTTTCCGGTATGTCCCATCAATGTCCTCTTCGGCGCGCATGCGTGTGTGCAGTGAAGCTGTCTCAGTGTTGCGCATGCGTGCTGAGTGGAGCCCAATAACGGCTGCGCATGTGTGTAGTTAGGTGCGGAGTGAGCCTCGGGTGGCTGTTTCACGTAGTGGCAGGGCAGTCTAAGCCCACGTAGGACACTGGGAACCCCTGTCGGAAGAGTGCAATAATGATAGTAATAACCAAGTAAAAGACCAAAATGCAATCTGGAATCATGACATTGTACTTCCAGTGAGAAGCAGAAAATAAAAAACAGAAATTCATATTAAAAAACAAGAAGAGGAATTTATAGACCACACCCCCAAAGACAGGGCACCAGATGTCATGCCCCGTTAATGTTAAATGGGGTGCGGAGTGTGCTATACTCCAGAGAATAAGTATGGCATAACAGCTGCAGGGGTCGGTGTCATTGCGGGTAGCAAGAACAATCAGACCTAGAGGGATGTTAGATATGGGTCGTAGTTATAGTGGTAATTCAGCTAATGGCAGGATCATTGTGTAACGTTGAGGCCATCGTGTCTCCTGTGATGGATAAGTGATAGGAGGATTATAATTCAGACCATGGGATTTCCTCATTGAGGCCTTGTGTATGGGTGCGAAGGCGATGGACCCACCGTTGCTCTCGTCGTAGTAGTGAGGAGCTGTTCCATCCTGGGTTAGCCTCTAGGATGGTCCAGTGTATAGCTTCACATGGGTGTCCTTTTTCAATGAAATGGTTCGTCAGCTTGGTAGCAGTGCGTCCGTGTCTCACGGTACTCTTATGCTCACTAATCCTTACTTTCACGGCTCGGGTTGTCATCCCTACATATCGGAGCAGGCATGGGCAAGTAATAAGGTATACATAGTTAGTGGTGTTACAATTGGTATGTCTCCGCTGTTCCCACACAAAATTGCCCAGTTGTAGTGATTTAGTATGTTTTGTGGCGGAGCAAGCCCCACACGTACCGCAGGGGTAGTGTCCTGTGACTGCCGGAAGGTTCCAGAGTGTGGTTTCCTTGGGTGTCTTGTGTACTCGTGGACGTGTGTTGACTAACTGGTCTCTGAGATTCGCCGTTCTTTTGAATGCGAAACGGGGGGGTTTTAAATCCAATGAGTCAGTATTGAGGATCCTCCAATTCCGGTTAATGATCTTCTTGACTTGATTGGATAGTGGAGTAAAGGTAGTAACACAGGTGATTAATTCATTTATTCTTGGTTCTCTCGTTTCCAAAAGCCCCTGACGGGTGTTGTTTCTTGCACGTTTTTTTGCTTTAGAGATCACATCTCTGGGGTAGTGCCTCTCCTGTAGGTTGTTAGCCAGTATAGTCGCCTGGGACTCGAATTCATGTATCCTGCTACAGTTCCGTCGAATCCTCAAGAATTGGCCGTATGGTAGATTTTCTCTGAGGGCTTTAGGATGGTAGCTTTTGAAACTCAAAAGACTATTACAGTTAGTGGTCTTCCTATAGGTAGTGGTGTGTAGGAAGCCATCTTCAAGGCTTATCAGTAGGTCTAGAAATGGTATTTCTTTGTCACTGGCTGTCATCGTGAAGCGTAGATGGGGATCCTGGTTGTTGATCCACTCATGGAATGTATGGGCCGCCATCTCAGTGCCCCTCCAAAGGATGAGGATGTCATCAATGTACCTCTTCCAGGTCATAAGGTTCCTATGGAAGGGATTGGTGTCTGTAAAAATGTTCTTGGCTTCAAAATGAGACATGTACAGACCTGCCAGGCTGGGAGCAAAGGTGCTCCCCATGCTGGTGCCCTGTACTTGATGATATGTCATGGTCTTATACATAAAGAAATTGTTGGTTAAGGCCATAGATATTATGGCTATGATGAAATCGGCCGGGGTGTTAGTTGGTAGGTCTGCCTCCCTCAGAAGATTCCCAACAACCTCGATGGTGGCATCCTGGGGAATGTTTGTGTATAGTGCCTCTACATCAAGTGTGAGGAGCAAGTTGATCTCCTCAGTGTTATCGTCATTGATCTCTTGAATCAAGTTAAGGACATCCCGGGTGTCCTTGAGGTAGGCAGGAGTTGTTTGGACCAGAGGGCGTAGAAAATAGTCACTGAATTGACTCAGTGGTTCCAGGAGGGAGCCTGTGCCCGATACTATGGGGCGTCCAGGAGGTGGAATTACTCCCTTGTGAATCTTTGGAAGGAGATAAAAATAGGGCATCCTAGGGTTTTGATTCACTAGGAAAGCCGCTTCTTTAGGTGTAATCCATCCTTCCGTAGATGCTTCGTTTACCATAATGCGGATCTGTCCTAGTAAACGTTCCGTCGGGTCTGTATCAAGTGCCTCGTAGTATTGGGTGTTATTCAACTGTCGCGAGCATTCATTTTCATAATCCTTGAGGTCAAGTATGACCGTGGCACTCCCTTTATCCGCAGAGCTTGATTATTATGGTTGCATCATTTTTCAAAGAATTGATGGCATCTCGGTGTTTATTGGACATATTGTTGTAGGTCGGTGGCGTTTCTAGAAGGTTAGCCTCTTTTAGAACCACCTTTTCGAAGGTCAGGACCTCATTCGGGACCATGCCTGCTGTAGGGGTAAATCTCAAAGGTGGTCTAAGTCCTGTGTCCTCCGGCTCCGGTATGTTGGTGTCTTTAAAGAAGGATCTAAGTCTGATTTTACGGAATAGTTGGTGTAATTCTTCGTTCAGCCTGAAGTTGTCTTCCTTAGGGGTGGGCACAAAGCCTAAGCCCATTTCCAGTGCTGTAGTCTCGTCGGTATTCAGCTCCCTTGTAGACAGGTTAACGATCAGTTTTTTTGGTGCGTCATGCTTCTTGTTGTCCTGGGCTGATTTTCTGTGTCCTGCCATTGCACCTGTTTGTTCCCTCTTCTTCTTCCTCTGCCTCTGCCCCTGCCTCTGTTCTGAAAAGGAGGAGGAGGGTTGTGGAAGAATGGTTGTTGGAAACCTGGCTGTGGTCCAGGATAGGGAGGGTACCACATCGGACCTGGTTGCGGGTATGGCTGATGAGGATATCCGTACATGGGAGGCATCAGAGGAGGAGGGAGAAGTCCCTGTTGGTTAGAACGCCTGCTCCAGCTCCGATCGCTGGAGTTGCTGTAAGATGAGCGTCCTGATTGCTGGGACGTGGATGAACCATCGTCTGACACTAAATCGCTATCAGTTTGTTGGAAGTCCTCCCTGGTGTAGGGGTAGATTTTAGCCCTATCAAATCTTTTAATATCTTTCTGCAGCTTTGTGATCTTTTGGTTTAGGAGGTAGTCACGATGATCAGTCATTTCTGCGTTGATCTCTGCCAGTCGAGTTTTATACGCCGATATACTGATGCCAGTTTTTAGACCGTTTTCAGCTATGTGAATTTTTATTATTAACGCCTCCGAGAGACGTTTCGCCGTGCTGATAATGAGGATAATCCAGTCGCGGGTACATTTCCACGCGATCTGACTCCATTCTCGCCTAAAGATTAAGTCCTCGAGAAAAATCCTAGGTGCGGTCCGAACCAGTAAGCCATTTGGTGCCATGTTGGCTCTCAGGTACTCTGTCATTACAGAGCCATGAAGAGCGATTTTCACTTGTAATTTTTTTAAAGAAGCTATAGAATTCCAGTCTCCTTGAATGCTTGCCGTTGCTGAGTTACCCTCACTATCCAGTAATGAAGGTGTCCTCAATATTTCTGCCACGATGTCTTCACCGAAGCTTAGGCCTAGATTGTCCCCATGGTAGAGGTAGTCATGTCTCGGAGAGTGTGGTAGAAGGAGTAGAGGAAGAATTATGATAGTAGTAAGGTCCCTCGGCTGAGCAGCCGTGCTAATACAGTATCAAAAAAGAGGGGGACCAGGAGCTAGTTAATGGTCCAGTGCCCGTGCTCCAAACTAACCATGAAGTCAACAAAAGGGGGACACTGTTCCACAGTGAGTGGTGCAAAAATCGTACACTCACTACAGAGAAGCTAGAGAGAGGAAAGTGCTAGGTCAAGGACTCAGTGGGGGGAGACAGAAATTGTCTCTTGTAGCCCTCACACATCCCGAAGGATGTCATGCTTCATCATTGGGCAGTTGCTCCTCGTCGGGCCGGCGGTGCAATGCCCGACGGGTCCCCGAAGGGTCACTTTGGCGGAGATCTTTTGAGAACTGCCGTTTGGTGCATGTGGGTGTGTGAACAGAGTCCTAAGTAAAGGGTGATAATATGCGTGCAAAGTGATTAAAACTGTCTAAGGGTTACCAACAAGAGAAATTTTAATAAAAAGGTACCCTTGGCAGACTAAAAAAACCCATAGGTTAAGGAGTTACCAAAGGAGGCGTAATGTGCCCAGGTAACTACCAGGTCGACATGTTTCACGCCTTAATGGTCAAAGCGATCTCTGGCGTTTCATCAGGACCAGAAAAACTGTGGAAGTGGTGTATTGCACGAAGAAAATAATAATTAATAGAGGGGTAACATTAGCCCTCTAAACGGTCAGTAGGGGCAATAGCCTAAGAGACTAATAAGCTATGGTTTGAATGCAATAGTCGAATATGCCCTCTTGACCGTGACCTAGAGTAACAAAAAAGAAAAGAAAAGAAAAGAAAAACAGAAAGACATGACTACGAGGCAAGTAAATATGTAAAACTCGCAGATATGCCTCCAACGGTAGGTGTCCTAGAGGCGCATCTCGCGTCAATAATGTAAAGTGCAACATGACTAGTCAGATGACTCTCTCTTCTATTACATGCGCCCAGCGTGGTGGCATCAAAGAGTAGAGAAGGCGGAGAGCCGATGGCATGCCGCATGAAAGAAACGGTTGTCCATGGGGCTCCCCGCCCACCCCCCCCGGATAATGTCAGCGATAGCATGGGGGCCTGTAGAAAATAGGGGATCTTACAATGTACACATCAGGAGGCAGGGATGACCAGCTGAAGTTTAAGCTCACACCAGACGCCGCACGTTTAAGGAACGCGTGGAGGTAGCTTGCAATAGCCCATCATGTGCGTTCCGGCGCATCTAAATTGTCAGGTGTGTAAGGTTACTGCGTTTCTTACCTAAGAACTAGGAGAACAGTGCTCCATAGGCTAAAGGAGTAGGGTGCCCGCACCTTACTTGGCTGTTAAAAGAACAATGAGACAGTGCAAGGAAAAAATCGGTAAGTAAACATGTCTGACGATTATGGCTAGTCACATGAACTTACTTCAACAGGCGATCACCTTCACCAGCGCTGCGATCTTTGTACTCACGTACGTACTCGGGTGTCGGCTCCGTTAGACCTGCCCCGTCCTGACGCCTGCCTGAAGGTCAGGAACTGCGGTCTAGGGCCGCGTAGAAGTACTAGCATCAATTAGCGTGAGGGAGGTACCTGTTTCCGGTATGTCCCATCAATGTCCTCTTCGGCGCGCATGCGTGTGTGCAGTGAAGCTGTCTCAGTGTTGCGCATGCGTGCTGAGTGGAGCCCAATAACGGCTGCGCATGTGTGTAGTTAGGTGCGGAGTGAGCCTCGGGTGGCTGGTTCACGTAGTGGCAGGGCAGTCTAAGCCCACGTAGGACACTGGGAACCCCTGTCGGAAGAGTGAAATAATGATAGTAATAACCAAGTAAAAGACCAAAATGCAATCTGGAATCATGACATTGTACTTCCAGTGAGAAGCAGAAAATAAAAAACAGAAATTCATATTAAAAAACAAGAAGAGGAATTTATAGACCACACCCCCAAAGACAGGGCACCAGATGTCATGCCCCGTTAATGTTAAATGGGGTGCGGAGTGTGCTATACTCCAGAGAATAAGTATGGCATAACAGCTGCAGGGGTCGGTGTCATTGCGGGTAGCAAGAACAATCAGACCTAGAGGGATGTTAGATATGGGTCGTAGTTATAGTGGTAATTCAGCTAATGGCAGGATCATTGTGTAACGTTGAGGCCATCGTGTCTCCTGTGATGGATAAGTGATAGGAGGATTATAATTCAGACCATGGGATTTCCTCATTGAGGCCTTGTGTATGGGTGCGAAGGCGATGGACCCACCGTTGCTCTCGTCGTAGTAGTGAGGAGCTGTTCCATCCTGGGTTAGCCTCTAGGATGGTCCAGTGTATGGCTTCACATGGGTGTCCTTTTTCAATGAAATGGTTCGTCAGCTTGGTAGCAGTGCGTCCGCGTCTCACGGTACTCTTATGCTCACTAATCCTTACTTTCACGGCTCGGGTTGTCATCCCTACATATCGGAGCAGGCATGGGCAAGTAATAAGGTATACACAGTTAGTGGTGTTACAATTGGTATGTCTCCGCTGTTCCCACACAAAATTGCCCAGTTGTAGTGATTTAGTATGTTTTGTGGCGGAGCAAGCCCCACATGTACCGCAGGGGTAGTGTCCTGTGACTGCCGGAAGGTTCCAGAGTGTGGTTTCCTTGGGTGTCTTGTGTACTCGTGGACGTGTGTTGACCAACTGGTCTCTGAGATTCGCTGTTCTTTTGAATGCGAAACGGGGGGGTTTTAAATCCAATGAGTCAGTATTGAGGATCCTCCAATTCCGGTTAATGATCTTCTTGACTTGATTGGATAGTGGAGTAAAGGTTGTAACACAGGTGATTAATTCATTTATTCTTGGTTCTCTCGTTTCCAAAAGCCCCTGACGGGTGTTGTTTCTTGCACGTTTTTTTGCTTTAGAGATCACATCTCTGGGGTAGTGCCTCTCCTGTAGGTTGTTAGCCAGTATAGTCGCCTGGGACTCGAATTCATGTATCCTGCTACAGTTCCGTCGAATCCTCAAGAATTGGCCGTATGGTAGATTTTCTCTGAGGGCTTTAGGATGGTAGCTCTTGAAACTCAAAAGACTATTACAGTCAGTGGTCTTCCTATAGGTAGTGGTGTGTAGGAAGCCATCTTCAAGGCTTATCAGTAGGTCTAGAAATGGTATTTCTTTGTCACTGGCTGTCATCGTGAAGCGTAGATGGGGATCCTGGTTGTTGATCCACTCATGGAATGTATGGGCCGCCATCTCAGTGCCCCTCCAAAGGATGAGGATGTCATCAATGTACCTCTTCCAGGTCATAAGGTTCCTATGGAAGGGATTGGTGTCTGTAAAAATGTTCTTGGCTTCAAAATGAGACAAGTACAGACCTGCCAGGCTGGGAGCAAAGGTGCTCCCCATGCTGGTGCCCTGTACTTGATGATATGTCATGGTCTTATACATAAAGAAATTGTTGGTTAAGGCCATAGATATTATGGCTATGATGAAATCGGCTGGGGTGTTAGTTGGTAGGTCTGCCTCCCTCAGAAGATTCCCAACAACCTCGATGGTGGCATCCTGGGGAATGTTTGTGTATAGTGCCTCTACATCAAGTGTGAGGAGCAAGTTGATCTCCTCAGTGTTATCGTCATTGATCTCTTGAATCAAGTTAAGGACATCCCGGGTGTCCTTGAGGTAGGCAGGAGTTGTTTGGACCAGAGGGCGTAGAAAATGGTCACTGAATTGACTCAGTGGTTCCAGGAGGGAGCCTATGCCCGATACTATGGGACGTCCAGGAGGTGGAATGACTCCCTTGTGAATCTTTGGAAGGAGATAAAAATAGGGCATCCTAGGGTTTTGATTCACTAGGAAAGCCGCTTCTTTAGGTGTAATCCATCCTTCCGTAGATGCTTCGTTTACCATAATGCGGATCTGTCCTAGTAAACGTTCCGTCTGGTCTGTATCAAGTGCCTCGTAGTATTGGGTGTTATTCAACTGTCGCGAGCATTCATTTTCATAATCCTTGAGGTCAAGTATGACCGTGGCACCCCCTTTATCCGCAGGCTTGATTATTATGGTTGCATCATTTTTCAAAGAATTGATGGCATCTCGGTGTTTATTGGACATATTGTTGTAGGTCGGTGGCGTTTCTAGAAGGTTAGCCTCTTTTAGAACCACCTTTTCGAAGGTCAGGACCTCATTCGGGACCATGCCTGCTGTAGGGGTAAATCTCAAAGGTGGTCTAAGTCCTGTGTCCTCCGGCTCCGGTATGTTGGTGTCTTTAAAGAAGGATCTAAGTCTGATTTTATGGAATAGTTGGTGTAATTCTTCGTTCAGCCTGAAGTTGTCTTCCTTAGGGGTGGGCACAAAGCCTAAGCCCATTTCCAGTGCTGTAGTCTCGTCGGTATTCAGCTCCCTTGTAGACAGGTTAACGATCAGTTTTTTTGGTGCGTCATGCTTCTTGTTGTCCTGGGCTGATTTTCTGTGTCCTGCCATTGCACCTGTTTGTTCCCTCTTCTTCTTCCTCTGCCTCTGCCCC
The DNA here is from genome assembly GCA_963921515.1 of Calotriton arnoldi. Lineage (NCBI taxonomy): Eukaryota > Metazoa > Chordata > Amphibia > Caudata > Salamandridae > Calotriton > Calotriton arnoldi. The sequence goes on along the minus strand of CAWUFW010015598.1, from coordinate 270,658 downwards.
TGCCTCTGTTCTGAAAAGGAGGAGGAGGGTTGTGGAAGAATGGTTGTTGGAAACCTGGCTGTGGTCCAGGATAGGGAGGGTACCACATCGGACCTGGTTGCGGGTATGGCTGATGAGGATATCCGTAAATGGGAGGCATCAGAGGAGGAGGGAGAAGTCCCTGTTGGTTAGAACGCCTGCTCCAGCTCCGATCGCTGGAGTTGCTGTTAGATGAGCGTCCTGATTGCTGGGACGTGGATGAACCATCGTCTGACACTAAATCGCTATCAGTTTGTTGGAAGTCCTCCCTGGTGTAGGGGTAGATTTTAGCCCTATCAAATCTTTTAATATCTTTCTGCAGCTTTGTGATCTTTTGGTTTAGGAGGTAGTCACGATGATCAGTCATTTCTGCGTTGATCTCTGCCAGTCGAGTTTTATACGCCGATATACTGATGCCAGTTTTTAGACCGTTTTCAGCTATGTGAATTTTTATTATTAACGCCTCCGAGAGACGTTTCGCCGTGCTGATAATGAGGATAATCCAGTCGCGGGTACATTTCCACGCGATCTGACTCCATTCTCGCCTAAAGATTAAGTCCTCGAGAAAAATCCTAGGTGCGGTCCGAACCAGTAAGCCATTTGGTGCCATGTTGGCTCTCAGGTACTCTGTCATTACAGAGCCATGAAGAGCGATTTTCACTTGTAATTTTTTTAAAGAAGCTATAGAATTCCAGTCTCCTTGAATGCTTGCCGTTGCTGAGTTACCCTCACTATCCAGTAATGAAGGTGTCCTCAATATTTCTGCCACGATGTCTTCACCGAAGCTTAGGCCTAGATTGTCCCCATGGTAGAGGTAGTCATGTCTCGGAGAGTGTGGTAGAAGGAGTAGAGGAAGAATTATGATAGTAGTAAGGTCCCTCGGCTGAGCAGCCGTGCTAATACAGTATCAAAAAAGAGGGGGGACCAGGAGCTAGTTAATGGTCCAGTGCCCGTGCTCCAAACTAACCATGAAGTCAACAAAAGGGGGGACACTGTTCCACAGTGAGTGGTGCAAAAATCGTACACTCACTACAGAGAAGCTAGAGAGAGGAAAGTGCTAGGTCAAGGACTCAGTGGGGGGGGAGACAGAAATTGTCTCTTGTAGCCCTCACACATCCCGAAGGATGTCATGCTTCATCATTGGGCAGTTGCTCCTCGTCGGGCCGGCGGTGCAATGCCCTACGGGTCCCCCGAAGGGTCACTTTGGCGGAGATCTTTTGAGAACTGCCGTTTGGTGCATGTGGGTGTGTGAACAGAGTCCTAAGTGAAGGGTGATAATATGCGTGCAATGTGATTAAAACTGTCTAAGGGTTACCAACAAGAGAAATTTTAATAAAAAGGTACCCTTGGCAGACTAAAAAATCCGTAGGTTAAGGAGTTACCAAAGGAGGCGTAATGTGCCCAGGTAACTACCAGGTCGACATGTTTCACGCCTTAATGGTCAAAGCGATCCCTGGCGTTTCATCAGGACCAGAAAAACTGTGGAAGTGGTGTAGTGCACGAAGAAAATAATAATTAATAGAGGGGTAACATTAGCCCTCTAAACGGTCAGTAGGGGCAATAGCCTAAGAGACTAATAAGCTATGGTTTGAACGCAATAGTCGAATATGCCCTCTTGACCGTGACCTAGAGTAACAAAAAAGAAAAGAAAAGAAAAGAAAAACAGAAAGACATGACTACGAGGCAAGTAAATATGTAAAACTCGCAGATATGCCTCCAACGGTAGGTGTCCTAGAGGCGCATCTCGCGTCAATAATGTAAAGTGCAACATGACTAGTCAGATGACTCTCTCTTCTATTACATGCGCCCAGCGTGGTGGCATCAAAGAGTAGAGAAGGCGGAGAGCCGATGGCATGCCGCATGAAAGAAACGGTTGTCCATGGGGCTCCCCGCCCACCCCCCGGATAATGTCAGCGATAGCATGGGGGCCTGTAGAAAATAGGGGATCTTACAATGTACACATCAGGAGGCAGGGATGACCAGCTGAAGTTTAAGCTCACACCAGACGCCGCACGTTTAAGGAACGCGTGGAGGTAGCTTGCAATAGCCCATCATGTGCGTTCCGGCGCATCTAAATTGTCAGGTGTGTAAGGTTACTGCATTTCTTACCTAAGAACTAGGAGAACAGTGCTCCATAGGCTAAAGGCGTAGGGTGCCCGCACCTTACTTGGCTGTTAAAAGAACAATGAGACAGTGCAAGGAAAAAATCGGTAAGTAAACATGTCTGACGATTATGGCTAGTCACATGAACTTACTTCAACAGGCGATCACCTTCACCAGCGCTGCGATCTTTGTACTCACGTATGTACTCGGGTGTCGGCTCCGTTAGACCTGCCCCGTCCTGACGCCTGCCTGAAGGTCAGGAACTGCGGTCTAGGGCCGCGTAGAAGTACTAGCATCAATTAGCGTGAGGGAGGTACCTGTTTCCGGTATGTCCCATCAATGTCCTCTTCGGCGCGCATGCGTGTGTGCAGTGAAGCTGTCTCAGTGTTGCGCATGCGTGCTGAGTGGAGCCCAATAACGGCTGCGCATGTGTGTAGTTAGGTGCGGAGTGAGCCTCGGGTGGCTGGTTCACGTAGTAGCAGGGCAGTCTACGCCCACGTGGGACACTGGGAACCCCTGTCGGAAGAGTGAAATAATGATAGTAATAACCAAGTAAAAGACCAAAATGCAATCTGGAATCATGACATTGTACTTCCAGTGAGAAGCAGAAAATAAAAAACAGAAATTCATATTAAAAAACAAGAAGAGGAATTTATAGACCACACCCCCAAAGACAGGGCACCAGATGTCATGCCCCGTTAATGTTAAATGGGGTGCGGAGTGTGCTATACTCCAGAGAATAAGTATGGCATAACAGCTGCAGGGGTCGGTGTCATTGCGGGTAGCAAGAACAATCAGACCTAGAGGGATGTTAGATATGGGTCGTAGTTATAGTGGTAATTCAGCTAATGGCAGGATCATTGTGTAACGTTGAGGCCATCGTGTCTCCTGTGATGGATGAGTGATAGGAGGATTATAATTCAGACCATGGGATTTCCTCATTGAGGCCTTGTGTATGGGTGCGAAGGCGATGGACCCACCGTTGCTCTCGTCGTAGTAGTGAGGAGCTGTTCCATCCTGGGTTAGCCTCTAGGATGGTCCAGTGTATAGCTTCACATGGGTGTCCTTTTTCAATGAAATGGTTCGTCAGCTTGGTAGCAGTGCGTCCGCGTCTCACGGTACTCTTATGCTCACTAATCCTTACTTTCACGGCTCGGGTTGTCATCCCTACATATCGGAGCAGGCATGGGCAAGTGATAAGGTATACACAGTTAGTGGTGTTACAATTGGTATGTCTCCGCTGTTCCCACACAAAATTGCCCAGTTGTAGTGATTTAGTATGTTTTGTGGCGGAGCAAGCCCCACACGTACCGCAGGGGTAGTGTCCTGTGACTGCCGGAAGGTTCCAGAGTGTGGTTTCCTTGGGTGTCTTGTGTACTCGTGGACGTGTGTTGACCAACTGGTCTCTGAGATTCGCCGTTCTTTTGAATGCGAAACGGGGGGGTTTTAAATCCAATGAGTCAGTATTGAGGATCCTCCAATTCCGGTTAATGATCTTCTTGACTTGATTGGATAGTGGAGTAAAGGTTGTAACACAGGTGATTAATTCATTTATTCTTGGTTCTCTCGTTTCCAAAAGCCCCTGACGGGTGTTGTTTCTTGCACGTTTTTTTGCTTTAGAGATCACATCTCTGGGGTAGTGCCTCTCCTGTAGGTTGTTAGCCAGTATAGTCGCCTGGGACTCGAATTCATGTATCCTGCTACAGTTCCGTCGAATCCTCAAGAATTGGCCGTATGGTAGATTTTCTCTGAGGGCTTTAGGATGGTAGCTCTTGAAACTCAAAAGACTATTACAGTCAGTGGTCTTCCTATAGGTAGTGGTGTGTAGGAAGCCATCTTCAAGGCTTATCAGTAGGTCTAGAAATGGTATTTCTTTGTCACTGGCTGTCATCGTGAAGCGTAGATGGGGATCCTGGTTGTTGATCCACTCATGGAATGTATGGGCCGCCATCTCAGTGCCCCTCCAAAGGATGAGGATGTCATCAATGTACCTCTTCCAGGTCATAAGGTTCCTATGGAAGGGATTGGTGTCTGTAAAAATGTTCTTGGCTTCAAAATGAGACATGTACAGACCTGCCAGGCTGGGAGCAAAGGTGCTCCCCATGCTGGTGCCCTGTACTTGATGATATGTCATGGTCTTATACATAAAGAAATTGTTGGTTAAGGCCATAGATATTATGGCTATGATGAAATCGGCCGGGGTGTTAGTTGGTAGGTCTGCCTCCCTCAGAAGATTCCCAACAACCTCGATGGTGGCATCCTGGGGAATGTTTGTGTATAGTGCCTCTACATCAAGTGTGAGGAGCAAGTTGATCTCCTCAGTGTTATCGTCATTGATCTCTTGAATCAAGTTAAGGACATCCCGGGTGTCCTTGAGGTAGGCAGGAGTTGTTTGGACCAGAGGGCGTAGAAAATAGTCACTGAATTGACTCAGTGGTTCCAGGAGGGAGCCTATGCCCGATACTATGGGACGTCCAGGAGGTGGAATGACTCCCTTGTGAATCTTTGGAAGGAGATAAAAATAGGGCATCCTAGGGTTTTGATTCACTAGGAAAGCCGCTTCTTTAGGTGTAATCCATCCTTCCGTAGATGCTTCGTTTACCATAATGCGGATCTGTCCTAGTAAACGTTCCGTCTGGTCTGTATCAAGTGCCTCGTAGTATTGGGTGTTATTCAACTGTCGCGAGCATTCATTTTCATAATCCTTGAGGTCAAGTATGACCGTGGCACCCCCTTTATCCGCAGGCTTGATTATTATGGTTGCATCATTTTTCAAAGAATTGATGGCATCTCGGTGTTTATTGGACATATTGTTGTAGGTCGGTGGCGTTTCTAGAAGGTTAGCCTCTTTTAGAACCACCTTTTCGAAGGTCAGGACCTCATTCGGGACCATGCCTGCTGTAGGGGTAAATCTCAAAGGTGGTCTAAGTCCTGTGTCCTCCGGCTCCGGTATGTTGGTGTCTTTAAAGAAGGATCTAAGTCTGATTTTATGGAATAGTTGGTGTAATTCTTCGTTCAGCCTGAAGTTGTCTTCCTTAGGGGTGGGCACAAAGCCTAAGCCCATTTCCAGTGCTGTAGTCTCGTCGGTATTCAGCTCCCTTGTAGACAGGTTAACGATCAGTTTTTTTGGTGCGTCATGCTTCTTGTTGTCCTGGGCTGATTTTCTGTGTCCTGCCATTGCACCTGTTTGTTCCCTCTTCTTCTTCCTCTGCCTCTGCCCCTGCCTCTGTTCTGAAAAGGAGGAGGAGGGTTGTGGAAGAATGGTTGTTGGAAACCTGGCTGTGGTCCAGGATAGGGAGGGTACCACATCGGACCTGGTTGCGGGTATGGCTGATGAGGATATCCGTAAATGGGAGGCATCAGAGGAGGAGGGAGAAGTCCCTGTTGGTTAGAACGCCTGCTCCAGCTCCGATCGCTGGAGTTGCTGTTAGATGAGCGTCCTGATTGCTGGGACGTGGATGAACCATCGTCTGACACTAAATCGCTATCAGTTTGTTGGAAGTCCTCCCTGGTGTAGGGGTAGATTTTAGCCCTATCAAATCTTTTAATATCTTTCTGCAGCTTTGTGATCTTTTGGTTTAGGAGGTAGTCACGATGATCGGTCATTTCTGCGTTGATCTCTGCCAGTCGAGTTTTATACGCCGATATACTGATGCCAGTTTTTAGACCGTTTTCAGCTATGTTAATTTTTATTATTAACGCCTCCGAGAGACGTTTCGCCGTGCTGATAATGAGGATAATCCAGTCGCGGGTACATTTCCACGCGATCTGACTCCATTCTCGCCTAAAGATTAAGTCCTCGAGAAAAATCCTAGGTGCGGTCCGAACCAGTAAGCCATTTGGTGCCATGTTGGCTCTCAGGTACTCTGTCATTACAGAGCCATGAAGAGCGATTTTCACTTGTAATTTTTTTAAAAAAGCTATAGAATTCCAGTCTCCTTGAATGCTTGCCGTTGCTGAGTTACCCTCACTATCCAGTAATGAAGGTGTCCTCAATATTTCTGCCACGATGTCTTCACCGAAGCTTAGGCCTAGATTGTCCCCCATGGTAGAGGTAGTCATGTCTCGGAGAGTGTGGTAGAAGGAGTAGAGGAAGAATTATGATAGTAGTAAGGTCCCTCGGCTGAGCCGCCGTGCTAATACAGTATCAAAAAAGAGGGGGGACCAGGAGCTAGTTAATGGTCCAGTGCCCGTGCTCCAAACTAACCATGAAGTCAACAAAAGGGGGGACACTGTTCCACAGTGAGTGGTGCAAAAATCGTACACTCACTACAGAGAAGCTAGAGAGAGGAGAGTGCTAGGTCAAGGACTCAGTGGGGGGGAGACAGAAATTGTCTCTTGTAGCCCTCACACATCCCGAAGGATGTCATGCTTCATCATTGGGCAGTTGCTCCTCGTCGGGCCGGCGGTGCAATGCCCGACGGGTCCCCCGAAGGGTCACTTTGGCGGAGATCTTTTGAGAACTGCCGTTTGGTGCATGTGGGTGTGTGAACAGAGTCCTAAGTGAAGGGTGATAATATGCGTGCAAAGTGATTAAAACTGTCTAAGGGTTACCAACAAGAGAAATTTTAATAAAAAGGTACCCTTGGCAGACTAAAAAACCCATAGGTTAAGGAGTTACCAAAGGAGGCGTAATGTGCCCAGGTAACTACCAGGTCGACATGTTTCACGCCTTAATGGTCAAAGCGATCCCTGGCGTTTCATCAGGACCAGAAAAACTGTGGAAGTGGTGTAGTGCACGAAGAAAATAATAATTAATAGAGGGGTAACATTAGCCCTCTAAACGGTCAGTAGGGGCAATAGCCTAAGAGATAATAAGCTATGGTTTGAATGCAATAGTCGAATATGCCCTCTTGACCGTGACCTAGAGTAACAAAAAAGAAAAGAAAAGAAAAGAAAAACAGAAAGACATGACTACGAGGCAAGTAAATATGTAAAACTCGCAGATATGCCTCCAACGGTAGGTGTCCTAGAGGCGCATCTCGCGTCAATAATGTAAAGTGCAACATGACTAGTCAGATGACTCTCTCTTCTATTACATGCGCCCAGCGTGGTGGCATCAAAGAGTAGAGAAGGCGGAGAGCCGATGGCATGCCGCATGAAAGAAACGGTTGTCCATGGGGCTCCCGGCCCACCCCCCGGATAATGTCAGCGATAGCATGGGGGCCTGTAGAAAATAGGGGATCTTACAATGTACACATCAGGAGGCAGGGATGACCAGCTGAAGTTTAAGCTCACACCAGACGCCGCACATTTAAGGAACGCGTGGAGGTAGCTTGCAATAGCCCATCATGTGCGTTCCGGCGCATCTAAATTGTCAGGTGTGTAAGGTTACTGCGTTTCTTACCTAAGAACTAGGAGAACAGTGCTCCATAGGCTAAAGGCGTAAGGTGCCCGCACCTTACTTGGCTGTTAAAAGAACAATGAGACAGTGCAAGGAAAAAATCGGTAAGTAAACATGTCTGACGATTATGGCTAGTCACATGAACTTACTTCAACAGGCGATCACCTTCACCAGCGCTGCGATCTTTGTACTCACGTATGTACTCGGGTGTCGGCTCCGTTAGACCTGCCCCGTCCTGACGCCTGCCTGAAGGTCAGGAACTGCGGTCTAGGGCCGCGTAGAAGTACTAGCATCAATTAGCGTGAGGGAGGTACCTGTTTCCGGTATGTCCCATCAATGTCCTCTTCGGCGCGCATGCGTGTGTGCAGTGAAGCTGTCTCAGTGTTGCGCATGCGTGCTGAGTGGAGCCCAATAACGGCTGCGCATGTGTGTAGTTAGGTGCGGAGTGAGCCTCGGGTGGCTGGTTCACGTAGTAGCAGGGCAGTCTACGCCCACGTAGGACACTGGGAACCCCTGTCGGAAGAGTGCAATAATGATAGTAATAACCAAGTAAAAGACCAGAATGCAATCTGGAATCATGATATTGTACTTCCAGTGAGAATGCAGAAAATAAAAAACAGAAATTCATATTAAAAAACAAGAAGAGGAATTTATAGACCACACCCCCAGAGACAGGGCACCAGATGTCATGCCCCGTTAATGTTAAATGGGGTGCGGAGTGTGCTATACTCCAGAGAATAAGTATGGCATAACAGCTGCAGGGGTCGGTGTCATTGCGGGTAGCAAGAACAATCAGACCTAGAGGGATGTTAGATATGGGTCGTAGTTCTAGTGGTAATTCAGCTAATGGCAGGATCATTGTGTAACGTTGAGGCCATCGTGTCTCCTGTGATGGATGAGTGATAGGAGAGATTATAATTCAGACCATGGGATTTCCTCATTGAGGCCTTGTGTATGGGTGCGAAGGCGATGGACCCACCGTTGCTCTCGTCGTAGTAGTGAGGAGCTGTTCCATCCTGGGTTAGCCTCTAGGATGGTCCAGTGTGTAGCTTCACATGGGTGTCCTTTTTCAATGAAATGGTTCGTCAGCTTGGTAGCAGTGCGTCCGCGTCTCACAATACTCTTATGCTCACTAATCCTTACTTTCACGGCTCGGGTTGTCATCCCTACATATCGGAGCAGGCATGGGCAAGTAATAAGGTATACACAGTTAGTGGTGTTACAATTGGTATGTCTCCGCTGTTCCCACACAAAATTGCCCAGTTGTAGTGATTTAGTATGTTTCGTGGCGGAGCAAGCCCCACACGTACCGCAGGGGTAGTGTCCTGTGACTGCCGGAAGGTTCCAGAGTGTGGTTTCCTTGGGTGTCTTGTGTACTCGTGGACGTGTGTTGACCAACTGGTCTCTGAGATTCGCCGTTCTTTTGAATGCGAAACGGGGGGGTTTTAAATCCAATGAGTCAGTATTGAGGATCCTCCAATTCCGGTTGATGATCTTCTTTGACTTGATTGGATAGTGGAGTAAAGGTAGTAACACAGGTGATTAATTAATTTATTCTGGGTTCTCTCGTTTCCAAAAGCCCCTGACGGGTGTTGTTTCTTGCACGTTTTTTGCTTTAGAGATCACATCTCTGGGGTAGTGCCTCTCCTGTAGGTTGTTAGCCAGTATAGTCGCCTGGGACTCGAATTCATGTATCCTGCTACAGTTCCGTCGAATCCTCAAGAATTGGCCGTATGGTAGATTTTCTCTGAGGGCTTTAGGATGGTAGCTTTTGAAACTCAAAAGACTATTACAGTCAGTGGTCTTCCTATAGGTAGTGGTGTGTAGGAAGCCATCTTCAAGGCTTATCAGTAGGTCTAGAAATGGTATTTCTTTGTCACTGGCTGTCATCGTGAAGCGTAGATGGGGTTCCTGGTTGTTGATCCACTCATGGAATGTATGGGCCGCCATCTCAGTGCCCCTCCAAAGGATGAGGATGTCATCAATGTACCTCTTCCAGGTCATAAGGTTCCTATGGAAGGGATTGGTGTCTGTAAAAATGTTCTTGGCTTCAAAATGAGACATGTACAGACCTGCCAGGCTGGGAGCAAAGGTGCTCCCCATGCTGGTGCCCTGTACTTGATGATATGTCATGGTCTTATACATAAAGAAATTGTTGGTTAAGGCCATAGATATTATGGCTATGATGAAATCGGCCGGGGTGTTAGTTGGTAGGTCTGCCTCCCTCAGAAGATTCCCAACAACCTCGATGGTAGCATCCTGGGGAATGTTTGTGTATAGTGCCTCTACATCAAGTGTGAGGAGCAAGTTGATCTCCTCAGTGTTATCGTCATTGATCTCTTGAATCAAGTTAAGGACATCCCGGGTGTCCTTGAGGTAGGCAGGAGTTGTTTGGACCAGAGGGCGTAGAAAATAGTCACTGAATTGACTCAGTGGTTCCAGGAGGGAGCCTATGCCCGATACTATGGGGCGGCCAGGAGGTGGAATGACTCCCTTGTGAATCTTTGGAAGGAGATAAAAATAGGGCATCCTAGGGTTTTGATTCACTAGGAAAGCCGCTTCTTTAGGTGTAATCCATCCTTCCGTAGATGCTTCGTTTACCATAATGCGGATCTGTCCTAGTAAACGTTCCGTCGGCTCTGTATCAAGTGCCTCGTTTTATTGGGTGTTATTCAACTGTCGCGAGCATTCATTTTCATAATCCTTGAGGTCAAGTATGACCGTGGCACCCCCTTTATCTGCAGGCTTGATTATTATGGTTGCATCATTTTTCAAAGAATTGATGGCATCTCGGTGTTTATTGGACATATTGTTGTAGGTCGGTGGCGTTTCTAGAAGGTTAGCCTCTTTTAGAACCACCTTTTCGAAGGTCAGGACCTCATTCGGGACCATGCCTGCTGTAGGGGTAAATCTCGAAGGTGGTCTAAGTCCTGTGTCCTCCGGCTCCGGTATGTTGGTGTCTTTAAAGAAGGATCTAAGTCTGATTTTACGGAATAGTTGGTGTAATTCTTCGTTCAGCCTGAAGTTGTCTTCCTTAGGGGTGGGCACAAAACATACTAAATCACTACAACTGGGCAATTTTGTGTGGGAACAGCGGAGACATACCAATTGTAACACCACTAACTGTGTATACCTTATTACTTGCCCATGCCTGCTCCGATATGTAGGGATGACAACCCGAGCCGTGAAAGTAAGGATTAGTGAGCATAAGAGTACCGTGAGACGCGGACGCACTGCTACCAAGCTGACGAACCATTTCATTGAAAAAGGACACCCATGTGAAGCTATACACTGGACCATCCTAGAGGCTAACCCAGGATGGAACAGCTCCTCACTACTACGACGAGAGCAACGGTGGGTCCATCGCCTTCGCACCCATACACAAGGCCTCAATGAGGAAATCCCATGGTCTGAATTATAATCCTCCTATCACTTATCCATCACAGGAGACACGATGGCCTCAACGTTACACAATGATCCTGCCATTAGCTGAATTACCACTATAACTACGACCCATATCTAACATCCCTCTAGGTCTGATTGTTCTTGCTACCCGCAATGACACCGACCCCTGCAGCTGTTATGCCATACTTATTCTCTGGAGTATAGCACACTCCGCACCCCATTTAACATTAACGGGGCATGACATCTGGTGCCCTGTCTTTGGGGGTGTGGTCTATAAATTCCTCTTCTTGTTTTTTAATATGAATTTCTGTTTTTATTTTCTGCATTCTCACTGGAAGTACAATGTCATGATTCCAGATTGCATTTTGGTCTTTTACTTGGTTATTACTATCATTATTGCACTCTTCCGACAGGGGTTCCCAGTGTCCTACGTGGGCTTAGACTGCCCTGCCACTACGTGAACCAGCCACCCGAGGCTCACTCCGCACCTAACTACACACATGCGCAGCCGTTATTGGGCTCCACTCAGCACGCATGCGCAACACTGAGACAGCTTCACTGCACACACGCATGCGCGCCGAAGAGGACATTAATGGGACATACCGGAAACAGGTACCTCCCTCACGCTAATTGATGCTAGTACTTCTACGCGGACCTAGACCGCAGTTCCTGACCTTCAGGCAGGCGTCAGGACGGGGCAGGTCTAACGGAGCCGACACCCGAGTACATACGTGAGTACAAAGATCGCAGCGCTGGTGAAGGTGATCGCCTGTTGAAGTAAGTTCATGTGACTAGCCATAATCGTCAGACATGTTTACTTACCGATTTTTCCTTGCACTGTCTCATTGTTCTTTTAACAGCCAAGTAAGGTGCGGGCACCCTACGCCTTTAGCCTATGGAGCACTGTTCTCCTAGTTCTTAGGTAAGAAACGCAGTAACCTTACACACCTGACAATTTAGATGCGCTGGAACGCACATGATGGGCTATTGCAAGCTACCTCCACGCGTTCCTTAAACGTGCGGCGTCTGGTGTGAGCTTAAACTTCAGCTGGTCATCCCTGCCTCCTGATGTGTACATTGTAAGATCCCCTATTTTCTACAGACCCCCATGCTATCGCTGACATTATCCGGGGGTGGGCGGGGAGCCCCATGGACAACCGTTTCTTTCATGCGGCATGCCATCGGCTCTCCGCCTTCTCTACTCTTTGATGCCACCACGCTGGGCGCATGTAATAGAAGAGAGAGTCATCTGACTAGTCATGTTGCACTTTACATTATTGACGCGAGATGCGCCTCTAGGACACCTACCGTTATAGGCATATCTGCGAGTTTTACATATTTACTTGCCTCGTAGTCATGTCTTTCTGTTTTTCTTTTCTTTTCTTTTTTGTTACTCTAGGTCACGGTCAAGAGGGCATATTCGACTATTGCATTCAAACCATAGCTTATTATCTCTTAGGCTATTGCCCCTACTGACCGTTTAGAGGGCTAATGTTACCCCTCTATTAATTATTATTTTCTTCGTGCAATACACCACTTCCACAGTTTTTCTGGTCCTGATGAAACGCCAGGGATCGCTTTGACCATTAAGGCGTGAAACATGTCGACCTGGTAGTTACCTGGGCACATTACGCCTCCTTTGGTAACTCCTTAACCTATGGGTTTTTTTAGTCTGCCAAGGGTACCTTTTTATTAAAATTTCTATTGTTGGTAACCCTTAGACAGTTTTAATCACTTTGCACGCATATTATCACCCTTTACTTAGGACTCTGTTCACACACCCACATGCACCAAACGGCAGTTCTCAAAAGATCTCCGCCAAAGTGACCCTTCGGGGGACCCGTCGGGCATTGCACCGCCGGCCCGACGAGGAGCAACTGCCCAATGATGAAGCATGACATCCTTCGGGATGTGTGAGGGCTACAAGAGACAATTTCTGTCTCCCCCCCCACTGAGTCCTTGACCTAGCACTTTCCTCTCTCTAGCTTCTCTGTAGTGAGTGTACGATTTTTGCACCACTCACTGTGGAACAGTGTCCCCCCTTTTGTTGACTTCATGGTTAGTTTGGAGCACGGGCACTGGACCATTAACTAGCTCCTGGTCCCCCCTCTTTTTTGACACATGCACTCTACGACAGCCTCCAAAATCCCTGAATACCAAGCCGTACTAAACCAAAGATGGTGGCACGCACACATGAGGAGCACCGGGTCTCTGGGCTTGCGTTACTGGGGATCCATCGAGACGCTGCCGACCTCTTCCAGCTCTTTCACGCAATGTAATGGGTGCTCGAGCCGCCCAGAACACCATCTCAGGGCTCACAATAACGGTGAAAGCTTGGGTCAATGAAGTAAAATGCCACCCAGTACTCGCGCCGTAACGCACAGTATTTCGATGAGAAAAGCTGCACTGACCACAGGCACAACTCCTTCTTCTGTAAATATATATTTTTTCTTTTTTTGCATTTCCTCTGCAAATAACATGGGTGCCGGTTCCACAACAAACACAATACCATGGACATCTCCTAACAATAATGCCAGAAGCAGTAAATCTGAAATTGGCAGTTTTAGTACACATACTTGATGACTGCTCATCCACTTAATCCATCTTGTTAGTACTGTTGTCCAGCCACGTGCGATATGCTGGACATAGACAGCAACAAGCTTACCTTCCAACTCTTTGAGAATAAAATAGAGGCAAACAGATATGTGCCCTGTCATGGGCTGTCTGATGTGGCAAGACACTGGTGGGGCTGCAGGGCTTTCTGTACTTTTCCGTTCTTGACTTTTTAGTCTCTGTAAGTTCCATTTAAAGTTTTTCTTTTTTTTTCTTCAGGCTTTAATTCATTGCTCTTTGTAGTCATGAAAAATCCCTTCTTTCCCCCAGATCACACACATAGGTTCTCCTTAGCCAAATCGTCGCCAAAATGTTGTAATATAAATGATGTCCAGTAGTCCAGGTGTAATTTGGTAAGATGGTTTATTAAGATGTTAAGATCAAGAGCTATAGTAAAGAGCCCCACCAGGATCAGCCTTCCTGCTGCTCAGCCCATTCTCCAACTGACTCTCTTAGACATCCAAAATTCCATGCATCATCATGCACCAACATTCCACTCCACACTAACACTGGCTGAGCAGCAGGAATAACAGCTAACATTTGGGAGAATCGGACTCTCATTTCACTGTTGTTGTGAATTATCTCTTGGAGCATCCCTTTGGGACAAATACCTCTTAGTTCCTTCAGGTGACCACACCACCTTGACTTGTGTGGGGCTCTCAGAGCTGTCCTGTTGCAAGACTCGCCCACTTTAAACATGCCCATTTGATGGTCAGCTACAGTGCTTTGTTTTGTGCATTGTTTACATACTGTACTTGGTCTGTATATATGTTTATGTATAGATAAATGCTTGAGTTACTGTAAAACAAGAAGGTAGCTCAACCACCACTGAGGACATGATGGCATGCCCCTTTAACCACTCCTTGGGATTCATTGAGCCTCCCCTGGCAATTGACAGCACTAGTCATTAGGTTTTCTTCGCTAATTTACAATTCTGGCCCTTGCCATCCAAAAATCAGACACCCATTGTTCTGATTGTACTAGTGCAATGCCACATGGGCTTTTTTCCGCCCCTGTATTGTTATCCTTGGTTTTCACTGAGCCGTCCGGTGCTATTAATTAACATCAACCATTGAGCACTAGCCTTTGAGCGCCTGTTCTGCATTGACCTTGGTCTGAGTGTACTAGTGCCGAGGCTGTAGGGGCCATCCGCCTCTTGCATTCTTAGTTCTCACAAAGCTGCCCCATGATAGTAAATAGCATTAACCTGTGAGCACCTGTCTCACAGCTGACCTACCCAGGGCTTTAAGTGGGCCGGGTCACACCGGTGCAGAGCACCAGCAGTTTTTAAAAGGGAGCCTCGAAATGGGTCCCTATCGGGCTCTGTTCTATGGCCTAGCACAGGCAGTCCATTTTTTTGCGGACTGCAGTGAGAGCATGCACATTGATGTGCGCATGCTCATTTTGCTCACTTCTCACTAGTGCACTTTAGCACTCGTCCCACTAACACCCAGTGCCCATGTTCATTGTGAAGGTGCTCACTCCCAGGGCCCTGCCCATGCCCAGCACTCCTCTGCTCTGTAACTAGGTCTGCACTTCACAAGTCCACTTACACATGTGTGAACTAATGACACTATACTGCCGCCGAAGTCTCAGGATTGTGGAATGTGCAGACATTCTGGAAGTGGGACAACACATTAACAAAACATCGCTGATACTATCACATTCCCTAAATATTTGGAAGAAATCCATGGGCCTCGCACTTATACTACACTTACAAAGTTCATTTGACAAACCTGCCTATCAGCAATACACCTGGTTACTAATTCAAATCAAATCAAAAATATGCTTTATTCGATTTTAGTCATTTAAAATCACAAAAGCAGACAGGTAAAAACTATTCATAAATACAATAGATTAAAAACGAATATACAATACAATGGTAGACTTATTGGACAGTTCATTAGATAATAAAATAATTAACCCAGACACATTAATATTCGGGGGAATGCTTTTTAGGACAGAGTAAAATCCAGAGTAGTCGGTATAAACAGAACTATATACTGAGAAATTTAGCTATTTAAACTCTTCCTTGCTTTCATTATGTTCTTTAAAAAACCAGCCATAACACCAATACAATAGATACTATCCAACAGTTGTAAGTATAAAAAGGCGGGTCTGCATTGCCTCCATCCCCCATCTTTAATAGAGGCTTAATCCATCTCAATCTTTCCTTGTTATAAAATTTGCTAAATAAAATCACGTGGCTAGTAGTTTGTGGTGATAAGTTGTCACATGGGCAATGGCAAAGTTCTCTAGACCAACAATTCATCTCTGGATAACTAGTTAATTGGTGAAAAATACCAAACCTAAATCGTGTTAAAAGATACCTATCATATCCCCCCGTGCAACATAGGAGATATGGTTGAACATCATAAGTTATCAAGGTCAGTTGATGTTGGACTACCATGCTTTTACTCATCTCTAGGGCCACTCTAAGTGACTCTAGATGAACCATGCAGATTACTTTGAACTCCTTCCTAGAAATGGAGTTCATTGACTCTGGGATATTGTAATATTCTTGGTGCCCCAGGTCAGTAAGAAAGTTTTTAACATATTTCAGCCATGTAATCTTACTTGCGTGATCCAAGTTCATTGAGTCCTTAATAATTCTTCTATTTAGTCCCGTAAAACTTGAGGTCCAAATTCTGTGCCAAAGTAGCACTGGTTGCATTGTAATCACATCCGAGACATACGAGATTCCCAGCTCACTATGACAATTAAAAACTGGGGAACTAGAAGGTACAGCTAAAATAAACCTTAAAAAAGCATTTTCCACGCGTTGTATGGGGGATACATCATGATAACCCCAGACTCCTGCCCCCAATGTCGCAATGCTCACGCATTTTGCTTGATATATCTTAAGAAGAATCCCCGGAGGTCTTTTCCCCATTTTCTTAGAGAAGTTTACAACGGCCGCAGTCGACTTCATAAAAAGAAGGCTCCTACTCTTGACCGCCGGTCCACAAGAACCTGAATGCTCGAACAGGACACCTAGGTATGTAAAAGTGTTAGTGGAAACTACCCTGCTTTCTCCCAGTGGGAGACTTCTACATTTTTGTCTCCCCCGCCCACAAGTCATAATAAAAGTTTTTTTAGCATTTAGTTTTAGTCCTAAATCATCCATATAGCTAGTGTAGGAAACAAGGGCTTTCTGCAGACCTATCTGTGTCCGGGCCATGAGCACTGCGTCGTCTGCGTAGAAAAGGGAGACAATCGGTCGTTTATTGACATACGGCTGGTCTCTCGCCCTTCCTGCCAACTCCCGCTCCAAAGAATTGGTATATAGAGTAAACAGGAAAGGTGGCAAGACACAGCCTTGTCTCACTCCCCTCTCCACTTTAAACGGCGCAGTGCACTCCCCTTTAGTTCCAAACCGCACCTTGGCCGTAGCCTTTGAATACAACTGTCTCAGGAACTGTACCAAAACCTGGTCGACCTTCAGATCAGCCAGAATATCCCACAATTTGCTGTGTATAACACAGTCAAATGCAGCTGTGATATCTACGAACGCCACATAAAATTTCCCTGCCTTTGCCTGGGTGTACTTTCCAATTAAAATACTGAGATTTAAGACCTGCTCGCTTGTTCCTAGGCCCTGTCTAAAACCATATTAAACGTCACTTAAAATATTATTCTCTTCTGCCCATGTTTGCAATCTATCTAATACTATCCTACCAGCTACCTTCATCAAGGAGTCTAAAAGGGATATCGGGCGATAGCATGCCGGATTTTCCCGATCCCCTTTTTTTAAAATTGGTACTATTACAGACTCCGACCATGTTTTGATGAACCCCTTCTCACAACAGGCTTGGAGGACCCGTGTTATCAATGGAGACCATAATGTGGGGGTTAACTTGAACAAATCGATTGGCATCCCATCGGGGCCAGGGGCCTTACCACCCTTACTTGCATTTATTGCTCCAATCACCTCATCATGTGTAAATTGGAGTTCCATTGGTGAAAAAAGAGAACAATCTCCCACCTGGCTATCCAGAGTATCTGTAATATTTTCCCGCTAATGTCGCAACATCTGATTTAATAAAAAACGGTGCATTCACCGCCCTCCAAAATAAGGAACTATCCTTACTCAACGATGCTTCGTGGAGAGCAGTCCAAGCATGTTCTTTTAGCTCTTTCTTTCTGGATTTTCTTGCCAGGTTATACATCCTTCTACATTCTCGAATTTCCCCCTGGTCTCTCATATTCCTATGAAGGGCCTCTTTTAGTCGTGTATATGTTTTTGTACAGTGCGAATCAAACCACCCATTACTACAAATACAAGTACCCTTATTTTTCACTCTGAGTAAGTTTTGTATGATCAGTGTTATTTGGGAAAATGCACTCAAAATGTTTTCATAGGTAGTCATTTCCCCCAAGCACGTTTGAATTGGATCATATGCCTTTGTTATAATTTGCTTATTTAATTCAGCGGAATCGTGGCTAGACCAGCGTAAAGTATATCCATTTAAACGGGCAAGAGAGATATTTTTAGTCCAAACTAAATCGTTATTATAACGTTGGTCATCAATACTAATTCAAATGTTCACGTAGATGAGAGCAGAGAGGAACGCCTGGCAAACACATATCAGCCATTTCCAGGAATACAGGAACATGTGCTATATGGCTGAACTCTCAGATTGCTACAATATCTTCCAAGAAGGAGTCCAAAATAAGCATGCAAGCTCACTGTACACACGAGCATAGTCCAAAGCACATGGTGGTATAACAAACAAGCATTGGGAAAGCCAATAGCTTCCGCCTATGCTAGAGCTATTGGATTTGGCAATGTGTTTTAGCCATGATTTAGACCACGCCCCTAATTGGATAGGCCATACCCTTTTAAGAGGTTTGCCATGCCCCTTTTAGAGCACCCCCAATTTTTTTCCCACTTAAAGCTCTGGACCTACCAGAGTTCGATCCCTAACGTCCTACCTTTCTTTAAATCTCATTTTCTTTTCTTTTTTTAATAACTCAATTCATAATTGATCTGTACAATTCAATTGTACAAATGTAAATGGTATACCTCGGTCAGATTACCCCGTGCTATTAATTAACATTAGCCTTTGAGCACTTGCCTGTTCTATACTGACCATGGTCTGAGTGTACTAGTGCTGAGGCCACATGGGTCTTCCGCCACTTACATTCTTGGTTTTCTCAGAGCCGCCCCGTGCAATTTAATAATGCTAGCTTTTGAGCACTTGTCTCCAAAACTGACCTATCAGGGCTCGATCCTGATGACCCACCTTCTTTTTTAATAACTCAATTCATAACTGATCTGGACAATTCAATTGTACAAATGTAAACATTATACCTTTATCTGATTTACCCTGTAATATGATTTTCACACGGGCCCTTCCTGTCTTTTTCATCTTGTACCTACCACGTCCACCAACACGCCCTCAGGCAGGCCTGCCTCGAGGACGCAACTCAGCTTCACTGCAGCACCTTTATCTTCCATCATGGAAGACCCATGCACTGTCATCATCCTGCAGGCTTTCTTTGACCAGAGGTCCGCCCCAATTGGCCTCCATCCACCCCAGATTAATGAGTAAGGATCCACTAGACATCCCCTTGTTCTCACATATCAGTTTTACAGAAATTCTCATTTCTAATGCCCCATCCTCTCAATTTGTGCAGAGATCAGTAGGGAAGACTGACACACATTATCCTGAATGCGTTCTCTGACCGGTAGTCCGCCCTACGCAGCCCCCCATCAACCCCAGATGAATGGGTAAGGATCTAATAGACATCCCTTTTCTAACATTTTAGCTCTACAGAATTCCTTATTCTTAAGGCGCCACCCTCTTATTTTAGCAGCAGGCAGCACGGAAGGCTGACACTCATGCCCCCGCTCTACGTCCATCATTGGTCTCCCAAAATATCAGTAAGGATCTTATAAATTAATTTTATACTCCCTCTTTCTGGTTCTTCCCAACCCTCATTATCCTCATTTTCGTCCTTATAGAAATTCTTCAAGGGCATATATAATGTCAAATAAACTCCAGCTGAAATCAAGACGGGACACCATCACCTCCCTACCCAGCTATAATCACACACAAGTCGAGGTTTCCTCCTGGTAAGCTTCCTTGCACCATGATGTAAAAATTCCTCACTTCCCCCCTGCCCTTTTCCCCTACCACCTAGTACAACTATATCAATATCTTACCTCTAGGTGTTTCAGCCAGATCTGTATGCTTGGCCGACCGAGTGGTCTTCTACTAATGAATAAGACCACCCACAATAATACCACCACTATGTATTACTTATTTTGCACCTCCTTTTTCAATATCATGTGTCCCGATTAGTAATTGTACATATTTCCTTAGTTCCCCAGGTTCATTTTAGTCCTGATGAGAACCTAGTATCTGGTAAAGGGTTGAAACGCCATCGACACCAACAAAGACAGACCTTATTTCCGTATGAATTAACAATGGGATTCTACCCGCTGTGTTTAAAATAGATGTAATGCATTTGGCTGTCTTATAAAGTAATAACCAATATACCATTTATGTTCACTCATATTGTCACTTTTTTCTTTATGGTTTTGGTTATTTTCACTTGGGGTTCTTGCAAAACATCTCACCACTCACTTGACTATTTAATTTTAGATTCATGATTTATTGTTTATGAATTAATAAACTTCGATTTTGCTGAATCAATTTTATTTTGAATACTGGTTACTTTTCCTTTAAGATTACCTCTGAATAAAATTATTTTTCTATAAAAAATAACTGTTCTCGATGAGATTAAATCTATTCAGGATTTCTTGTATTATCATATTGCGTTTTAGAAAAAGAGTTCCATGTGAACACTTGTCCCAAGTTATGCATTTGATGGCCAGCAGCACTAGGAGCTGGGTCAGTGTAAACAGCATATGCAGAGGGCGAAGAACGTCCACTTGGCACAGGCACCGGAATAGGAGGGGTGAGACTTTTGCATACACAGGAGTGCACAGGGTAATCTGAGCTTCCTATAGGAGATGAACTGGTGCAAGCACCGTCTCAGCCAAATTGAGACCTAAGAGACTGCCCAAAAAAGAGCAGTGTTCGTAAGAAGATAGGCAAGAAGTGCCTGGGGAACAGCTTAACACAGTGGCATGAGTATAATAGGGGATTAAAGGTGTAATCAAGCCCCCCCCTTTCAAAAGGATCCTAAGGCTCAGGAAGCAAAATGTGCTGGGAGAGATTAGAGGACAACAACAAATAAATCTGGTGGTCTACAAAAGGAGCAAGAACTGAATTATCAAATCACACAAACAGTGCCAACACCCAAAAATACCAAAAGCATAAAGTAAAAGACCTTTGCGAACTAATCGGATTTCCATCAACTACCAAGAGAGGTCAGTGTCATCATTTGGATATCCTTCCTTCCTACCACTACTCCTCTAGATCACAGAAGAGGGTCATGTGGATCGGATTTCGACCAGGTCACAGAAATCACGACAGGAGGAAGTGAAAGCAAAAGAGAGAGACCATTTGTTCACCTAGTAGCAGGCCTCAACAATGGATATTAATTGCTTTAGGGTGATGGAATTATAAGTGCAGTGCATGTGAGTGAAGTTTAAAAGGATTTGGAAGAGAAAAAACTCCTTTTAATACAAATATCTCTACCAATCCTGCATTAAAAATAGTGCAGAAACAGCTTTGAACACATAAGCCGCTTCACAATATGGTCAACAAGTTTCAGCCTAATAGGCCACTTGCCCAGGCTTTCTTCAGGACCTAAACAACAAATTATATTGCTACTGCATTACCAATTTGGTCATAGGACTTTTATGTGTGTAAAGTTGTCATAAAATACAACCTTCTACATGATCATTCCTCAGTACAAGCGGAGTGTCCTTCACACCTGTAACAGATAAACACATAAAGCCTAATTGTGAAATAATAAGACAGTTGCAAAAGCTCCCCCACAATAGTTCATCTTAACAAATGACCTTACTGGTTACTACATATACCAATAAGTTATTAAAGTTACACCGCTATATCCTTTATTCAGCTGGTGCACTCACCTGTCTTGTATGAGGTCAAAACCTCACCTCACCCGGTAACAACTCAGGTATGGGAGACCCCGCCCTGTAAGGAGAGGAAAATCACTTTTAAGGGAAGAGGACTTCTTTTATCTATCCCTCATTGAGTATACTTCATTTTATACTTCACAGCTCAAAAACGGACACCTTCTTAAGAGAGGACACTTAAAATCACAATTTCAAAATGCGGAGCAATGCTCAGGAAAACCTCAAGTATAACCTTCGCTCTGCTCACATTCTCTGTCCAGTGGGT
The DNA here is from genome assembly GCA_963921515.1 of Calotriton arnoldi. Taxonomy (NCBI): domain Eukaryota; kingdom Metazoa; phylum Chordata; class Amphibia; order Caudata; family Salamandridae; genus Calotriton; species Calotriton arnoldi. Next base: position 248,890 of record CAWUFW010015598.1, on the reverse strand, counting down.
ACCTCAATACCTAGATTATCAAAAATTATCAAAAATAGTACCTCATGTTCCTTACTCTACGTGCATGCCAGTATAAATGTGGCGACAGGCACTAAACAGCTATCACAGTTCAGAAGCCACTAAGCTCAGAAACTGATCATACACGCTGGAACAGTCAATGTAGACATACGTTCTAAAACTAAGGAAGGATGAGAAAGTCGCATAGTATATTAACAGAGCAGGTAAGCCCCAAAATCTTAAAATCTTACCCGCGCAAGCACAGCAAACGCAGACATGCGCTCTCCTCAAGCAACTAATAATATACGCGAAAGCCACATAGTGCAGTAGCGACGCGGGCAAGTCTTGAGGTCCTACCTCTCCGTCGATGCCTTGAGCTCTCCTGAGTCAGTGGGAGGTGCGTCGGCGCCTCTCATTCCTGGCTTTGTATTCTACACGAGACTACCGGCAATTGAAAATGGCGTCATTCTGGACTACAGAATGACGTCATAGCACCCGGAAGTTGTAGTTCTTTTCTAGAACTCGCTGGAGTAATGATTAGAATTGTTCTCACTGCCTCTTATATACAAGTATCATTGCCATTTTATTTATTTATTCATTCAGTAGTAAAACCTTTTTAGTTAATGTATACAAAAACACAGAAACTATATAGGGGTACAATACTTCTTTTCAACTACAGGGTGGCCTCACTACAGGTGGAAACTCTAGTCCTCCTCAAATCTTTGAAAAACAGAAGATCTATTTAGGAGGATACATCTATATATCCATGCATCAGCAAGCCAAACCTAATGCTGTAGATGAATCGCGATAAATGATCATAGCTACTGCAGAATCAACATGACTGATGGCTATAACTACCTCATTCTTATCTACACTGGAATATTATAAGGCAGTCCAGGGTATACCATCGTTCAGGCCTTTGGTATCACTATGCAGTTTGAACACCCATTTTTGTTCCTTATTGAAGAGAAATCTGGCTTTATCCCCAACATGAGATGGTATATATGGTTTTTCTAAAACCGTCCATATGAACTCATCCGCCTGATGGTCAAACTCAGAAAAATGCTTCGTTAATTTAGTGTTGGTTTTTCTGCATCTAAATGTGCTTTTATGTTCTAGCATCCTGAGCTTGACTTTGCGAGTCGTCATCCCCACATATTGGTATTTGCAGGGGCACTGTATCAAATAAATCAAATTGTCGCTATTACAATTAGAAAAAGTTTTTTGCACCCAAGGTCTGTTAGTACCGATGTCAACTGTTTTTGAATGTCTTGTTTGTGGGCAAATTGCACAAGCTCCACAAGGAAAGTGGCCCTGAACTGCAGGTAGGTACCAGAGTGTGCCAACTTTCCTTAATCCTTGCTCCTTTGGTCGTGTGTGCACCAATTTATCACGGAGATTGTGCCCTCTTTTAAATGCGAACAAAGGCAGTGGAATTTTATCCTTACAACTGTTCAGCAGTCGCCAATTCTTGCGAATACTCTTCTGAATACCATTGGTTAGCGTACTGAACGTATTCACAAAAGTCAAACGCCCCAAGGGTGGTTTCTCGGCCTGTGGTTCCAATAGCGCCTCTCTGTGATTGTTAGTAGCGCGTTTATATGCTCGTTTGATGAGTTTTATAGGGTACTTCTTCTCTGTCAATTGATGAGACAGATTCCGGGCATGTTGCTTATATTGCTCGGGAATCGAACAATTCCTTCTCACTCGTAAAAATTGGCCAAACGGCAAATTGTCCCGCAGGGCCTTCGGATTAGAGGATACCAATTATACAGCCACCACTCACAAGCTGCTAAAGCCAAGCCTTGGTAAGCACAAAGACTCACACATGTTCTCAGTTTGTAGAAATCTGCAGCTGCTATAGCACTGTAAATACAGGCCATGAAGTCTGATTGGTTTTCACTCTGGCTATCCCTCAGATGCATATTCAGAGCAGATGGGAGGGTCAATCGCATGCAAGGATCTACTGGGGGAAACCAGGGGCGCAGGGGATAAAGTATCAAAGGGGCTCACCGAGGTACTTGGCAGGTTTGACCTTCCTCTGGGATCCACACAGTGCTGGTTGATGAAGGATGTTAGTACCTTCTGTACAGCTCCACTTGGCTGTGATACTGGAGTGTAAATACCTCTTTTTTGTAGCGCTTTAATACAGGCATGCGTCCAGTGAACCACTCTCAAATCACATCCCTGCCTGACAGGCTTATCCTTAAACCTCATACTTGACCTCCATCCTATCAGCCATACTCATACTGTAGCTGCCAGAGTGATTCCTGCTTGTTCACAGTAAATGACCATCTCTCAGCCTCATTCAGGCAGACTATACATAACTGCACCATCCATGTCCCATATAAATGGAGCGAAGGACCCATTTAGAACAAAGTGGCAGAACTTTGTAAAGAGGAGGTGCTGTTATCCAATGCCTCCACTGAAGGCAACAAATATAAAGGCCAGTTCCATCTACTACAATCAGTTGATGTCACCTGTGCCACTTTTTCTTAGTCTGCTGAGAAGATAGTGGTCACTCGCAATAAAGAGGGGGTACCCTTGATATCTCTCTCCAGGCAGCAAAGCCTCTCTTGAGCCCACATGCTCTTTCCTAGAAGGCCCTCAGCACACACCCATGAGGGTGATGTGCGCCGGGGCTAAACAATAAAAAAACTCCACAGACATTCTGCAAGACAACCTCGGGCAGCGGTGGAGGCTCTACTGAGCCATTTTCGTCCTAACTACACAGAATTATACCATTCATTTTTTGCTGTGCCAGTCAAATATGATCCCCCACAGATGTGTGTGTGTGATTCGCACACTTCCTAAAAATCTTTTTTAAAATGATGGTAAGATGGTGGATTGTTTCGCACAACTCACCAACAAATTGGCTAACATTGACATGTATTACTTACAGTAAAACTGGTATGCAATTTCACATGGACGATCTTTCTTTACAAAGTATATACATCAGCTTGCTAGTTTTTGGAAATGCAAACATTGCACTATAAAGTACAAAAGTTTCATTGTAAAGAAAATGAAGCATAATTTCCTAAACACATTTACATGAAAAAAAAATGTTTGGCCACAAAATAGCAGACTTTCATTTTGCTACATTTATATTGTCCCTGTACACCACCATATCATTTTAACCAAGAAATCACTTATTACACAAGGGCATATTCAGCTCTTAATGTCCATTTATCAACATCATCGAAATACAGGGGTGCCCTTCTTTGAGGACTAGTCAGCTTAGGTTCTTTAACTTTCGTCACAAGAATTCCATTACTTTGTGTACCAGTCAGTGGTAGGTGGTAAATCTTAGTTTGTAAATACTTGCCCTTAGTTGCATGGAACAAGTGAGTGAGATGTGCCAACATGACTTTCTAAGGCGGTCCAGTGATGCAGGTAAGCGCCTTCTCCTTGATAGCACTTAAAACAAAATAGAGACGAAATGTTAGTTTGTTCCATAAATTACTCAAAAGCCATATGATCTGACAGGGCACTCTTAAAATTAACCCACAAGAATCATGGTTTGCTAAACAAATCCCGCAGCATTCCGCCACCCCCCAAGAGTTTTGGGTGCTGACCCTCAGATAAAAACATTGGCTAATGGTGGCAAGACATGTATTGTTCAGCGTAATCTTACTAAAATTGGCAAACGCCAAATGTTTACAGGCAGTGAATCACTGAGCTCTAGTGTGCAGAGAACTGCACACTTTTACAAAGAGCACTACGTGGTGACCCAGATAGGGTTCTGAACCATTTGTTATGTTTTCTCAATGATGTAAATTAAAACTCCTGCAATTCATCAAAAGAAAGGTTATATATATTGTACATTATACAATCAACATCAGTATAGACAATATACAATTTCTACAAGATTCAATGTTACTTCACATTCTTCAAACATCAACACATGTGGCGTTACATGGAGAAATTCAATACACAAGCTTCTTGTGCTACCCAATGCATTTCGGGTTTAAAAAAAAACCTTTGTCAGGGGTATGGTTTGTTGGAAATACAACTGATAGCGGCCACCTGCCGGAACAGATACAAAAACGCCAATCAATAACACATTATTTACTGTATGTAAAGAACATACAATGTTCTGCAAGTTAAGTTAAATGCATGCTTAAATCAAAAGTCCCATTGCCAGCAAACATTATACAGAGAAACAGTTTTTAGGAAAAGTGTTAGAGGAAAAGGGTCAAATAAGTGAGCAATGTGGGAAAAAGAAAAGGGATGATGCGTGCATAATAACGTGCAAAGTACTATCATGCTAGTATACCCCCACTTTGTGCTGCGAGATACCCTGGCCTCTGGATAACGCCAGGAATAGTTACATGCAAACCTTAAAATTACCCATCACCACCGATGAACCGGTGCACAATAAATGTCGACATACCTCCGATGTCCCATTCGTCAGACCAACTAAGGTGCGAGATGAAACGAGTGATTAGCGTGAGAGTATACTTCTCTGTCAGCTTAGACATGCTCTCCCCTATTTGCCCAATATACACTTACTTAACAAACTGCCGTCCCAGCCGACAGCCGTGAGGAAATCTCGCACCGGAAATCTATCGATGTATCCTAAAAGTAGCAATAGAATAGCTCAAACACCATGGAACACGGCTTTACAAAAAGATGGAGAAACGATTTAAACACTTCATAAGCTCACCCGCAGGACGCATTGTACTCAGCCAGTAGCTTCAACTCTCGCACTCTAATCAATCCAGTTACAGCAAGCGTATCAATGTGATGTTGCGTGTAAACATGAAAGAGTGAAAGGACTCTCCTGCATTTAAAGACCACGTTCCCTCAATAAACTTTACTACTCATACAGCGTAAACAAAAGAGACAATACCGATGTTGTCTGGGGTTGGCAAGAATATGTTGGTATCTCATTAGAAAAAAGCCCAAACCTCGTAATCCACTCCATAAAACATGCCGGATTAACACCAATACACCATGTTCCCAAAATGAATATCCACCCAAAAAAAGTCGTTGAGTGTGTGCTACCTAATACTAATGAAGTATGTAATCTATAAAACTGATGACGAAACACTGATATGTGCATCACTGCAGAGCCCCATATTCCAGGGGAAACCATTGACACTTCTCCAAAGACAGCGAGAGGCAAGCCTGAAATAAAATGGATCTGAAATAAAACGGATTCAAAAGTGCAATTAGTGCACCCGAAGATAGAAAGAGCCAAAGGTAAAGTGTTAAGTGTTGAAGCACCCCCTGTGATCATACATTACATGTTTGCATACAATGGAAGTACAGAAAATAACCATCCTCTCAGTACAATGAAACGAATGACCATTCAATGTTGCTCCGATCTTACAAAAGCAAGCCTACATTTGTTACATGAACAATAATCACAATCGAAAAATGATACAATGAAGTTACAAAAAGCAAATCATTTCTAATTTATCATTAAGACCCTTAGGGATTAAAGTCGAGAGAAATTTAATCCAATGTGTTTCTTTCCGTGCCAGGAGCTTATGCATATCATTATTTGCCATGAATGGTACCTTTTCCAAAACAGTGAAACGAAGTTGTGGTATGGAATGTTGTGCTTCTAACCAGTGAGCTGCTAGACATGAATTTCTGTTCTTTGTCCGAATCATGCTTTTGTGTTCTGTGATCCTAACTCCAATTTTGCGAGAAGTGTGTCCCACATACGTGAGACCACAAGGACATTTTATGGCGTAAATCACTGACTCAGAATTACAGTCAGAGGAATGTTTTAATATGATGTTCTTGCCTGTCTGTGGATGTGTAAAAGTGTTGCCAGGTATAACACTACTGCAAGGACTGCAGTTCCAACACTTCTTCATTCCCGTGTATGTACCTTTGTCTTGTTTTGCTGGTGACTTCCGTATCTCCCTCAAATTTTTTGAACAGGAATGTGCAAACATGGGTTCATGGTTAAACAGAAGACTGAAATTGGGCTCTTGTTCCAACACTTCCCATCTCCTGGATATAATCCGTTTAATGGCTGGTGCTTGAGTCGAATATTTCAAAACACAAACTTCTCTCCTGCTTTTCAATTTCGGTGAGGAAGTTAATAGGCTCTCTCGTGATTTGAGCGCCACTTTATTCTTTGCTTCATCCAAGATGTCCGGAGGATATCCTCTCTTGTTGTAACGTGAGTATTCATCCTCAATGTTTTTATCCATCTGTGATTGCACGGATAAGATCCGTTTGATCCTGATAAACTGCGAAATAGGTAAGTGTCTTTTCAAGGACGGAGGATGAAAACTGGAATAATGTAATGCGTTGTTTCTGTCGGTCGGTTTTTTATAAACTGCTGTTTGCAACCCCTGCTCCGTAACTGTGATCTGAATATCCAGAAAGTTTATTGTGTGTTGGTGTATCTGATGCGTGAAGTGAATCCGTGGGTTCTGGGTGTTTAGCGTGCTAATATTGTCCTCAAGTTCCTGTTGATTACCCTTCCAAATGACTAGGATGTCATCTATATACCGCATGTAAGCAATCAGATTCTTTGTCCACTCTGCCTTGTGCAGAATATGGGTGTTCTAAAATAGGGCCATGAAGATATTAGCATAAGAAGGTGCCCCGGGAAAACCCATCGAAGATGCCAGTTCTGTAAGAAGAATTCATTCTTCCAAACGAAATAGCTACGAAACAAGCTGAAATGGAGTAGTTCCATCAAAAAGATATTGTCAGTGCCATCCCGATCATGACGTAAAAGCATCCACTCAACTGCCTCTAATCCTTCACCATGGGGAATCGGCGTATACAGCGCAGTCACATCAATTGTGCATAGCAGTATATCCCTAGTAATCTCTTCTCGAATGTTGTCCAATTTTCTTAAACAGTCAGTTGTATCTTTTACATATGTCACCCATGCTTGGACCAAAGGTTGTAAGTGAAAATCAAGAAATCTTCCTATGGGTTCATGCAGTGAAGCACATCCTGCCACGATGGGTCGAAAGGGCGGGTCGTTAGCATCCTTATGCATTTTTGGTAGCATGTATATCTTTGGTCTCTGTGGGAATTCTGAATATAACATTTTTCGGGTATTCTCCTTAATCCATCCCATCTCAAGGGCTCTATCCAATAAGGTTGATAAGATGTCCATAAACGCTTTGGTTGGATCAGACTCCAAACGAATATAGGTATCTTCATTGAAAACATGAGCATCCACTTTTCTTTTGTAAAATTCTCTATCCATAACAACAAGGGCTCCACCTTTATCCGCTGGTTGAAATACCAATCCATGGTCCTGGCTAAGTTGCCGAAGAATCCTCTGTTCCTTTGTGGATAGGTTAGTGCGTCGTGTCGGTTGGTATTTCAATTTTTGTAAGTCTTTTTTGACTAATGTTTCGAAGGTGTCCAATGACTTGTGTGAAAAAAGAGCCATAAACGTGCTTTTAGGATTAAAGTGATCCTGAATGTTTTCATTGCGTGATTGTTCCGTGAGAGACAGAGTATGAAAAAACCATCGCAGCCCCAGTTTCCTCATAAATTTGAAAAATGCTATCTCTGTTTCCAGTGTATTGGACACGTACGTAGGTACGAAAGACATTCCTTTATTAAGCACCATCAATTCTTGGTGGTTGAGTGATCTTTGTGAAATGTTCATTACTAAGTTTTCTTGAGATTCCTGAGGGTCCGTGCGGACTCTGTGATTTTTCTTTTGTCCCCTCCTGGTTCGCTTGTTTTTGCTGTTTCCTTCTCTTCTGGATGGTGGTTTGAAGTAAGGCCCTGGGCTAAAAAAGACTCCTTCACAATAGCTGTTGGTGCATCTGATTCCGTCGGTTTGAATGAACTTCCACTGATCAATGGAGCTGGGGCCCAGGATAATGTCATCTCTTGGTCCATAACTACGCTCTCTTCAGAGGATGCGGTTCCAGGTTTGCGAAATGCACGTTTCTGAGCATAAGCTTCTGCCCACGTATAAACTTTGTCCAATTTGTAGTCTATAGTGTCCCTTTTAAATATTCTGAGTTTACTCTTGTGTACTTCTTTGGCATGGTCATCCAATTTAGCATTGATTTCATTCAATGTCTTCATTCAGTTATCTCCCTCCATCCATTTTTCTATTTCTATCTTTAAATCGAATATCTCTGTAGCCAGTTCACCCAATAAACTGGATAGTTCCTCAATGATTAGGAGAATGAGATCCAAAGAACATTTATTAAGGATTGCATACCACTTTGTCATAAATAGTTTATTGAATTTAAAGAGCATAAGTTTTAGGGCAATCCTTAGGCCTCTCGGTATGTGTTTAACTTTGTGATACTGTATAAGGGTTGTGGCGTGTAATCTCTGATTGATTTCTTTCCGCATGATGTATTCCAATTGTTTTAACATTTGATTGACTGTTCCGGGTGTGGCACTGAAAGTTCTAACATCTTGTATTAGTGAGTAAATAGACTCAGCTTCCTCATTGGTGTATACTTTGGTCTCTGCTTGATTCAAAGTAAAATGTGCTATCTCTTCAAAAGACATGTTTAAGTGGGTGCGGGTTGAGTGATTTGAGCAGAACTACGAGAACCTCACTACAGACGATTCAACCTGCACTCTTGAATAATCTCGTTGATCAAAGTGTAAAGGGCTATTTCTCAAAGTGATCAGTGTGTGCTACTTTGTATAGGGACCTGCCCCTGTCCCTGGCGTAAATCACTGAGCTCTAGTGTGCAGAGAACTGCACACTTTTACAAAGAGCACTACGTGGTGACCCAGATAGGGTTCTGAACCATTTGTTATGTTTTGTCAATGATGTAAATTAAAACTCATGCAATTCATCAAAAGAAAGGTTATATATATTGTACATTATACAATCAACATCAGTATAGACAATATACAATTTCTACAAGATTCAATGTTATTTCACATTTTGTCAAAACTCAACACATGTGGCGTTACATGGAGTAATTCAATACACAAGCTTCTTGTGCTACCCAATGCCTTTCTGGTTTAAAAAAAACCTTTGTCAGGGGTATGGTTTGTGGGAAATACAACTGATAGCAGCCACCTGCCGGAACAGATACAAAAACGCCAATTAATAGCACATTATTTACTGTATGAAAAGAACATACAATGTTATGCAAGTTAAGTTACATGCATGCTTAAATCAAAAGTCCCATTGCCAGCAAACATTATACAGAGAAACAGTTTTTAGGAAAAGTGTTAGAGGAAAAGAGTCAAATAAGTGAGCAATGTGGGGAAAAAGAAAAGGGATGATGCGTGCATAATAATGCGCAAAGTACTACCATGCTAGTATACCCCCACTTTGTGCTACGAGATACCCTGGCCTCCGGATAACGCCAGGAATAGTTACATGCAAACCTTAAAATTACCCATCACCACCGATGAACCGGTGCACAATAAATGTCGACATACCTCCGATGTCCCATTCGTAAGACCAACTAAGGTGCGAGATGAAACGAGTGATAGTATACTTCTCTGTCAGCTAAGACATGCTCTCCCCTATTTGCCCAATACACACTTACTTAACAAACTGCCGTCCCAGCCGACAGCCGTGAGGGAATCTCGCACCAGAAATCTATCGATGTATCCTAAAAGTAGCAATAGAATAGCTCAAACACCGTGGAACACGGTTTTACAAAAAGATGGAGAAACCATTTAAACACTTCGAAAAGCTCACCCGTAGGACACCGTGCACTCAGCCAGTAGCTTCAACTCTCGCGCTCTAATCAATCCAGTTACCGTGAGCGTATCAATGTGATGTTGTGTGTAAACATGAAAGAGTGAAAGGACTCTCCTGCATTTAAAGACCACGGGCCTGATTCACAGAACTAACTTACGTCAAAAACGTAAAGTTAGTACTTTTTGGTATTCACAGAATACACTTACTCATTTGGTATTCACAGAATGAACTTACTCATTTCGGTATTCACAGAAGTTAGTAGTCCTAACTTTAGGACTCCTAAATGCCTTCTGTGAATACCGAAAGTCTTAAATTAGGATTTTTCTCAGTTTAGGAGTAGTAAACTCCTAAACTGAGAAAAATCCTAACTTTAAGACTTTCGGTATTCACAGAAGGCATTTAGAGTCCTAAAGTTAGGGCTACTAACTTCTGTGAATACCGAAATGAGTAAGTTCATTCTGTGAATACCAAAATGAGTAAGTGTATTCTGTGAATACCAAAAAGTACTAACTTTACGTTTTTGACGTAAGTTAGTTCTGTGAATCAGGCCCCACGTTCCCTCAATAAACTTTACTACTCATTCAGCGTAAACAAAAGAGACAATACCGATGTTGTCTGGGGTTGGCCAGAATATGTTGGCATCTCATTAGAAAAAAGCCCAAACCTCGTAATCCACTCCATAGAACATGCCGGATTAACACCAATACACCATGTTCCCAAAATGAATATCCACCCAAAAAAAGTTGTTAAGAGTGTGTGCTACCTAATACTAATGAAATATGTAATCTATAAAACTGATGACGAAACACTGATATGTGCATCACTGCAGAGCCCTATATTCCAGGGGAAACCATTGACACTTCTCCAAAGACAGTGAGAGGCAAGCCTGAAATAAAACTGATCTGAAATAAAACGGATTCAAACGTGCAATTAGTGCACCCGAAGATAGAAAGAGCCAAAGGTAAAGTGTTAAGTGTTGAAGCACCCCCTGTGATCATACATTACATGTTTGCATACAATGGAAGTACAGAAAATAACCATCCTCTCAGTACAATGAAACGAATGACAATTCAATGTTGCTCCGATCTTACAAAAGCAAGCCTACATTTGTTACATGAACAATAATCACAATCGAAAAATGATACAAGGAAGTTACAAAAAGCAAATCATTTCTAATTTATCATTAAGACCCTTAGGGATTAAAGTCGAGAGAAATTTAATCCAATGTGTTTCTTTCCGTGCCAGGAGCGTATGCATATCATTATTTGCCATGAATGGTACCTTTTCCAAAACAGTGAAACGAAGTTGTGGTATGGAATGTTGTGCGTCTAACCAGTGAGCTGCTAGACATGAATTTCTGTTCTTTGTCCGAATCATGCTTTTGTGTTCTGTGATCCTAACTCTAATTTTGCAAGAAGTGCGTCCCACATACGTGAGGCCACAAGGACATTTTATGGTGTGAATCACCGACTCAGAATTACAGTCAGAGGAATGTTTTAATATGATGTTCTTGCCTGTCTGTGGATGTGTAAAAGTGTTGCCAGGTATAACATTACTGCAATGACTGCAGTACCAACACTTCTTCATTCCTGTGTATGTACCTTTGTCTTGTTTTGCTGGTGACTTCAGTATCTCCCTCAAATTTTTTGAACTGGAATGTGCAAACATGGGTTTATTGTTAAACAGAAGACTGAAATCGGACTCTTGTTCCAACACTTCCCATCTCCTGGATATAATCCATTTAAAGACTGGTGCTTGAGTCGAATATTTCAAAACACAAACTTCTCTCCTGCTTTTCAATTTCGGTGAGGAAGTTAATAGGCTCTCTCGTGATTTGAGCGCCACTTTATTCTTTGCTTCATCCAAGATGTCCGGAGGATATCCTCTCTTCATGTAACGTGAGTATTCATCCTCAATGTTTTTATCCATCTGTGATTGCACGGATGAGATTCGTTTGATCCTGATAAACTGCGAAATAGGTAAGTGTCTTTTCAAGGACGGAGGATGAAAACTGGAATAATGTAATGCGTTGTTTCTGTCGGTCGGTTTTTTATAAACTGCTGTTTGCAACCCCTGCTCCGTAACTGCGATCTGAATATCCAGAAAGTTTATTGTGTGTTGGTGTATCTGATGCGTGAACTGAATCCGTGGGTTCTGGGTGTTTAGCGTCCTAATATTGTCCTCGAGTTCCTGTTGATTACCCTTCCAAATGACTAGGATGTCATCTATATACCGCATGTAAGCAATCAGATTCTTTGTCCACTCTGCCTTGTGCAGAATATGGGTGTTCTCAAATAGGGCCATGAAGATATTAGCTTAAAAAGGTGCCCCGGGAAACCCCATCGAAGTGCCAGTTCTCTGTAAGAAGAATTCATTCTTCCAAACGAAATAGCTACAAAACAAGCTGAAATGGAGTAGTTCCATCAAAAAGATATTGTCAGTGCCATCCCGATCATGACGTAAAAGCATCCACTCAACTGCCTCTAATCCTTCAACATGGGGAATCGACGTATACAGCGCAGTCACATCAATTGTGCATAGCACAAGAAGCTTGTGTATTGAATTACTCCATGTAACGCCACATGTGTTGATGTTTGAAGAATGTGAAGTAACATTGAATCTTGTAGAAATTGTATATTGTCTATACTGATGTTGATTGTATAATGTACAATATATGTAACCTTTCTTTTGATGAATTGTATGAGTTTTAATTTACATCATTGAGAAAACATAACAAATGGTCCAGAACCCTATCTGGGTCACCATGTAGTGCTCTTTGTAAAAGTGTGCAGTTCTCTGCACACTAGAGCTCAGTGATTTACGCCAGGGACAGGGGCAGGTCCCTATACAAAGTAGCACACACTGATCACTTTGAGAAATAGCCCTTTACACTTTGATTAACGAGATTATTCAGGAGTGCAGGTTGAATCGTCTGTAGTGAGGTTCTCGTAGTTCTGCTCAAATCACTCAACCCGCACCCACTTAAACATGTCTTTTGAAGAGATAGCACATTTGACTTTGAATCAAGCAGAGACCAAAGTATACACCAATGAGGAAGCTGAGTCTATTTACTCACTAATACAAGATGTTAGATCTTTCAGTGCCGCACCCGGAACAGTCAATCAACTGTTAAAACAATTGGAATACATCATGCGGAAAGGAATCAATCAGAGATTACACGCCACAACGCTTCTACAGTATCACAAATAAACGCATACCGAGAGGCCTAAGGATTGCCCTAAAACCTATGCTCTTTAAATTCAATAAACTATTTATGACGAAGTGGTATGCAATCCTTAATAAAGTTCTTTGGATCTCATTCTCCTAATCATTGAGGAACTATCCAGTTTATTGGGTGAACTGGCTACAGAGATATCCGATTTAAAGATAGAAATCGAAAAATGGGTGGAGGGAGATAACTGGATGAAGACATTAAATGAAATCAATGCTAAATTGGATGACCATGCCAAAGAAGTACACAAGCGTAAACTCAGAAAATTTAAAAGGGACACTATAGACAACAAATTGGACGAAGTTTATACGTGGGCAGAAGCTTACGCTCAGAAACGTGCATTTCGCAAACCTTGAACCGCATCCTCTGAAGAGAGCGTAGTTACGGAACAAGAGATGGCATTATCCAGGGCCCCAGCTCCATTGATCAGTGGAAGTTCATTCAAACCGACGGAATCAGATGCACCAACAGCTATTGTGAAGAAGTCTTTTTTATCCCAGGGCCATACTTCAAACCACCCTCCAGAAGAGAAGGAAACAGCAAAAACAAGCGAACCAGGAGGGGACAAAAGAAAAATCACAGAGTCGGCATGGACCCTCAGGAATCTCAAGAAAACCTAGTAATGAACATTTCACAAAGATCACTCAACCACCAAGAATTGATGGTGCTTAATAAATGAATGTCTTTCGTACCTACGTACGTGTCCAATACACTGGAAACAGAGATAGCATTTTTCAAATTTATGAGGAAACTGAGGCTACGATGGTTTTTTCATACTCTGTCTCTCACGGAACAATCACCCAATGAAAACATTCAGGATCACTTTAAACCTAAAAGCACGTTTATGGCTCCTTTATAACACAAGTCATTGGACCCCTTCGAAACATTGGTCAAAAAAGACTTACAAAAATTGAAATACCAGCCGACGCGACGCACTAACCTATCCACAAAGGAACAGAGAATTCTTCGGCAACATAGTCAGGACCATGGATTGGTATTTCAACCAGCGGATAAAGGGGGAGCACTTGTCGTTATGGATAGAGAATTTTACGAACGAAAAGTGGATGCTCATGTTTTCAATGAAGATACCTATATCCCTTTGGAGTCTGATCCAACCAAAGCGTTTATGGACATCTTATCAACCTAATTGGATAGAGCCCTTGAGATGGGATGGATTAAGGAGAATTCCTGAAAAGTTTTATTTTCAGAATTCCCACAGAGACCAAAGTTATACATGCTACCAAAAATGCATAAGGATGCTAACGGCCCACCCTTTCGACTCATCATGGCAGGATGTGCTTCACTGCATGAACCCATAGGAAGATTTCTTGATTTTTACTTACAACCTTTGGTCCAAGCATGGGTGACATATGTAAAAGATACAACTGACTGTTTAAGAAAATTGGACAACATTCGAGAAGAGATTACTAGGATATACTGCTATGCACAATTGATGTGACTGCGCTGTGTATGTCCATTTCCCATGGTGAAGGATTAGAGGCAGTTGAGTGGATGCTTTTACGTCATGATCGGGATGGCACTGACAATATCTTTTTGATGGAACTACTCCATTTCAGCTTGTTTCATAGCTATTTCTTTTGGAAGAATGAATTCTTCTTACAAAGAACTGGCACTTCGATGGGGTTTCCCGGGGCACCTTCTTATGCTAATATCTTCATGGCCCTATTTGAGAACACCCATATTCTGCACAAGGCAGAGTGGACAAAGAATCTGATTGCTTACATGCGGTATATAGATGACATCTTAGTCATTTGAAAGGGTAATCAAAAGGAACTCAAGGACAATATTAGGATGCTAAATACCAGAACCCACGGATTCAGTTCACGCATCAGATACACCAACACACAATAAACTTTCTGGATATTCAGATCACAGTTACGGAGCAGGGGTTGCAAACAGCAGTTTATAAAAAACCGACCGACAGAAACAACGCATTACATTATTCCAGTTTTCATCCTCCGTCCTTGAAAAGACACTTACCTATTTCGCAGTTTATCGGGATCAAACGAATCTCATCCGTGCAATCCCAGATGGATAAAAATATTGAGGATGAATACTCATGTTACATCAAGAGAGGATATCCTCCGGACATCTTGGATGAAGCAAAGAATAAAGTGGCGCTCAAATCACGAGAGAGCCTATTAACTTCCTCACCGAAATTAAAAAGCCGGAGAGAATTTGTGTTTTGAAATATTCGACTCAAGCACCAGCCATTGAACGGATTATATCCAGGAGATGGGAAGTGTTGGAACAAGAGCCCGATTTCACTCTTCTGTTTAACAATAAACCCATGTTTGCACATTCCCGTTCAAAAATCTTTAAGGGAGATACGGAAGTCACCAGCAAAACAAGACAAAGGTACATACACAGGAATGAAGAAGTGTTGGAACTGCAGTCATTGGAGTAATGTTATACCTGGCAACACTTTTACACATCCACAGACAGGCAAGAACATCATATTAAAACATTCCTCTGACTGTAATTCTGAGTCGGTGATTTACGCCATAAAATGTCCTTGTGGCCTCACGTATGTGGGACGCACTTCTCGCAAAATTAGAGTTAGGATCACAGAACACAACAGCATGATTGGGACAAAGAACAGAAATTCATGTCTAGCAGCTCACTGGTTAGACGCACAACATTCCGTACCACAACTTCGTTTCACTGTTTTGGAAAAGGTACCATTCATGGCAAATAATGATATGTATAAGGTCCTGGCATGGAAAGAAACACATTGGATTACATTTCTCTCGACTTTAAACCCTAAGGGTCTTAATGATAAATTAGAAATTATTTGCTTTTTGTAACTTCATTGTATCATTTTTCGATTGTGATTATTGTTGAAGTAACAAATGTAGGCTTGCTTTTGTAAGATCGGAGCAACATTGAATTGTCATTCGTTTAATTGTACTGAGAGGATGGTTATTTTCTGTACTTCCATTGTATGCAAACATGTAATGTATGATCACAGGGGGTGCTTCAACACTTAACACTTTACCTTTGGCTCTTTCTATCTTCGGGTGCACTAATTGCACTTTTGAATCCGTTTTATTTCAGATCCGTTTTATTTCAGGCTTGCCTCTCACTGTCTTTGGAGAAGTGTCAATGGTTTCCCCTGGAATATGGGGCTCTGCAGTGATGCACATCTCAGTGTTTCGTCATCAGTTTTATAGATTACATATTACATTAGTATTAGGTAGCACACACTCTTAACGACTTTTTTTGGGGTGGATATTCATTTTGGGAACATGGTGTATTGGTTTTAAATCAGCATGTTTTATGGGGTAGATTACGAGGTTTGGGCTTTTTCTAATGAGATACCAACATATTCTTGCCAACCCCAGACAACATCGGTATTGTCTCTTTTGTTTACGCTGTACGAGTAGTAAAGTTTATTAAGGGAACGTGGTCTTTAAATGCAGGAGAGTCCTTTCACTCCTTCATGTTTACACGCAACATCACATTGATATGCTCACGGTAACTGGATTGATTAGAGCGCGAGTGTTGAAGCTACTGGCTGAGTACACGGCGTCCTACGGGTGAGCTTTCCGAAGTGTTTAAATCGTTTCTCCATCTTTTTGTAAAACCGTGTTCCACGGTGTTTGAGCTATTCTATTGCTACTTTTAGGATACATCGATAGATTTCCGGTGCGAGATTCCCTCACGGCTGTCGGCTGGTACGGCAGTTTGTTAAGTAAGTGTGTATTGGGCAAATAGGGGAGAGCATGTCTTAGCTGACAGAGAAGTATACTCTCACGCTAATCACTCGTTTCATCTCGCACCTTAGTTGGTCTGACGAATGGGACATCGGAGGTATGTCGACATTTATTGTGCACCGGTTCATCGGTGGTGATGGGTAATTTTAAGGTTTGCATGTAACTATTCCTGGCGTTATCCGGAGGCCAGGGTATCTCGCAGCACAAAGTGGGGGTATACTAGCATGATAGTACTTTGCGCGTTATTATGCACGCATCATCCCTTTTCTTTTTCCCACATTGCTCACTTATTTGACTCTTGTCCTCTAACACTTTTCCTAAAAACTGTTTCTCTGTATAATGTTTGCTGGCAATGGGACTTTTGATTTAAGCATGCATCTAACTTAACTTGCATAACATTGTATGTTCTTTACATACAGTAAATAATGTGTTATTGATTGGCGTTTTTGTATCTGTTCCGGCAGGTGGCCGCTATCAGTTGTATTTCCCACAAACCATACCCCTGATGAAGGGTTTTTTTTAAACCCGAAATGCATTGGGTAGCACAAGAAGCTTGTGTATTGAATTACTCCATGTAACGCCACATGTGTTGATGTTTGAAGAATGTGAAGTAACATTGAATCTTGTAGAAATTGTATATTGTCTATACTGATGTTGATTGTATAATGTACAATATATATAACCTTTCTTTTGATGAATTGTATAAGTTTTAATTTACATCATTGAGAAAACATAACAAATGGTTCAGAACCCTATCTGGGTCACCACGTAGTGCTCTTTGTAAAAGTGTGCAGTTCTCTGCACACTAGAGCTCAGTGATTTACGCCAGGGACAGGGGCAGGTCCAAATACAAAGTAGCACACACTGATCACTTTGAGAAATAGCCCTTTACACTTGGATCAACGAGATTATTCAGGATTGCAGGTGGAATCGTCTGTAGTGCAGGCAGTGTGTACCATCTGGTTAGGCCAGCTGATGTAGTCTATTATGTTTCAAAATATACAGGTTCTTTCTTCATTTTTGCTTTCTATTCATGTCACTTTTCAATTCTGCCACTTCCAAGTATACTTTCAGTCTTATGTTATGATGAGAGACTACTTAGAAGGGGCAGGGTAGTGTTAGAAATAACAGGTCAGGAAGCCCAAAGTCTAGCTGGCTTTAGTGCAAAATAACAGCAGCACAGCAAAATAATTAAAAGACAACTATCATTTCAGCTGACCAGAGCTCTTACTAGTAAGGGCCAGTCAGACCACAATGCTAAATTACATGTAATTGTGTACAGTTTATGTAGGTTTTCTCTCAATACAAGCCAATTTAATCTAACCATGTGTCAGAAACTTGTTACTTTCACCAAAAACCTATCCCAGAGGAAGTGCAAGATGTTCTTGAAGAGAAAATAATATTCATGAATACGAAATAATACAATATGGACCAGTTAAAGGCAAAGCTGTGAAGACAATCATGGGTAACAATGGCCAAAAATGAAGATGGGTGGAGCACTTTGAAGAACTGCTGAACCAGCCTATGCTGCAGTCTCCACCAGACATACAGCCATCTGACAAGGACTTGCCAATCAACTGAAGCAGTCCAACCAAGGAAGAAATACAGCAAGCCATCAAACATGTGAGAAATGGGAAGGCAGCAGGAACCGACAACATTCCTGCAGAGGCACTGAGGGAAGACATTGAAACATCAGTAGACATACATTCCAAAGGTTTGGAAGGATCTGGGAAGAGGAAAAGGTGCCGACATACTGGAAGGAAGGATATCTCCTCAAGATCTCCAAAAAGGTGACCTGAGTAACTGCGCAAACTGCAGAGGGATAACTCTTCTATCAACCCCAGGCAAAGTGTTCAACAAAGTAATTCTGAACAGAAGGAATAGATTGACACTCAGTTGTAAGATCAGCAACCTGGCTTACTCAAAGATCGATCCTGTATAGACCAGATTGCAATACTGCGCATCATCATTGAAAGGTCGATGGAATGGAACTCCCCCCTCTATGTCAACTTCATCAACTATGAGAAAGCATTCAACAGCATGGGCAGAGAGACCCTTTGGAAACTCTACCAACACTACGGTGTGCCAGATAAACTCAGAAGAATCATCAGGAACTCTTATGAGGGAATGACCTGCAAGATAGTCCATGGAGGATAACTGACAGAAGGCTTCCAAGTGAGAACAGGAGTCCGCCAGGGTTGTTTGCTCTTGCCTTTTCTCTTCCTGCTGGCCATAGACTGGATCATGAAGACATCTAGAGCAAGGAAAATAAATGGGATGCATTGGACACCTTGGACGTAGTTCGATGACCTGTAATTTGCAGACAACCTAGCCCTACTCTCCCATCTGCAGATGCAAGATAAGACAGACAATGTAGCAGCCACATCAGCACGACTTGGCCTCAACATCCACAGGGGAAAAAACAAGATCTTGAAGGCTAGCATGGCCATCCACACTGCATTCATTCTTGCAGACGACACTATAGAAAAGGTTGAGGGCTTCACCTTCCTGGGTAGTGTCATAGACAAGAACGGGGGCACAGACACCAACGTCAAGGCAAGAATCGGCAAAGCAAGGGCTGCCTTCATTCAGCTAAAGAAGATCTGGAGCTCCAAGAACCTAACGCTGTGAACCAAGGTTAGGCTTTTTAACACCAACGTAAAATTGGTCCTTCTGTATGAAGCAAAAACTTGGAGGACAACAGTGACCACCACCAACAAAGTCCAGACCTCCATCAATACCTGTTTAAGGAAAATCCTCCAAATCCGCTGGTCAAACACCATCATCAAAAGATGCTGGGGCTGGATAGGCCACACCCTCTGCAAGCCCGCCTCAGACACTACCTGGCAAGCCATGATCTGGAATCCTTAAGGGGAAAGGAAAAGAGAAAGGCCAAGAAGCACCTGGAGCTGAGGCCTTGAGGCTGACTACAAGGAGATGGGTTGCACCTGGAGTCAGCTTGAAACAAATGGACGGGTCTGAGATGGCTGGTTGATGGTCTATACCCCAGGAGAGTTAACAGGGATAAGTAAGTACAATACAAAGCTCAGTATTCTCCCAAAATCTCATTTCCAGTTGCCAGGATGGGAAATGAGGTTACAATTTGCAGAAATGTGCAAATGTACAACTCTAAATAAAATTGCTTCTGGACCTACTAGAGCCATAAAATTTAACATGCATATTTGTGGCTAATCGATACTTGTTTATAAAATATATCACTACATACTTCATACACATTTATAAAACAATGATACTGCAAAACATGACAATATATGATTATGTTTTTACAGTAGGAAAATTAAGTCACACAGATATCACAAACTCTATTCATAGAAAAAAGAGTTTTCCTTCAATCGGACAATTTGCAGAAGCCCGCCCACCTGTGAGAGTTAGTCTTGTGCTTCTGGTAGGCACAAAGGGAAATCACAGACCACCAAAACTTTAAATGCTGAGCAGAAGAGACACAAGCCTGAGACGGAACAGAGAGCATCATTGAAGAGGTGATATTGCAGGACAGAAGAGGAAACAGTTGAAAGAATTGACAAGAGAGAAAAGACAGCAGAGTAGAAATGATAGAGGGGATCATAAGAGATATTGAGGGAGAGGGGGGAAGCAGTCGTGGAGGGGGAAAGACAAGGAGCTGAGGGAGAGAACTCAGGAATTTACAGAAGAAAAAAACAAAAAGAGCAGACTAGAGGTAGACAGAAAATAGCAGAGATGGGGTAAAGTGGAGAGGGGGCTGATGAGGACTAGAGGAGATATAGAAAAGAGCTGTGGTACAAGGGAGAGAGCATGGAATTGATAGAAGGGGAGAGGAAGGGATAGAATGGGGGAAGAGCGAAGGCAAACAAGAAACTGAAGTAGATAGGATGATAGAGGTTTCAAAGCAATACAAAAGTAATTGTTGAGTGGCCTTAGGATAGAGTGGAACAACAATTCTGGGGATAGAGAGCAGAGAAGAGGTAGAAGATAAGGAGTGAGGTAACACCAGTTGTGGAAGTGAGCCTCACCAGTGGTAGGAGTGGATAGTAGTCACCTTAGAACAATGTTGGAAACCAGGGTTTTTTATTTAAACAAATTAAGTACTGGTGGATATGCTTTTTAAGGGTATCATTCCTATGCACATTTTCCTGCCTGGAATCATTAGGTAAGGTATTGTGCACCTAGGCAGGAAAGATAGACCCCATGCACAAAGACTGATCTCTTTATTTTTTACTGCCATTGCCTTTTAATTTTGAAGGCCTAAACTTAGATGTTTGTTTCTCTAAAAAAAAAATCTGCCTATTCAAATCATTTATTAGAACATGAACACGTTAAACAACCTTTTAGGGAGAAAGGTGATGTTGAATTTCTTTGAAATACAATTGCACACATTTGTTTCCAGAAAACTCATGTACTTACGGAGGAGGCAAATAAGTTTAAAAGGGAATGGGTAGATTCAGGATTTCATAGTATTTATGAACATTCTGTGGTGTGATCATCTATATTAACAAAAACAGATAACTTGAAACTTTAAAGAGACAAATGGATGGAAACGTTAGATCCAGCTGGCTGGAAGCAAGGTTAACTTTGGTGAGCTTCTACCTTGTTTGAGTAACCTTGCTGCATCTGGACCAAACTCTGCTGAAAGCTCAGTATGATTATGGGAGGTAAAATCAATGTTTAGAAAGACCATTAGTCAGACTGAGTAGAGCAAACAAAGAATACAGTCAGGGAAGCAGACTGTATGTGGTTTTGAAAATCATGCGATTATTAAACACTCAAACCCCCTTCAAAGGGAAAGACAAATACCAGGTGCACTGTATTACCCAGGGGTGAAATTTCTATAGTATTCTGAGTTCAAGATTTCAGAATGAGGAATCACAACAGAAATCAGTGTTTGCACAATAATTTCTTCAGGTTTCCCTGATTCTGCACTGCACCCACCGCCGATATTGTGACCCAGGTTTTCACTATTGTTTGTTTATATAGTACATCCTGGATAATCGCTTGTTTGTAATTTGGGGTCTATTGGAACTCTGCACTCCACGGGCTTATTACTGCCTTTCCAATTCATGGATGGGTGCTCCAATCAAAAAATTTCACATCGGATGAAATAGACATATTAGTCTTCAAGTTATATGAACTCACATCAGATTACAACCTATAAACTAATATGTTTTTTAATTACTTACAAATTCTAGCCTAGACATCTTGCAAATCTTCACATTACATAACTCAAAGCGTGCATTAAATACAGCACTGCAGACACCATGAATGTACTAAACTCGTTTGGAAAATGTCAAAACGTCATTGAAATCACAATTGTAAATGATGCCAAAATCTAAGGGCAGTTTAACTAACGTAAGTTGTAGCATATTATGTTAGTTGTGGATGGTGGTTTCTGAGCATTTCACTCTGATCTTCGGTCTGGAAATCGAGCTGAACCCCGATGTTCCTACTATCATAAAGAAATGTAGAGTGCAGGGGCCGCGTCATAATCCCCTTTTCTGCCCTGCCTCAACACATATGGGTTCAGTGCATTTTCCTCATCTTCTGCACACACATTAATTCTAAGAATTCTCCGAGTTAGTGCATGGGTTGCAGACAGCTGAGCTTGGAAACACAGACCAGTGATTGCCTCTTTGTGCTTTTGAGTTCTACTGTCAACAGCACATGCACTAACAGATAATTTATAGAGTTAATATGTGTTATAAATGTTAATACGGACAGAAAAAAGAAACTGCAGACCACACAGCCCAAAGAATAGGATCGTGATTAGGGTGACCTCTCTCTGGAGAATATTGTCTCCAGTCTTGACTCTTTCACCTCGCACCATTGATTTGAGTTGAGTTAGACTAATTAGTAGTATTTATGACTTAGTTGCTCACTAAGTGGTGTACTCAAAAGGTTCAATCTTGTAGATTATTTTCATCATCTCCTCTGCTGTGGAGTTAAAAACATAAATGATCTTGCATTGCCTTTGTACTCCATCACACATGTGTGACTTCTTAAATCTTTAGTTCCTTTAGGTTCTTCAAACCAACGGACTGCACATTAAAGTATTTACCAACTGGCAATACGTATGCAAAGGTTTATTTGAACAATTTGTATTATTTTTTTACGTTTATATTCATTACAACATAAGGAAAAAGACAACAGTGATGGCCATCAGTCTGTTGCTGAGACTTGGTATAGTTCGAGTTGAAAAATACTTTATTTCAGCAAAGCCATAAAAGTGTTCCATCAACACAATTGATAAATAACATTCATAATCAATCCATACTAATACAATATTGTCATGTAATACAACCTAAAACCATTTCACAACATACATTTATATACATTAATAAATATAATTAAAATATATTTGAAATGTGCAATATCATAAAATTGATAAGATCAATGTAAAACATCATCATTTGATAGCTTGCCTTCTTTTTGCCCACATCCGCCCTAAAAATGTTGCTTTAGCACTAGCATACAAGGCAGAGGGATCTGATCTTAGTATCCTCAAGGCGGTACGATTGCACAAAGTCTTCATAAGCCTACATACAGGTGCCAACCAAGCTAAGCAAATTTGGGCATTGGTTGGGCATACAAACAACACATGTGGCACGGTCTCCTCCTGTTCAGCACAATAGGACTTGGTATATTCTGATTATGACACTTTTCTCAGCTGTATCTTGAACATAAATCAGGCTATAACATTCATATCTATTGCAGTTATCACCTTTTGGTCCAGGACATCACAAAGAGTTGGCATTCATCACCCACAAATACAGACATAGAAAGACCCAGAAGAAGTGAAGTGATATCCACACATGTTAAGTTCCTATGTTCATAGCACTTGCGTGCCTCAGGCAATAGCAAGCTTTTGTTCCTACAGCAGGAGGCTTGTTGAAGAGTGCACTTTCCAGATGTTTTTAATTAATTTTGTGGCTGCAATGTTGGACAGGATTAATACCCTGATTAGATTTCCAAATATACTCCAAGAAATGCAAGAAACAAGGGGAGATTTTTTATAGAATTGCACATTTCTCGTAAGTGATAGAATGTGCAAATGGGACACACAATATTTTTTTACTGGAATTGAATCAGGACTCCTTAAACATACAGGGCCTGATTCACATAGGTAAATCTAGACGGTTGTGTAAGTTTGCAATTGTTTGCTATTCACAAAGGGATTTACGAGTAGTATATTTATGAGTGCTGAGCCTCCGCACGTGAAAAGTCCTATCTTTATGCGTGGAAACTCTGCACTCCTAAAGATACTACTCGTAAATACCTTTTTCAACAGCAAACCATTGTAAGCTTACACAAAAGTGTAAGTTTACCTTTGTGAATCAGGCCCATAGGTTGTTTGTAATGCCATCAATTTGATCACAATTTGATTATTGACCTTTGGGCAAGATTCAGTGGGAGTACCCATAATTCCTTTATGTTACACCACTGTGGGCTGTACAATCACCAGGCCAGAGGAGACTTTGACAACAGTTATTTATTAGGTAGAGCACAAAAGAAATGAGATGAAAATACATCATCCATGCTTGATGTTTTCATGACAGTGTGTGTGCTAAATGCCCTAATCCTCATCCTGTACCTAAATGCAGTCACACGTCCTCTGAAAGCCATTATAATATTGCACACAGATACACACATTCAGTATTATAAACTGCTTTTGAGCTCCTAAGGTGCAGCTTTCCATTGTTTGCTCAAAGGTGGTGGTGCACTACAGTATTCTGCAACTACATGCAAGAATGTTACCTGATGTACGAGTTTAAATAACATTGCCACTAGAAAAGGCCTTCCTGTTGTTTCAGATGGCACCAACACTAATGAAGATGATGTTCCTCTAACACCACATAGCCACAAGATGCAGCAAGGGCTGCAGAAGAATGGTTATGCAGAATCAAAATTACAAGAAACTACTTCACTTCTAAGGTTAGTTACAAATGCATCAAATTTACAAGTAAATACACATTCACAATGTTCACAGATATTACAAATGAAATGTTGATTAAAAAATAATACATTTGAAAAATAAAGTCAAACCTATCATCAAGAATGTGTTTCATTCACACAATGATGTGAAACTATAACCACATAAAGTAATGAAAGATTTGTTAACAAGAATTAATTTTTCTTTTACTTTTTCCATCCTTTGTTTCCCGTTTCCCTTTATGTCCTGGACCCAGCCCCAAGCCCTGATGACTCCACTTTGCAAATCCTGTTGCGTGATCCAGAGTAGACCACAGGCACTGAATCACTGCTTATACTGGATGCCTCCTAACTGCCCTATGCAAGAGTAACACTTTCTTGAAAAGATATTTGAAAGGTTTGCATCAGCCCAAGGGCAGTTTTTACCTGTCCCAAATCCTTTGCTAAATCACTGATGTAGTATGCTATCTTTCCCTGTATATTCATTGTGTTGCGAGAAAGGACAGATGGTTGTGGTTAGTCTTTCAACACATCTACTGAATCCCATTGAAGGAGCCGGACCTCCACATTCTAGATCTGCTCTAGAACCTTGAATCAATGGTATTTTTTCTCAGCATGAGAGTGTGGGGGGAGAGAAATCGTTAGCGAGTCAATCTTCCAATTTCGATTCGCTAGGACCCTGAAGAATCACAGACTACTAAATGGAGTTAGTTGATTTAATACAAAGCCAAAAATAGCTGAAAGTACAGACACCTCAAGACAAGGGTGTAGAAATACATTGGGACTAATACAAAGCCAAACCTACGAATGAAATTAAGGTGGTGCAACATGCACAAGATAATTAATTCAAAAATCCGGACACAAAAGAGCAGAGCACAAGAGTCCAAATTCCCCTGCATCGAATATTTAATGGAAAATACAACCTATCCCTACACTAACACTGGCATGGCATCCCTAGTTAAGGTTATTGCGGGACAGGATCGGTTAAGGTGTCAGCGTGTGGAGTCTTCCTCTGAAGTCTCCCCACATCAGTTGGGTCAAGCAGCATGAAGCTACTAAGACAGATCTCATTCTAAGATGCTCTCTCTCTCTAGGCAGAGAAGAAGTGTTGGGGCTCTTTCCCTAGTTACCATACATCAATATTGCAGGTGACTTCCCAAGATCCTCTTCGGGTCACGCCATCTGGTCAGGCCACATCCTCATAGGTAATTTTCCACTGGACAGAGATGCTCCAGAGCAGTGGCGAGAGGACAGTGATTCCTAGGCTCTCTCCGATGAGAAAGTACAGCAGTTCTTGTTTTCAGTATCAACGTTCAATGTATCCCCTCTCTCCTTGCCTAACTCCTAAAACAAAGACATTATTCTAGCTAACAAGGATGCTTTTTCCACCTGCAACATAAGCGTAAGAAAGAATAAAATCTAATGTGCACATGAAATTCAATTATTAATTCTAATGCAGAGCTCCCAGGGAAAAGGCATTTCAGGCCTACAAAATTCAGCTAACATAAGAGAAATGGAACATGAACTTCACAAAGTTATATAGAAATTGAGTCATATAGAGTTATTGATTTAATCTACATATAAATTATATGATTAATATGCACATTCAGTAATGAAATGATTGTCAGTTGCGCAACACGAGCGTTTCAGTTAATATTTTCTGCTAGTTACATTCATTTGCCACGCTAATTCTTCATGTATTCTATATTTTGGTCTAGACACATCACATTCATGTTATCACGTTACAAGATCCTAACACTTAGGTTAATACGACAAAAGGTTATAGGCGGATGCAGTCTACACGTGTGATTATAATTTATAATGCACCCCTACAATGAAAAATGGATTTTGTGCTACATCACCATTATAGTTGGGAGCATGCTTCACAGCTTCACAGATCAAGTACAAGTACACCACAGCAATGTCAGTGCAACCTTCCCTCTCTCACAGAACAGGCACAGCACATAATCAGCAGTGTTATCGTCTCATCATCAGGGTAGGTACAGGAAAGCCGCAGCAGTGCAAGCCACTCCCTTACAGAAACAGGTATAGCTGGTCATCAGCAGTGTAGGCTTCTACTTCTGACCTAACAGGTACAGGTTGAGCAACAAGAGAGCAAGCTTCCCTTCCTTGCCGAAAATGTATAACATGAACAATGACAATGTAATATTCCCTCCCCCTCACGGAACAGCGACAGCATGATAATGAGGTAGAAGGTTTCCTCCCTGACAGAAACGATATAGCACTACATCAGCAGTACATGCTTCCTATTGTCAGAGACTTTGTAAAGCTCTGGAAGCATTAGTGACAATTTCCCCCTCACCTAAAAGACACATCAGTGCAAAACCCTGCCTGTTTGATGTGTATGGTTCAGTATGGTTGTGTTTGGTGAGACTATGGCTGGGTGAGAGGGTAAATGGTTAAATGTGCTTGTGTGAGTGGGGGGAGAATGGCTGTATCAATACATGAGTGAAGGGATGGAGGAGTGGGTGGTAGGATATTGTTGTGTTGGTGGACGGGTAAGTGGGAAGCTAGATGGCTCAAGAATTTATATTAGGATGAATGCTTGTTTTTGTGTGGCCAGATAAATCGATAGGTAGATGAATGGAGAATGTCTGTGGATGGAGAATGCATACGAAAGGAAAATATCAGTGAATTGATGGGTGTTTGTGCAATGATGAGTGATGGTCAGTTTGAGTGTGTTAAGTTGGATTAATAGTCACTTAGGGCCTTATTACAAGTACGGCGGTCCACAGGACTGTCATACTCGCAGTGGCGGTCTGACCACCGCCACCACTGCAGGTCTGCCTGCCGTGTCCATCAGGGATCAAGGATTGTGCAGTGGATGCGCAGCGAAAGGGGACAGCAATATGAAGGCGATTCCGCTGCACCACCGCCGTGCATATTACAAGTTGCCTGTCCACTGCCCTTTTCATGGCGGTGAGCCCGCCTTGAAAAGAGTGGTGGAGAGCCCCCTGCCGCTCCTGTGACTAGGGGTGCATGTGGTGGGCACATGTTGTGCACCCCAGGAATTGCATCCCACTTCCTGCATGGTGTAGCATGCATGCCACACCATGCAGGAACATGCTGCAGGCACTGTCACCGCGGCATCGGCAGTTAAGGTTCACCTATGAGTCTTATACATCCGCCACCATGAGACTGCTGCAGCACCACCCACCTGCCATGGATTACAGTTGGTATACAGCGGGCGGAAGCTCGACAAGCTTAGCTGTCCTCAAAACCGGGACGGCGGTGGCGGGCCGGCAGGTGGACCACCAAAATTGTAATAAGGCCCATAGTGTATGTGGTATATGTGTATGTCTTAGGTGTGTGGTTGATGTAAGCATGTATGTGCATACACGCACTGATGGATCATGTGTGGATGGATGTGTGTAACTGCCCTAACAGGAAAAATAACAGTGAGCTATCTTAGAATAAGATGTAATGTGTGTGGTGCTAAAATCAACAGGAGTAGACATGTAAATTCCAGTTCTAAGATCACACATACACACAACTGTGACTCAAGCATGTTAACCACGTGACCTGAGTTATTTACAGCATTTAGAAATGAGAACTAATCATTCGTATATTTATGAATGAATAAACTGTGAGTAAAGTGTAGCTGTACTAAAATGTAAGACCCAACTTTAAATGCCTGAGCAGTGTGCCCAAGTGTCACCCTCAAGGCATGACAAGGTGTGAAGCTCTGAAGCTGTGCATGGGTCAGGTCACCATCCCAGAGAGCACAAAGAAATGCAGTAGCAAGCAGAAGTGCATGGTTCCAGTGCTGGTTTTAAACAGATGAGCATCTTGAGCTCTGACTGTACATCTCACACACCCTCCTAGGTCCAATCAACCCCGCAAGTCAACAGTGACTTAGGGCCTGATTCTGACTTTGGCAGTCCTACAAAGGGGGCAGCATTGCGCTGTCCACTGTAGGGCTGCCAAAGCCATGGTGCGACCACCACCAGATTAGGAGTTAAATACTGGTCTGGTGGGCGGTCCTGCGGCGGTTGATGGTGGCTGCTGTTAGGCTCATAGAAGGGCCTAACATGCAGACCACTTCTGTCAGAGCGCGACAGCACCTTTCTGCATGGTGTGGCATACATGCCACACCATGGAAGAACTAGCGGTGCAAATCCAGGGGGCACTACATGTGCCCCCCGCATGCCCCCCCAGGAATGGCAGGGTGCCCTGTTAGGGCCCCCCTAGTTGTCTGTCCACCACCCTTTTCATGACAGGCTCACTGCCATTAAATGGGCGGTGGACAGGCAACTTGTAATATGCTCGGTGGTGTCACAGCGGTACCACCTGCATATTGCTGCTACTGTCAGCACTGCCTCTTCTGCACAGGATCCTTGATCCCGGCAGAGTCGGTGGTCTCGTGGCGGTCCGACTGCCACACTCAAAATTCTGCAGGCCGATCCACAGTGTGGCAGTGGTCGGACGGTGCACAGACAGAATATCGAGTCTGGAATATCGAAGTGCCAGAATATCAAGTTGGAAATATCGAGGTGGCAGAATATCGACTTCAAGAATATCGGTGACCAGAATATCGACTTGAAGGTAAGAAATATCGTTTCCTGTAATATCGAAGTCAGTAATATCGTTTGTCAAAATATCGTTGTTAATAATATCGATATTTATATTATTGTTCTGTATTTTAGTATGTATGTTAAAAGTATGTGACCTAATGTTTTTTGTATAAGTATAGCTGTTTTTTTTAATGTATGTGTGAAATATTTAGAAGTGATTAATTTGATGTCAATTAAATGTTTCTTATTTTAGTTCTGTAGGGGGTTGTGGGTTTATAGGGGAATAGGGTGGTAAGTAATTTTATTATAATAAAGTAATTAATAATTTTGATCTATTCGTATTTATAATTAATTTTTTATTAATTAATTATTAATTGGTGATTATTGTTTATTAATTAATTAATTGAAAAGTATGTAAATTGTGTAATTCTTTTAGGAGCGGGTTGTGGGTTTATAGGGGAATAGGGTGGGAAGTAATTTAATTATAATAAAGTAATTAATAATTATAATTTACTAGTATTTATAATTAATGTTTTAATAATTAATTAATAATTGGTTATCAAATGTTATTAATTAATCAATTGATAATTATGTAAATTGTGTTATTTTTTAGGAGCGGGTTGTGGGTTTATAGGGGAATAGGGTGGGAAGTAATTTAATTATAATAAAGTAATTAATAATTTTTATTGATTAGTATTTATAATTAAATTTGTATTAATTAAATATTAATTTATTACATTTTATTAATTGATTAATTAATTAATTATGTAAATTGTGTTATTTATTTTTGGGGAGTGAGTTGTGGGTGTATAGGGGAATAGGGTGGGAAGTAATTTATTTTGAATAAAGTAATTAATAATTTTTATTTATTAGTATTTATTTTATATTTTGATTTTATAGTGTTGTTTGTGGTAATTTATTTACTGATGTGGAGGAGTTGTCTTGGTGCTTCTTTTGACTTCTGCAGTGCTGGAATTTGCTCAAGACTACTTGAGACTTACTAATTGTTTGTTAATTATAATTAATTAATTGTTAAATATGTTAATTGTGTCAATTATGTAGGAGTCTTTTGTGCATTTATAGGGGAATATGTTGTGAAGGAATTTTTTTTTTAAAATCATTAATAATTGTTTTTTTGATTATAATTAATTTATATTAAATAAAGTTATTTATTTGTAAAATGTTTTTTTAAACTTCTATAAAATAAGGTTTGTAATTAATTTTTAGTACTTTTTAACATTAAAATATTTTTTTATGTTTTGTAATTTATTATATTTTTATATGTTTTTTATTTTTGTGTTATAAATTTTTGTTTTGTAGTTGGTATTTTGTTTCTTTTTTATTTTAATTTTTATTTTTGGGAAATATTAATTTTTACCCTCTGCTATCCAACACTTTCCCTACTGTTGCACTCTTTGGAGTGGGAATAGTAATTTTTACCCCTCCGCTATCCAATACTTTCCCTATTGTTGCACTCACTGGAGTGGGAATAGTAATTTTTACCCCTCCGCTATCCAACACTTTCCCTACTGTTGCACTCACTGGAGTGGGAATAGTATTTTTACCCCTCCGCTATCCAACACTTTCCCTACTGTTGCACTCTCTGGAGTGGGAATAGTAATTTTTACACCTACGCTATCCAACACTTTCTCCACTGTTGCACTCTCTGGAGTGGGAATAGTAATTTTTACCCCTCCGCTATCCAACACTTTCCCTACTGTTGCACTGTCTGGAGTGGGAATAGTAATTTTTACCCCTCCGCTATCCAATACTTTCCCTACTGTTGCACTCACTGGAGTGGGAATAGTAATTTGTACCCCTCCGCTATCCAACACTTTCCCTACTGTTGCACTCACTGGAGTGGGAATAGAAATTTTTACCCCTCCGCTATCCAACACTTTCCCTACCGTTGCACTCTCTTAAGTGGGAATAGTAAATTTTACCCTTTACTATCCAACACTTTCCCTACTGTTGCACACACTGGAGTGGGAATAGTAATTTTTTCCCCTTCGCTATCCAACACTTTCCCTACTGTTGCACTCTCTGGAGTGGGAATAGTAATTTTTACCCCTCCGCTATCCAACACTTTCCCTACTGTTGCACTCTCTGGAGTGGCAATAGTAATTTTTACCCCTATGCTATCCAACACTTTCCCTACTGTTGCAGTAATTGCAGTGGGAATAGTACATTTTTACCCCTACGCTATTCAACAATTTTCCTACTGTTGCACTCAATGGAGTGCAAAATGTAAGTTTAAAAATGTATAAATATTTTAGTATTTTATTTTATAATATAATGTTTTTATTATTATATTTTATGTTATAGGTGTATGTATATATATATATATATATTTTATAGTTAATTTTTATATATTTATAATATTTTAAAATAAATTAAAGTTATTAGTCTATTAATATTTTTAAATTAAATATACATTTATATATTTAATTTTATATATCTATGTTTAAATTTGTTATATTAAATTTGTGTATTATATTTTTTTAATGTTTATTATATCTAAGTAATTATTTTTTTAGTTAATTTTATAATATAAGTGTTTTAACATTATTTTTTATAAATAAAAAAACGATATTTTGGACTTCGATATTTTTTACATCTATATATTTTTTTCGATATTTTTGTCATTTACATTTTAAATATAGGATGTCGATATTTTAACTATCGATATTTTTACATCGATATTTTTGACATCTATATTTTTGTCATCGATATTATGCCAGTGATTCTGGTCGGACTGCCACCATGAGTAGGGCGGTCCTGTGGACCGCCGTACTCATAATCAGAGCAAAACCAAAGGGGATGATGGACGGAGTGTTGAACATTGCAAGCACTCACCCCCAGTCAACTGATCTGGGTTTAATCCATCCTCATTCTTTAGCTCACTCCGCCACCCCAGTTCAGACATGGCCATATGCAAATCAGTCTGACCCTGTGCCTCATGGGAACAGTCCAGCCCGAACTGCCAAGCCATGTCTTCCCTGGACCGGAAACAAGCATCCTGGGACCGGTTTCTGGCTTACAGCCGTCATCAGCCAGGCTATCTTGAATCCAGTGGCAAAGTGAGCAAGGGACCCACGTCTGGGCATACCCTGCCAACTTAGGGCTGAACATAGCAAAACCAAAGGGGATGATGGACGGAGTGTTGAACATTGCAAGCACTCACCCCCAGTCAACTGATCTGGGTTTAATCCATCATCATTCTTTAGCTCACTCCGCCACCCCAGTTCAGACATGGCCATATGCAAATCAGTCTGACCCTGTGCCTCATGGGAACAGTCCAGCCCGAACTGCCAAGCCATGTCTTCCCTGGACCGGAAACAAGCATCCTGGGACCGGTTTCTGGCTTACAGCCGTCATCAGCCAGGCTATCTTGAATCCAGTGGCAAAGTGAGCAAGTACTCATAATCAGGCCCTTAATCTCACATATGTGAATATAGGCAGCAGGACCCACCTGTCACTCCCAGGCGTGACTCAAATAAGAAATTATTATGGCGGTCTTCCACCCCCTGCACCCTCCTGAAACTACGTCCCAATCCAATTGTCAATCTGGTAACCAGAAAGAACTTTCTGTGACAGCATCATCATGCATTCTTTCCAGGCTCTTGAATGACTGAAAAATCATAGGAAAACATTGGGCGTTCTTTGCTGGTAAACAATAAAATGTTGATACTATTATAGAAAAGTATCTTGTATTCACTATAGTTTTTGCTGAGTGATCTCAATGCTTATTTATCAAACATCTCAGAAATAGTTGCCAAATATTGATAGTGTTTCATTTGCCCTTACAGCTGTTAGTGAAAGGCATGTGCAAGTACAGCTCTATCTTAAATAAGTAATTCAGAGGTACACAAAATTCTGAGGTAAGTTGAGGCTGTTAGCCACTAACATTGAAAAAATACCACTTGGACGGCATACCTTCCTCAAAATCCTTAGTGATGGTAATCGTAAAAATGCCTTAAAAGTTACCATCTTTGAAAACAAATCCACAACCATCAAAACAGTTGTGTTCTGATTGTAAATCCATAGTTTGTTGGGGGAATTTTAGTCGGCAGAAACATAAAATTTAGTTAATAGTCTTCTATCTTATTGTATAAAATACTGTAATGATATCTTGTACCAATCTCAACATAGCAGCTTCCATTGTGTAGCTTTGTTGCCACACACATTTACCACATTTAAACAGCGCTTCTTACATCTGATACACTTGTGGTTTAGAGTTTATCTGTTCCATAACTTCTCCAAGTAGTGCCTCATCTTTAGGTTTCTCTTACAAATCCATACCATCGAACAGACTCCACTACTCCGCTATTCATAATAAAAGAATTACAGGCAATGGCTCACTGTTTGGTATACTAGTATAGTCTTTCAAAATAGACTAGTTTGCATATGGCTGAGGCCAACCTTAGGCAGTATGGTGGGCAAAATAACAATGGATGTATATGCAGCCTGAGAAATTACCAGTGGCTGAGATTAATTCAAGCATTCCTCCCATTACTTTTTTGTATACTTCAAGTGTGATACCCTAAGTGTGACAGTTATGCCCAAATGTGGGTACAGTGCTCACTATGCCACTGTAACCAAGCTACACCCGACTGAAGAACCCCAATCAGGCAAATCCTGTCTTGGTTTGATTGTGGTCCAGTTCACAGATGACCTGGCCTTTCAGTTTGTGCTGTACTGTTCTTATTGGAGCAGGGTCAAGATTGATTTTCATATGGCTGGGTCCAAACTGAGGTGGCATGCCATGCAACATAGCAATGGTCAGGGATACGACCTGAGTAATTACCAGTGCCACAGATTAATTCAAGCATTCCACCCATCATTTCTTTTATACTTCAGTGTGATGCCCTGAGTACGACAGGAATGGCTAGGCATGGGTCTTATGCTTCCTGTGCCACTGGAACCAAGCTACATCTGACTGAAAAACCCCAATCAGGATAAAAACGTTTTTTGGGTTGTTTGTGTTCTGGTTCAGATACGACTTGGCATGGCAATTCCGGCTGGACTGTTCTTATTGAAGCATTGAGGCAGACTCAAATGATTTTCATATCTGGGCCCAATCTGAGGTGGCTTTGTGTGCAAAATAACGATGGATTGGGATGTGACCCAAGTAATTACCAGTAGCTGAGTTTAATTAGTAATTAATATTTAATTCAAGCATTCCACCCATCCATTTGTTGTAGATTTCAACTCTTTTGAGAAAGTGCACCTTCTTTTCAATTTCTGTTTGCAGGCTGAAATGTTATTACAAAAAGGAACCTTTTGTATAAAAACAATAGTATCCATCTTTATTGATGGTGACTGGCCTTTGTCACGAATAATGTTGCTAGGAAATTATTGCAGAAATAACATGAACAAAATAGAATTGAGCAGTAAAAATAATGATAGCACTAATGAATGCTAACAAATTAGAGAACACATTATTAAGAATGCGGAACAATTACAAAGGGAATGATAAAGAGAAAATTAGATCTGCATTGTGATGGAGATGAAAGGAATTAGTACCCAGATTCAATGGAGTATTGGCTTAACAAGGCCATGTACTTAACAAATAAGAACATATCAACACTTAGGGGCTCATTACGATGGCGGGCGGAAGCACAACCGCCGTGCTGGCGGACGCAAAAACCACCAGTTACCGCCGGCACGCAGCAGTCCACACGCCCGTCCAATTACGATGCGAAAAGTAGGCCAAACACCGCCGGCAAGCCAGCAACACCGTCCGCCATCAAAGTGCGCCCGTACACGTAGCGGCGCAGCTAACTGACACACACCGTCCGACGAAACACGTCCCGCCCGGCGCATAAATTACGATGCCGCAAACAAACGGCTCCCACGGCTAAGAGACACCGCACGTGAAAGAGAGGCGGTAACACGGACGCAGAGCACGGACAACGAAGAAGCGGCACCCCGAGCATGAATCCAGCACTGCAGGCCCTTCCCATGCTTCTGCTGATGCACCACCAAGGACGCAACGTACCGCGGGAGACGCAGGTAGGCACACACACAACAAGTGCACGCAAACAGCGCACACAGTGCAAGGGCGGAAAAAGCGGACAACCCCCACCAGCGCGTGTACACTACACATCCACCATTGCATCCACATATGACACACAGGCCAAATCGTAACATCGCGGAACACATGTGTACACACCACCTGGGACTAGGAACCAACCACCCCGTCACGGCCCCAAAGCGCCGATGACGCCGCCACACATGCGCACAACGCAGAGGCCAACCGCAGCGCCATGCATGCGTCGCACACAGACACAGGGACACAACCAAGCAGCACACACATCAGCCCCACCCCGAACGCACATGACACGTGACAGGCCGGCCACAGACATGTCCCCAACGCCCAATTCACGGACAACACCCAACGCCACACAACCGACGCACATATGTCAGTGAAGTCACGCAACAGCAGGACACACCCCAGTGCAACAAACATGGCGTAGCACACAGCGGCGGCAACACCAACTAGGAGAAGCAGGGCCCCTTCGGGAAGAGGAACGCCAGTACCACACTGAAAAACCCATACCACCCTGCACATATGAACAAGACATATAAAACGGAACACCAAAGAGCACGGGGACCGACAACAGGTGGCCCAAGAATAACATTCACACACAAGGCCCAACGCAGAGCGGAAAGGCAGCCTGCCGCCCACACAAGGGAGAGCAGACAGCACTGAATGACCTTCCATTCCAACTCCGAAACCACAGCCCTACGACAGAAGCCGGTGAATGCAGCCATTGTCCAAGAATAGACCAACACAGGCATGCCGAGGAGACCGACCACAGGGCAGATAGCGCATATCACAGAAGCACACAACGGACGGGGAAGAAAGAAGAAAACACTCCCCCATGTCGGCCACATGCAAGTTAATTGGAAGGAGTCACACATCACTGACCTTGAACTGTCTGAGAAGCATGTGGGAAGAGGGCCCGTGTCCTCCAAACAAGCAAACAGAACACAAGTCCTGTCTCCCTACGACTACACAGAGCTCACAGCAACCTCGGAGCGTGCACATTGCAGACTGCACACACAGCCGGAGCACGCCACCACAACGCACCGCTGCGAAATGGCAACCGCAACACACCTACCCAACTACGACGAACAGCTCAAGCTGTACAAAACCAACCTGTTCCATACATTGGGATGCGATCTCCTGTCCCTGCTGAACGTAAGTTACCGACTGACTTACCGCATCACATTGTTCAGCTGCGTCATGCCCGTCTTCTACTGTCGGAGGTGTCCCTACCAGCATCCCGTCGAGATATGCCTCTCCAACCCGGCATGTCTGAAGGTGGACCTGCTACCACTACTCCTCCCTCTGGACGCACACGACAGGGCCTGCTCTGCCTATGGGGGCATGGCGTATGTGGCCAACATCGCACCCGCACTGAAATGGGACCACTGTGCCTCCACACGACGGATCATCGAGAACAGCTACATCGAATGTCACCCAGCATGCCCCATCATGGTCCTCCAAGGGACAACTTACGAACAACACCTTGACAGCCACCATCCGCTACATTGGCTGGCAAACATGTACACCACCAATGACATGGAAGCCCTGCTGGGCGGCATCGCATACCTGACAACCTGTAAATACGTCGGACCACAACGCAGGTTCCCCGAGTGACCTTTGATGTCCAACCCCGCACCCATGCTTAGCTTCCGCACGGACTGGCCAGTCACCACCACAACAGCCATACCAAACGACCGGCAACTGTAACCACACCATCAACGACATCGCCATGACATCGGATATGACCGGGACATGCACACTGTTCCCCATCACATCCAGGAACACCGCATGCATCGTGGGAGGCAGTGGCATGGGCTCTGTGTATCGCACCCACATGGACGGAACTGCACGAACAACCAGGACACGACATGGATCCAGCGCCCATGGACACACACACCGCTCAGTGGACATGAATAGGTCGCCTGGAGTCTGTGGGTGCTGCACCCCTCCCACCCCCGCCCCGGGAATCCCATACCAGGACCTTTGCATGGACGACAAGTGCATACAACAACAACACGACCCCAGTGACTGTGACATGTCCAGTAACCACCACAGTGCAACAACAAGTGGCACGCCGCTGCATGCACGCAAGCCCATGCCCTGATGTCATCTCACATGCACGCGTGCATGAGGAACAACCGCAGCAAACCTGTCACATGGAACTGAGATGGACTGTGCCCATGATGCCAAGCGGTCTGGTAGGCTACATGTATACCGTCTGTGTCAAAGTCCGCAGCTATACGCAAATGTACATTAGCACAGCCTTGGCCAAGCAGATGTCACTCTGAAGCCCACATCCCACATGCAACAGCCAATCACATGTAACCCCACACCCTATCCCATTTGCAATCATGCTCAGTATATCCTCAACATGTATTCCGCTGCCAGTAGTGTCCACTATACTGCATCACAGAGGACAGAAGACTCAATATAATGTTTGAAACCAAAACTGTCTCCGCTGACTCATTTCACATGTACGAATGAGAGAGGATGAGAGTATGTGAAGTACACGGCAGTCGTGACATGACCATGTAGTCCACTGGTATTGGATGACAACGCAAATGAGTAGCACAACTGTGGAAGACACACATGTGCCGTGTGAAGTCGTATGGACGCAGTGCACAGGTGGGTGGGTGTGACGGGTAGATGCGCACATGCCAAGTTGGAGCACGCCGTGTTGGGAGGGGTCATGAACAGTACACCACCGCTTCCCTGGGCATAGTGAGAGGACACCTGTCGGGGGGAGTGAACACGTGTGTGCACAGCAGCCGGGCACACGTACATAGCGGTACCAGGCGCACCTCAGCCCACCCTCTGTGGACAAGCAGGATCCTGTTGTGCGCCCGCCATGCCCCTTGACAAGGCACACACAGCCCCAGTCGACCAGGTGTAACCCCAACATAGTCAATCCGCACAGGCGATACAGGGCACGGGATGGCAGTGGAGCATGGTGTGTGAGAGGTCTCCTCGCGCTCCTCCTGGTCATATCACGCAGGCAATAGAACCTCAACGTCTAGCATGGCAAAAAGTCAAATGGAAGTGTAGGGGGACGCACCACAGCACGAGCAGCACTGACGTCACGGGAGGTGGCTCGCACCATCCCATCCATTGCCCATCATACCAACCACGCCACATGCCATTGCGACTAAGTGCAAGCGCGTGCGCCACCACCCCCGAGCCCTCCCCAGAGAGGCCAAAGAGTGAATGTGTGGGCCATCAGCCACAGACGGACGCGGCATGGCCGCAAGGGCAGCCACAGCCACTGGGTGTCGCAGGTGGCGGATCCGGAAGGCGAAGACTGTGAT
Source organism: Calotriton arnoldi (assembly GCA_963921515.1). Taxonomy (NCBI): domain Eukaryota; kingdom Metazoa; phylum Chordata; class Amphibia; order Caudata; family Salamandridae; genus Calotriton; species Calotriton arnoldi. The sequence continues at coordinate 210,475 of CAWUFW010015598.1, read as the reverse complement.
GCATAGTCCATGCAGGCCGGGTCTCCATTTGGGGCACCACGCAGGTGGACGGCGTCCCGCCACACATCATACCCTGAGACAGCCCACTCGTGCAACTGGACCCACACATACACTCCTTGCCCTCTCTGGTGCGAGCTTGGGACTGCCTGTGCAAGCGCTAGCCTCGCAGGTGAGCATGCATATTGGGGGGGCGAGGGGAGGACATGAGGGCTGGGGCGAAGATGACCGTATCACTGTCAGTTAGTACAAGGGATGACCCAGATGTGGAAAGGAAGAGACGTGTTCCGTGTGTACTGCAACTAGTCGCCAATCCAACTACCCCCCATGTCCGGAATGTAAGCCCGCACCTAGGCTCGCCCATCCGCCACATCGAACATACCACCAGCACGACAACCTTCCCATTCGAAACACTGACTGGGGTGGCGACCAGTGAACAATCATGTGTAGCCTACCCACGCGTACATGTGGGCCCTCCATGATCCATGTCACCTGCGGCAAAGACATGACATGCGCAATGAGGGAAGTGAGGAGAGCTGTCCGCCCCACGCACAGAAGGTGCATCAGCTCCACAGACCCAGCAGCGAGTCCAGCAGGGGTCACATGTGCAGGGGCAGCTGTGCCTGGTGTGAAGGCACATGCATATAGACAGCACATCGACCAATGTGTAGTCTGCCCACATCCACAGTCCATCATCATGCGGACATAGGAATTGAACACAGGGCAACACATCTTAGTTGGTGCACCCACCGTGACCAACAATGCGCAATCATCGACGTACCCGCCCTGTGCATGGCCCCCACCCAACGGAGGCACATCCAGTGCCACCATCCCACACACACAAGCCTTCCACGGAACATGCTGTGTCCAATGGTCAGTACAGAGTCAGCGCCCATCTGGTGGATCCTGAACAGGAGACACATGCACACACATGCCAGCTCCCACTATGTACGTCTGCCACCTGGCACGTGCAATGTAACCTCTCACCTGTGACGTGTGACTGCAAGCACACAGCCGTCTTGGCATGGGGCTGTCAATGTGGACACCTGTCAATGTTTCGGGAGGTGTGATCCGTACAGTGCTGTACATAGGGTGCAGTGCTGACACCTACTACTGTCTCATATCCCCTCGTGCCACAGGTCCCACTTGTATTGGCCGCTCAGCCCGTGCCCACATCGTCGTCGTCGTGTGCCATACTCATCCAGCCTCGGAAGCAGTTCCATGCTCAGCAGACACTCATGTTGCCGTGGCGTTGCCGCTTGACGAATATGCAGTCAGTCCCCATCAGCACGCCCCGCAAGTCATTGGGGCCTAGATCCCCATGTGCATGCACATGGCAGTGGTATGTCTCACTTGCCATTGCCATTGTTGGGAGACCTGCGTAAGTGTATTGTGGCCGTGCCGTCCCAGCTTGACAGCTGGGCTGTGGCTCATGTGCTTGCTCAGTCATGTCAGTGATGTGTATGCGAAATTGCTATGTGTCGTGTTGCTTTGACATGTGTCCTCTGCCATTTTCCCCAGGCGGAGACCGAACATTGACCGCCCATACCAATTGCTGGCGGACATGGACGATACAGAGGTTATCAGGAAGTTTCGGCTGGACAGGCCAACCCTGCATCGACTGTGTGCCATGTTAGAGCCCCATCTCCGTCCCCGCAGGGTGTATCCGACTGCTGTCACCCCCACGGCTAAGGTGATGGCCGCCATGCATTTCTTCGCCACTGGGTCATTCCAGCACACAGTGGGCAGTGGAGGAGGGATGTCCCAGCCCATGTTCAGCAAGGTGCTGAGGGATGTACTGGCAGCCATGATGCTGTACCGAAACAGGTACATCAGATTCCCCAGGGCTCGTGAATTTGCGGCAGTGAAGGGTGCATTCTATGCCCTTGGCAGAATCCCACACGTCGTGGGAGCCATTGACTGCACACATGTTGGCCTTGTTCCACCACAGGCCACTGAGCACCTGTACCGCAACAGGAAGCACACGCACTCCCTGAATGTGCAAGTGGTGTGCCTTGCGGACATGGTGATCACCCACGTGTGTGCCAAGTTTCCAGGCTCGGCACATGACGCACACATAATGCGCAACAGCATCTTGCCACGACTGATGGCCAATCTGCAACAGGATCGTGGCTGTATTGTCGGTGAGTATGTGGAGTGGTGTAGCGTGCTGGTTGTGCGATGCTGTCCCCTGTCCAGTTGGAATAGCTACGGTTCTCTGTGTCCCTCACACCCAGGTGACTCTGCGTATCCGAATGGGGCATGGCTGCTCAGTCCATTGAGGAATCCTCGCACCCCAGCAGACGATCGATACAATGAGGCACATGGGAGGACCAGACGTGTGGTCGAGCGTACCTTTGGCCTCCTCAAGTCCAGGTTCAGGTGCCTGGACCGCACCGGGGGTGCACTGGCGTACTCCCCACAGAAGGTGTGCCAGATAGTGGTGGCGTGCTGCATGCTGCACAATCTGGCCATTCGTAAGCAGATCCCCCTCATTGTGGATGACGGAGATCAACCAGGGCCCCAGCCCGCAGACCAGGACAGCTCGAGTGAGGAGGACAGCGGAGAGGAGGAAGCTGGGAATGTGCGGCAGCAGCTCATCGCCCGCTACTTCACTTGACGGTGAGTGTCCATGTACGACGGCTGATGTGTCTGTATCTGTGCAGGTGTGTGTGTGCTGTGTCAGGGTGGCCGTTTGTTCACTGCGTGCTGTGTGTCAACGCTCCATGGCCAGGGTAGTATGCCACTGTTGGTGACTGTGGCATTGTGCCCTATTGCTCTGTGCGATGTGTGTACATTGCTTGTAGTTGTTGACATGTACTGTGTGATGGGTGTGTGACACACTCATTGAATGTGCTCCTGTTCTGTCTCCCACCCCTAGGTCCCTACAGGCCCTACGGATTCCATTGCCATGCCACGCATCAGGTGCCTTTCCGCCCAAGGTGGCCGTTGTATTCCGTACAAATAAAACACAGGGCACAAACAGCAGTTAGTGAAAAAGGTGCATTTATTACAAACTGTGACATGTGATTGTGTGTAAGGTGATGACAAAAGTGGTGCGTGCAGTGACAATGAGCTGTCGGTCATGGCTGCGTGATGCTCAGGGTGTACCCACTGGTTCTATGTCCATAGTCCAACACACACATGCCATCCAGATGGCTGTGTGGAGTGGGATCGTAGTCCAAGTCAATGCAGTGGCTGGTCAAGGAAGGCTGGCTGGCTGCCTCACTTGCGTTTGGAGCGTGCGAAGTCCTCCCGGGAGATCGGTTTCCACTTCGGACGGCCCCTTCCACGTTTGCGAGGGGGGTGCCTGCTTGCGACATGCTGGTGGTTGAGGTGTGCTCACTGGCTGTGGACGCAGGGGAACTGGACACTGCTGCTCGACCCTGCGCCCCGGCAGGTGGTGGCGGAGGGGAGCTGCTATCCCTGGCCGTGTCCTCACCGCCACCACCAGCTGGCCCATGAGGTCCACGAGTTGACCTATACGGGCGTCCATGGACCTCAGCACCCCCAGCACCTCCCGCGTGTCTGAAGCAGACCTGACCCATTGTTCTTGGGCCTCCTCATAGGCCCCAAGGACTCTGGCCATTTGAGGCAGGGCATGGCTCCCAGGGGAGGCTGGCGTTTCCCTGACCCTGCTCCTCCTACCAGTCCTGCTGCCACCGGCCTGCCCACTAGCCACATTGCTCACCACGATCCTCGCTGTGGCTCCCAGGGTGGATCCAGTCGGCCGGGCCACCACCTGCGCTGGGGCTGGTGCCAGCGAAGACGTGGTGGTGGTGGTGGCGGTGGTGGTCGGTGCGGCGATGGTGGCGGTTGCGGCAGTGGTAGTGGCCGCAATGACCGTGGGTGTGGCCGCAATGACCGTGGGTGTGGCCGCAACGACAGTGGCAGCAGGGGGCTGGGACTGTTCAGCAGCCCTGGATGATGGGTTGGTGGGTAGGAGGGGTCCTGGGGAGCGGCTGGGCCCTGCCACACCAGATGGGCCTGCTTGGTGGTCCGTGTCCGAAGAGGAGGACAGATCCTCCAGATCCGTGTGTCCTCGTTGGGGGCTTGTAGGCTGGCTGTGCTGGCTGCTGTCTCCATCCCCAGCATCCGGCAGTTCGTCACCTGTGGAGAGAATGAGATTTGTTATTGTGTTGCACCTGGCGAAGTATGTATTTGTCGTCTGACATTGGCAGTTCGTGCAATCTCGTACATGGGTTTCCCGGAGGCGAGTGTGTGGCTGTGGCATTTGTAGTTGTGTGTGCTAGGCAATGGGACTGTGTGCTGTGCACATGTGGCATGGGACGGATTGGCCATGCCGATGGGTGTGTTGCTGTGCCCCTACTCATTGTGACTCTGGTGTATGCGGGCTCCTGGCCCATCCTGGGTCTGGTTTGTACTTTGCTTTTGGGGTTCATATGGAACGCTTAGGAACGCATATGGCAACATGGGGGCCATGCCCCAGATTCACATTTGGGAGGGAATATGCTTTTGGGGTTCAAATGGAACACTTAGGAACGCATATGGCAACATGGGGGCCATGCCCCAGATTCACATTTGGGAGGGAAGATGCTTTTGAGGTTCAAATGGAACGCTTAGGAACGCATATGGCAACATGGGGGCCATGCCCCAGATTCGCATTTGGGAGGGAAGATGCTTTTGGGGTTCAAATGGAACGCTTAGGAACGCATATGGCAACATGGGGGCCATGCCCCAGATTCGCATTTGGGAGGGAAGATGCTTTGGGGTTCAAATGGAATGCTTAGGAACGCATATGGCAACATGGGGGCCATGCCCCAGATTCGCATTTGGGAGGGAAGATGCTTTTGGGGTTCAAATGGAACGCTTAGGAACGCATATGGCAACATGGGGGCCATGCCCCAGATTCGCATTTGGGAGGGGATATGCTTTTGGGGTACATGCTGTAAGCCATGGGTGCCGAACGTGACATGTGTTGTGGCAGCATGACAGTGCATGGTTTGAGGTGTGTGCATGCTTGACATGGCCTGCATATTTGCTGTCTGTTGTGATTACTGGACATGGCATTGGACGCATCGTTATGGGTGAGTGATGGTTGTGTGTGTAAGCCAACGTATTGCAGTTGTCCCATCTCCTTGGTGTGCGTGCTGCCCTGTGCCATGTGCATCACTGCAGTGCTCATGGGGGGGTGTGGCCCATGTTGTGTGTTGTTGCTCACAGTGTGTCGTGCGCTTCATTGACTTCTGGCACATGGTTGGTCATGGGCATGTATCTTAGCGTGACTGCTGTATGTGTGGCAGCTGTGCGGATGACATGCCTTTCATGAGACTGGGGCTGACGGATGGGATGGATGGTATGTTGTATGTGCATGGTGTGTCTGTGTGTTTGATGGGTTCAGTGGTGTTCGTGTGCATTTCTGTTGTTCCGCTCTGTTGCGTCTAGTGTTGTTTGTCTTACATAGGCGTAGTTGTGGGGTGTGTGGTTGACAGGCAGTAGGGGCTACATGGACAGGACTTCAATGGTGTTTCGGTTGTGTGTGATGAGTTGCACAGTGGCTGCCGTGTGGTACTATTTTCGGTGTGGCTTGTGTATGCAGACGTGGCTCCTTGGGTGTTGCTATGTCTGTGATGGGTCATGTGGGGTGTGAGTCTGTTGTTCATGTCCGTGTGCACATTGTTCACTTGTTCGTGACGGTGGGCGGTGCTGCGTTTTCGTCTGCTACGTGACATGTCCCATGTGTTGGTCGTGTGCCGGTCCTCATACCTCCAGTAATCCAGCCCTGTCCAGTTTCCCACCTGCAGGTTGTTCGTGCGTGCACTGTACTGGATGCCACATGGCTCTAAGCGGGGGTGCTCCATGTTGCAGGTCTGTGGGGGTGGTGGGGTGTTGTGGGTCGTGGGGGTGGCTGGACACCCACTGACACCGATTGCTGTGGACCGTGATGTCTGCCTTTCGGCTGTCGTTGTGCACTGCGGTGGCTGACACGTGGCTGTGGGGTGTGGGGGATGCTCCTCCTTGCTGTGCTGTGGGACTAGGGGCCTGGTGTGTGTTGTACTTGGGCTGTCCACCGTCCCACCCACTGCACTTTGTGTTCCTGCCACTTACCTGTTACTTGTCGGTTAGTGCAGCTGTGGCGGACACATGGGTGTGGTGGGTGCTCGTTGTGGCGCTTCTGGCATATTTGGGGACCTGTTGGTGGTTACGTGGCTGGCTGAGTGTACACATGTCCCCACGCATCTTACAGTTGTTCTGTTTGGGCTGTGTGTGGTGGTGTCTGTTGCATGTGTGTGTCGTGTATTGTGTGCTGGACATGGGGGTGTTTGTCCCTGGGAGCTGTGGCATGGTGGTAGAGCATGTGAGTACATAGCGGTGTGCTGGTATACATTAGTTTGTACTTACCAGCCTCCACTCCCCTGCTAATCCGGCAAGGATCTCGGGATGTATGATGACTCGCACCTTCTCCTCCCACGCTTTGAAGGTCTTGAAGAGCGCTGGATTCCTCCGCCAGTGACGGCAGCCAGCTCTCTGTTTTTGCCCTCCTTCTTCTTGACCAGGCTCTTGACGTCATTCCACCGTTTGTTAATTTCGACTCTGTTCCTGGGCAGGGTCCCGACTGCATTGACCTGGTCTACGATCCGGTTCCACATTCTGTTTCTGGTGGCTAGTGGTGTGTGTTGGACCATGTTCCCATAGATTTGTGGGTGCACCTTGATGATCTCGTCGACCATGACCGTCAGCTCAATGGGCGTGAACTTGGGTATTCTTTGTGGTGCCATGGTGTTTGTGGTGCTGGTGCGGTGTGTGTTGTGTAATGTGCAGGGGGTTTGTGGTGCCGGTGTTTGGTGGTGGTGGTGGTGGTGGTGGTGATGTGTGCGTTTCTGTGGTGTGCTGTTGTCCTCGCTGTGTCACTGTGTCCTCTCCTCTCCTCTCTGGTTTGCAATGTTGCAAGGGGTTGTGGTCTGTGGGAGTGCTGCTTTTGTACTTACCTATGTGGGTGTGTCCTCATGGTCTGTTGTTTTCAGGTGTGTTGTGTCTGGGGTTCTGGCCTTTGTATTTTTTGTTTGTCCGGGGGGTGTTTTCGGGATGTGTACTGTGCTTGTGTATTTGTGCATTCCTTGCTGTGTGGACTTATTGGCCATGTTGTGTGCTATTGGTTTTGTGAGCGGATGGTTTCTGTGCAGGGACGTGGGCGCCATGGTTTCTGCCGTGTCGATTGGCATCGGCGTTGTTTGCGCTGGCGGGCGGTATATTTGTGGTTTTCCCGCGCTCATGGCGGTGCGATCGTAATTTCACGTGCGGTGTGTCGGCCGTGAGGGCGGGCGGTTTTGTGTTGTCGTGCGTGTTTCCGTCCGTGGCGGGCGGTTTGACTCCGACTTGGACGATGGCGGGCGGTATTTTGTGTGATTTTTCCGCCGATGGCGGTTTTCGGTTTGTGTTATCGTAATGGCGTGGTCGGTGTTCAGACGGTGTATGCGGGCGGATTTTTACCGCTTCCATGCCTGGCGGATTTATTTACGCCGGGTATCGTAATGGGCCCCTTAGGGCCTTATTATGAGTCTGGCGGTCCATGGACTGTCAGATTCGAATATGCGTTGTTATATCGCATGCGCTACAACGCATGCGATTACAACGCGGTCGTTACAATGACCACGTAGTTACAACGCAAACCATTACATCAAAAGTAATTTCTATGACTTGCTGTAGGGGGTGCGCTGGACTTAGGAATAGTATAATTTACTATTCCAACTCCAGCATGTGCAACAGTAGGGAAGGTGTTGGAATAGTAAATTATACTATTCCTTAGTTTAGCGCGCCCCCTACAGCAAGTCGTAGAAACGACTTGCGATGTAATGGCTTGCGTTGTAACAACGCGGTTGTTTTAACGACTGCGTTGCAATCGCATGCGTTGTAGCGCATGCAATGTAAATGCTGTTTCCCGTCAGATTCATGGTGGCAGTCTCCCGACTGCCCTATATGACCAGGGCGGTCGGGCTGCCCTGGGACCCCCGCAACTGTCGCAACCGCCAGGGAACCGCCATTCCCTGGCGGTTGCGCAGTGGTCATGAGGCCGCAATATGCTTGGCAGGACCATCACTGCCGTACCAAGCACATTACGTGTTTCCTCTTGCTATGGTATTCATGGCAGTGAGCCCACCATGAAAACTATGGTGGAGAGGAAACAAAGGGGGCCCTACAGGGCCCCCTGGTGCCTCATGCCATGTGGATGCACACAGGGGGGCACATGTGCATGCACCCCAGTACCTGCACGGCATGGACTGCAGCAGTCCATGGTGTGCAGGTACCGCCTTCGACGTTCCCATTGCAGTGCCTATTTCATAGGCACCGCCCTGGGAACGTCAAAGACCTGCCTGCCAGACAAGGAGAAACCTCCTAATCTGGCGGGCGGTTCATACATGGGTTTGGCGGTGCCGTAGTGGGGTGGTTCCACTCCTGCACAGCCAAACTCAAAATGAGGCCCTTAGATATTCCCTTCTTTGCATTCACAGGGGTAACATTGTAAGCCCACAATGGTTAATAAATGGAATAAAGTACCCACTGCTGTACATTATAAGGATATTACAAGTCACTGAGGTGTTCTGTGACCATATAGAGGAACGAGGCCGAAGGCCAAGTTCCTTTATAAGGTTATGAAATTCTGAGGTGACTTGCAACATCCTTATCATTTATGGCAGGGGGTACTTTAATCCTTATAGTACATGGTCACAGCATCACCTTTCCCTCAAACCACTTAATTCCTTGGTGCGTAGCTCTCTCATATGAAAGAGAGAGCATGTTTGCAAACATGAAGAATAAAAATAAAAAAGCTAGTGCAAAATTAAACACATAAAAAAGCTGTTAGGTATATGTTGCAAAAAGATATATCAGTTTAACACATGCCATTTGTATTTTTAAAAAGACGCAATGTAGTGTAGTGATGGACATTTTGGGCCCACATTGGTTCTCCCTTAGTTTAGAGTATTAGACGCTTTAGGCTGCTTCTGCTAGCACAGCCGCACATAACACTTTTGTTTTTGTAACATTATTTTAGAAATGCGCTGTACATGTTGTTTTGTTATTCAGTGTCTCTTGGGATTTTGTCTGCACATCTTGTACAAGGATGTTTAGAATACATAAAACCATGTTGTACTGTTTTCTGCTCAGTCAGCAACAGCTCCTAACATTTTAGGGGATATTGAATGCAGACACTTGCTTTGAATCCGGTCCGGATCTTCCAGAGCCCGCAGAGAGCCTGCAGTCAGAGTAGCTGAAGTGGCAGCGAAGGAGCCAGCAGCTCTCTCCACCCGCTTCCACGCTTCCTCGCCGACATTCTCAACTTGCCGAGCAGAGTGAGCAAGTGAGCTAGTGGCGTCCCGCGGAGGCGGGGGGCGGATTTCTTTTGATCCTATCGGCCCGCGACAGCCGTAACTTGCAGTTACCCAGGATAGCAGACATTCTGGTTTTGTGGCAATTGGACGATCCGCCCAGGATTGAAGCTGAAGCTGAGGCTGTGGAGGTCTGTTGCTTCGCTGTTTGCCTCCCTTCCACCCCGTGGCCTCCGTGGTAACTCAATCACGAGGAGTGAGGCAGAGGCTGAGACCAGAACGCTGAGCAAGTAAGACAGTGAGAAGAGGTGGGAGGGGGTGGTAGGGAGGGAGCCCCAGCAGGTTCAGCTGGCTCCTCTGTCCGTCAACTTTGGCTGAGGGGTTAGAGCCCTGGTGGGATCCTCTGACTCTCTGCTTTGGTTACTTCCTCTCCCGCCGTCACCTGCACGCCCCCCTCCCCCCCCAGCTGCTGACACTCCTCATTCCTCGGTTTCCTCGGTTTTTCTTTACAACAAGCCGGAGGACTTCCAGCTAAGGAAAAAACGGGTCAATAAAAGAGGCTAGACCCAAAGCCTAAAGGGACCATAGCACTAAAACACTAAAGCCCAATATATAGTGGATAGCTCTGGAAAAACCACCCATAACGGTGGAACAGAGATAGGGCCAGGGCACGGGCCACTGCCAATCTGCCTGCTGCTGTTGCAAGAAACCGGAAGGAAATTAAAAGGCAGCTGGATGGTAATTGCTACTGGTGTTTCACCTAAATGAGATCAGGATGGGTTAGACAAGTACTCCCCTTACAAAAAACAACTATAACAGGGGGGACATCTCTTACAGGATCACAAGGAACAACAAGCCATTCTAGCCCAATAATCTCACCACTGGAAACTTACTTTCGAAAAGCAGAAGGAACAGAACAAAAAAATAAATGTTTCTTTCTGAAAGACCCGGTGGCAGCCATCTTTTCAGAAACATAAAGGGTCTACTCACTCCTCTTGCGCCACAAAAATCAATGGCTTCAAAAACGCAAGGGGTACAACAGTCAACATCTTACGTAACTGTACCAATTATAGAGCCCATATGCAGTGAAAGTGCAACAAAAATTGATCAAAGGACAACGGACTTAATAGATGGGGAAAATCTAGCAAAAACTCCCCAAGTCAAAAGCAATAAAAAAATCACAGTGCAGGTAATTATACATTCTATGGACACTCATAAGAATGACTTGGAACTCACTAAGCAAATAGTCATAGATCTGACTACTGAATTCAAGGAGAAAACAATTCAACAACACGGGCGAATTAGAGATGGCACCAAAGATCAAAACACTGGATCACTTTCACTCAGCTCCTAATAAAGAAAAACTGGTTGAACATAATCAATGCTACAATTTCCCTTTAACCCCCTACGTCACCAAGGGTTCGAAGGAGGACGAACTGCAAGCTTCATGGTTGCACTCTACATTGATAACAGACAATGCTGAACTCGTAAAAGCCTTGGAGACAAAAACTATAAATCAGACAAACGCGGCAACTATCCCAGTAATACCACAAGTAGAAACCATAAATCAACCATACAAACTGAAACAAATTTTTCCAACAAAATCACTCGGCACTGCAATAAATCAGGACCTCCTCTCAATTATAGAAATATCAAGCCACTCTTCTTCCCAAATTGCAATGGATTTAAAGAATAATTCAATATATGGTCCAGTATTTAATCCAAGGCAGGATCAATTTGATATGCAAATAGGGAAAAGTCCAAGTATATCACCATTGCACCTGGATAATTCTAAAATAGGAGGATATGAAACCTATAAATCTAAAAAATATATCAATCAAATCAATACAGATAATCTATCCTCTCCATATTCGTCATTCTTAAGCATCCTACAAACGTCGATTTCTGTATTAAACATGCAATCGGACAAATTAGATCTACAGATCGATCTCATGAATATTATAGCAACACATGTTTCCAGCATTAACACCAAAACAGACATACTCACCAAACAGCCGGTGAAAGTTCAAACACCTAAAAGCACGGATATACAAGGTAATTGCAAATGCGATCAAATAATAGACAAACTAAGCACTTTGCCATCTATATTAACAGACATCCTGAAAGAAATAAGGCATAAGGAAGAGGATAAATCATCTTCAATGCAAAACCCAGACAAATATATACAAGAACAACCGCAGGTAGCAGACAACTCAATGAAAAAGGAAACTTATGTCCAACGAGGAGGTCAATTAAATGTGACAGATTGTGCAAGCACAAATGAAAATCAAAACAATTTATCACTGACCCATCCAACATTGAATGTCCCACAATCTCTCATTACAAACACAAACACTTCATTTATCCAAGTATTAACAAAAAGGCAAAAAAAACGTGCTAGAAAGGGAAGAGCAAATACAAATGGTTCTATGCAAAAAGACCATAATGGCAAGAAAGTCTATCCAGTGTTCAATGCCACACAAAAAAAGAAACCTCTTCCAGAAAAAAAGGTCACAGAAGAAAAATTTACATTACAGGATAAATCAGCGGACAGAACATTGCGGCCTCCAATTAATAAGTTATATAACAAAGTCACCGAAAATAGAGTAAAAAATTGGAAGGCAAGACAGGAGGATAAAGACAACCAAACTCCACCCAAACAAGTTCTATCTCCAAAAAAACCAGACGTAAATGGACGTCCTTCCAGACACCTTGCAAACGGAGGCATTCATTTCGGACAATCAAGTCGTTGATCACGATACATCATCAGAGGATATAAGAGGACGAGATCTACCTAGACGACTCGAGGTACCATCTGGCAATCTTTCTGTACAGAACCCTTTGGTAAGGACTAAATCAATCGATAATGGTTCAGTAGTGGCTTTTACATTTACCGACCACAATAAAATTAAAACACACAAACGTATAATAACTTCTAGGGTGGACAAAACAATTACGATCACATGTCCCCTATTAGAAAGTAACACGGAGCATAAACCTCACTGTACAAGAAACATCACTCAGCACCCCAATAATGAAAAAAACACAACAAGAACTAATCCTGCTCATCATGCAGGCCAAATAAAATATAAAAGGCCAATGCAGGATCACACAATTGAAGCGCCGTCTGAAGTAAAGGATACCAGTGACCAATGGCAAATCACACTAATTCCGTTATATAGTTCAAGAGGCAAGCAAGACATTTTAAATAGGGGAAACATTTTGAGGCTGCTAACTGAGATACGATCATTACGTTTTATCGAAACAACTGATTTATTATCGGTGAAGTTTCTGCCAAACATACATAGCCATCAGTCAGAAATAACTTTAACATCATGGAAATCTGAAAAATTAGTGAGTCAAATTCTAGACGCCAAAGATCAATTTGAATCATGGGGCATATCAATAATAAAACCTATTCCGCAGCGTTACCCAGCACCATTGACACATTGGGAAAACAAGGATAGGACCCACATTCCAGTATATTCGATTTTGCAGAATGCCCGAGGCCTAACGGGTATAGAAATAACAACACCTACAGAAAGAAGATATCTTCATAGGCACTGGTCACCGCTAACAACAAAAAACGTAAATATGCAATGACCAATTTCTGAACCAGCACGTGCCTTGCAAGCTGCCAAATTAAATATATACTCTTGGAATATTGCAGGTGCAAAAACAAAGCTTACAGATATGACTCTAACAGAAACTTGGGCTCCATATGACATCATAGCTCTGCAAGAAACCTGGTTGACAGGCTCATTTCAATTGCCGGGTTTTACATTACATCAGGTGGATGCTGTACAAACGAATCGCTTTGGAAGACCAAAAGGCGGATTATCGGTCTATATATCAAACAACCTCAAAGTTGAATCAGAACAGATGACGACCACATCTACAAGTATCCAAATAATAAGACTCAACTTTGGTAGAGATCATTGGATAACTTCACTAATCCTTTTCAATATTTATGCCCATCCAAATGCCCAAGAAAAAACAATAACATTCAAAAAGTTATTACATGAAATATCTGAAGTAAGATATAACACCCCGAATTGGGAAATAGTGATTACAGGTGATTTCAATACCCATCTCATTCACATGCTGGAGGATGATGACCAGTTAGTAGTAGAAAATGAAATTTGGTCGGTACACCACCAAACAGCACATCCTTGGAGGAAACCCAACAAAGTAGGCAAGGAACTGGTCACCTCTCTAGAATATTTCGGTTTGAGAGTAATTAATGGGAGAACACCGGACGATAATCCTCCAAATTTAACTTATTATGGACCAATGTCTGGGTCCGTAATTGACTATACTATTCTTTCCCTGCCACTAATACAGCAACTAAGTATGTTTAAAATTAAGTGCAAAACGGACAGTGATCACTCAATCCAACATATAGCCATAAATATTCATCCAGACAGATATCAGTCTGCTTCAACAATTGACGAAGGAAGTGCACTAACTACCTATAAACGATTAAATTGGTCATCTCATCGATTTCCAGAACTTGCAGGCAAAGCTAAAACAGTCTTGGAGAATAGTATAGGGTCATCCTCTACAGTATTAAACGCCTGAATCAAATTTGTGACCGAAATGACGAACCATAAGCCACATCTAATATCAGGACGGACCAAAAGCTACATACATCAATCACTACAGAGAATAAAGGAGTTGAAAAAAGAACTGAGAAGAGAAATAAGGAAGGTAAAGAAGCGAGGTTATCAAACAGTCGCATGGGATAAGTTAAAACAATTGAAGAAGGAATTTAAGAAACATGTCTAGCAGGAAAAAGAAAAATGACAGACGAGTTCTGGGCAAAGCTGCTCTACAATTGTAAACAATCAAATACCAAAGCGTTTTGGAAAACAATAAACGGCTTAAATAAGGCAAACACAGTAACAGTATCCTCAAATGTTACGGAACAAGATTGGGTAGTTTATCTGACAAAACTCTTTATTGATGAAGACCAGCTTCAAGTAAGAAAAACTAACAAAGTTATTGAGACTGAACTAATAACCAAGACCAAAACATTGCCGCACATTGAGTTTGTACCCACTTTAGACATCACATCGTGCACGCTTACAAGAGTTGAAAATGTGATCAAATCAGGAAGAAGTGACAGCACCCCAGGTCCAAATGGCATCCCACAGGCAATATTTAAATTGGACCCAAAATACTGGGCCAATCCGATAATGGTCTTGTTTAAAGAGGTGGAAAATACAGGCATGACTCCAGACAGCTGGAGGGGATCAATAATAAACCCTATTTTTAAGGGAGGAGACAAAACAAAGCCATCTAACTACAGATTAATAGCCCTTATTGACTCTGAAGCAAAATATTATGCATCATTAATATTGGAAGATCTAAAAGAGTGGTCAAATTCTAAGAAATTGATCCCACCCCAACAAACGGGATTTCGCAAAGGGTATGGCACGTCTATAAATATGACAACAGTAGCATCAATTGCGGAAAAGAGTAAACGCCAAAAGAAGAAATTGCAACTCTGCTTTATAGATCTGAAAGCAGCTTTTGATCGGGTGGATCGACCACTTCTATGGGTTAAATTAAGACAGTGGGGTATTCAAGAAAAAATGTTAAGAGCAATTGAATCGCTATATACAAAAACATGGATTCAAATTAAGGTAGGGGATGGGACCAAAATATCAAGGAAAATACCAACCGCAAGGGGTCTTAAGCAAGGGTGTGTGCTAGCGCCACACCTGTTTAACCTCTTTACGGCGGATTTATCCACCCACCTGGATCAAGTCAATTCGCATGCTCCAAGGTTAGGCCCACTGACGATATCCCATCTATTATATGCCGATGATATTGTGCTGCTGAGTCACACAGAAATTGGACTTCAAAGACTGATAAAAGAAACTGCGGCATATACAAAACTCAATAAATTGGAAATCAACATTACCAAGACAAAAATCATGCGTATTGGGAATAATCCCCATGCCGCATTAAAGATCGAGCTGGATAATGTAACCATAGAAGAAGTCAGTGTTTATAAATATTTAGGTTTTAATTTTGATAAAAATTTTAACTTTCATGCACACCAACAGTATATGGTTAGGAAAAATAATGCTCTAATACATTCATTCAGTTTACTTGCAAAAAAACTAGATGGCCCCTCTTATCAACCATTGCTCTCGGTTATCAAAGCAAAACTGTTTCCATCTCTAACTTACGCAAGTACGGTGATGCATGGAAAGGACTCCAAAATGTTGGATAGATTACAAATCAAAACATACAAACGGGTCTTTTGTCTGCCCTGTAATGCTTCTCCCGCTCAAATTCGTTTGGAATTTGGATTGACACAGCAAAACATAGCAAGAAGATATCACTTCATCAAATCTATGCATAAAATACGAAACATTCAGTCCAGCCCTTTAATTAGTGCTTTATGGGAATCGGTGAATAATGACGTGAATTCAAGTTACAACAAATACTTGTCATCATCTATACAACTAACCAATGCGGGTGACTTATGGGGCTTGAATTTATCGCATCCTACTTTCTGCCAAGCCATGAACAAAACTGCAAAATCTCATTCGTTAGTTGAGGACAAAAGCATATTCTCGCGGCGATCCCATGCCTGGATGACAATTCAAACCTATGTCACATTGCAACCGGCAACTTATCTATACCTAACCTATCCGGTGTATTTCAAGAAAAAACTATTGGCTATGCGCTTAGGTGATCTGCCGTCTTTGTCAGACAAACCAGCATGGCGATATAAAGGACCAAAACGTGCAGACTATGTGATGCTCCAAACGAGGATTTTGTGCATTTGATCACCATATGTCCCAAACTGAATAATGCACGCCGTACACTTTTAAAACGCTTAATCAATGAGAGAGGGATTCGTACGTGCAGAACAGCCATCATGAGAAGTCTGGCCCCTTCAGATCCTCAGCTAAACTGCAAACTTCTGAAGTTTTTACAATTTCACGATAAAGCAGTCAAACAGAATTTTAAGCTGCATCCTATAGCATGAGGAATTTGCCTCGCATTATGAGTACAATACATTTATATGCTGTTAAAACGGTAGTAGGATGTTGACATTTGGAGCTGTGGAATTTTATACTGATGTATACGCCACTTTATAGCAAACGGTGAAGAGTATCCACATTAATGACTGAATTAATTTTACAATGTTATGTTTTAAATGAGACAACGAGATTGTCCTGAGTCGTAGCCATATTAATTCATGTTTTTAAAATAAGTGATTATTTTAAAAAGGATTTCTTTTATATGTACATTGTGATGGCTTTTATTAACTAATAACAATAAACATTTTCATTTCATTTCATTTCATTTCCTAACATTTTAGATATAACACTGGAGCCCAGCTGCAGATTTGCAACATAATAGTTTTATCATGTAAACTGTGTTTTGGCTCTTTGTGGGCAGAGAGGAGAATTCCGGCAGAGAGACCTTTCCTGAAATGAGCGCAAACCAGGTATGGGGTCGTTTGCTAATCCCATAGATCACTAATATATCCCTTTGCTTACACAGTAAGAATAGGCCTAGACAAAGAGATATTCTGCCATGGTTGAGTTGTTCATCGTTTACAGTCTGCTAGTAATGTTTATTACTTTGCTTAGTTGTATTTGTCTACTAATCGCAGCACACCTGCTTCATAATAGACTATGATAGTTTCAATAAATGTGTTGTAAACTGCCATTGTGTCTTTCCTTTTTTACTAAGGGCATACATGAGTGAGATATGAAAGGTGATGATCTGTTTCCACGGTTCCCTTTTGGACTAGAGGTTCATGTTCTAGGTTGGCCAGAATCACCTGCTACTATGGGATGGTTAGGAGTTTAGGTGAGGCACAGTGAGCTAGCCCGGATTTGCGTTGCCAGATACTGACCCGGTAGAGGGACACAGTCCCTACATTCTGATGTCCTGACATCCCAAGGCACAGATCTGTTCACCAGCAGAATCCCTACGACATGGCGCCATTAACGATTGGTCAGGTACTTATTTACAGGCCTCCTGAGTAGTACTTGCACATGCCCATAGTACCCTTACACCTCCTCCGGAGACATCCGTGGTGTTGGGGATTTATCCTACACATTATTTTAGGAAGCACCTATTTTTTGCTGTTGGTTGTTCAAGCTTTAACCTTTAAAGGACTACCCATTATAATGTTTGCACTTTGTTTCCATTACTGTTTTATACATGGCTCAGCCGCAGCCTATACCAATTGCTGATAATTGCAGACCAGTATATGAACATTTAAATTTACATGGTCTTGGCAATGTGGGCTGTGACATAATCTTTGTGGCTG
The DNA here is from genome assembly GCA_963921515.1 of Calotriton arnoldi. Lineage (NCBI taxonomy): Eukaryota > Metazoa > Chordata > Amphibia > Caudata > Salamandridae > Calotriton > Calotriton arnoldi. The sequence continues at coordinate 192,883 of CAWUFW010015598.1, read as the reverse complement.
AAGTCCGTGATGCCTATCGATTAGAAGTCTTTTATTCTTGGGTCAGTTTTCCAGATGTGGATGCTAACACAGGAACATTTCATGAATACACTAACGTTGCAGCACCGCAACTTTACAGAGCATGTCAGCTCTTAGAAATTTCACTTTCACATTGGGAACATCAAAATTGGTTCTGAAGCGCCCTTATACACGCACTTGCTTCAGTACGCATGGGTCCCCTTAATAATGAAGGGGCCACCTGTCCAGCTTTGGCTGGTTATACACCATTCCCTAACCTATAGGGTCTCAATGTTAATGAGCTACAGCAATTATACACTGGTCTAGTTAGACTTTATAGATGCTTAACTCAGTATGTTTCGCACACCTTGATGGCTGTCCTATTGAGGGCAGGCCTCGCAGGACAACAGCAGTTGCCTGCAGAACCTACAATAAGTCCTGTAATTATTCATTCAATTATGGGTAAAATTCCCACAAATCGTGAGGAAATTCCTTTTTGGATAGCCCAAAAAATACATCAGATTGAAGCAGTGTTTCCCCTTATGAGACCGCAAGACAAGCACAGGATATTGAGTATGTGCTTACCCATGGGATGGTTCCCCAAACAGGTGACTGTAACATTTGGGGAACAGCCTTTGCTGTTGTCTATACCATCACACATAGCACTCCGTCCAGGTCAGTGTTGCCGGAGGTGTTAAAAAAATAAAGAACAAACATGGGGCAGCTGCTGCTCTTGATTTGGAGATGAAATTAATGGGAAACTTTCCCATGGTGTCCTCAATGATTCTGTCCAATATTAAAGGCAAAGCAGCTTCTCTGGCTATACGCCAGCAGTTCAAGCAGGTTGCCCCATTCAACCAGGAACGTGAGCTACTTATAATTATTGCTGATTACATACTTTTATAGGATGGAATAATTTGGGAACCAGACCCAGTAAACCACAACTTCAAGCCTGGTTCTGACAAGGAAACTGCCAAGCAGACCACGGAGTTTGTTAAAAAAAACGATGGGACAAACCCAAACCTAAAGAAAAGGCTAGGTCTAAAAGAGGTTCACCGTCACCGGAGCCCTCTGACAGACACTACAATCTGCTTGATCGCACACAATTGAAAGCACCTGATAAGTATCAACTTTCTTATACTCATCTTTCTCGTTTCTTTAAGGACTCATTTGAGAAACACTACGAGAGAGGAGGGCGTTCTGAACGCAGTCAAGAAGAGTACGTGAAACCGAAAAAGGACTCACAACGCTCATCTGACATGAAGATAAAAAAGGAGGAGAAACCTCCACAATTTAAGCCACAATTTCAGATTAAGAAGGTTGCAGCTTTAACTGCAAAGTATTCCACAAACAATGAGAACTCTACTCCTAAACAGGAGGTGGCAGTGACTCCCCTCGACAGCACAGCAGAGGTCACTATAGTACAAAAGAATCTCGAGGAGTTTCTGGTAGCGAAAGCAACTGATCAATATGTAACAGTTGAAACCCCAGACAGGTGCGTAACCCCTCCAGACAGATTACATGATTTGGACATACAAATTGAGGGTTACATACAGCACACTATTCGAGTAATAATCTGGGAAAATGTAACATTATCATATGACATTTTCTCAGCGGCGTTCGATTGGCCTCCGGAGTTTGTACATACATCCCCACAATGTGAGGATGTCATTCTTCCCACTTTTTCTGCGCTTGTCCCTGATGAGGTCAAACAAGAATATGCTGCAGAATGGGCTCTTAACCTAGCCCCAGCTTTATATCACAATCATGTCAGCTGGGATAAGGATTTTCCTTATCCTATAATACCCATCAGGTCCAGCCCACAAGTGCACCCACAATACCTAATAAAACGGGATGCTAACGCACCTGTTAGAGAAATACTCACTCAATTGGAGTACCAGGGAGTAATTTGAACCCTGTGTCGCTCAAATGAATAATCCTATTTTTCCTGTTTTAAAATCAGATCTTTCGTATTGTATTATCTTAGACTATAGACCTTTGAATAGTCTTACAGCACATTTTCAATAAACACACAGTACAGCACTTATAAATAATATAGTCCATAAAAAATACAAAACAACCTTGGATATTTTCAGTGGTTTTTTTCTGCCAAAATATAGTGTCTGAAAGAAGAAATTAGACTGCCTTCTCGGCACTGGGCTTTCAATGTCAATTTTCCTGACTCTGCATGGGGTATGCTGCCTGCATAGTGTCAATTCAACACCCAGATGCGTTGTCCTATGAACATGATATCTACTTGACGGATGATGAGCTGAACATAAATTTGGCCAGAGCAGATCACATTATATTGGGATTTACCGAATCTGGCTACAAGTTCAATTTTAAGAAATCTAATATAGCATTTCTAAGTGTCCTATTTCTAGGATATGAACTTACCCATGAGGGAAAAAGCCTTGTGCCACACTTCCTAGAAAAGAGTGCTTTACTGCAACCATCAAACACGGCTTAAGAAACTACAATCCTTATTAGCATTCCTTAACTTTGGCAGAACATACATACCAGAATATGCAAAACGCATTAAATCATTATATGAATTAATTCATCCTAATTTTCCCAGTTCCAATTGGACAAAGAAACATATAGAGATAGTCAGATCATTACTATCTGACCTGCTTGCAATGCATCATTTACATACACTTGCAAATGCTGCAAACCTGGTCATCCGTGTAGTGCCAAGTGCCATTGGCTTTACATACATCACCTTTAATCAAGGTGAAACAGTGCTGATTGCTTTTAATTCGCATTTATATTCCAATGCGGAGATGCATTTTGCATCGTCTGAAAAATACTGACTACAGTGCAGATGGCAATACTAAAAGAAAGGCCACTTGCACAAGGGAAACGCATCATTGTTGTTACTCTCATTCCAGCTGTAAAGGCTATTACAAAATCAAGAATTCCTAATGCTAACACTCTCCATCCTAGATGGTTACAGTTGGCAACATCCTTAACAGGTGTTGATTTAGATTTCAGGCCTGATTACGAGTACGGTGGTCCCAAGACTGCCGTGCCCACAGTGGCGGTCCAACCATCTCCTACTCGGTGGTCCGATCGCGACCATGGTGGTTTGACCGCCGCAAGACTGCTGTAACTGCCAGGATCTTGGATCCTGCGGTGGCGGCGATGGGGAAAGCAGTGATCAATGGTGGTGGTGCCGATGCCGGCCCTGCCGTGCTGATCATGACCTGCATCTCTGCTGACCTTTTCATGGCGGGGACCCTGCAATGAAAAGGTCGGCAGAAAGGCGGGGAAGGGGCCCTAAACAGGGACCCAGCGCGATTTTGCCCATGGGAGTATGTGCATGGGGGCACATGTTCTGCCCCCTCTGCTTGTACTGTTGTGCATGCACTGTGTGCCATGCACAACATGGTGCATGGTACACACTACACCGATGTGCAAGTGGTGGTGCCACAGCGGCAGCATGAGCCAAAGAATGCCACTGCCATGAAACCGCTGCCGCAACATTGCCAGCCCGGCGGGTAAATCGTAATGCTGCGGTCGGGATGTTGCCAGCTTGGCGGCATTCTCCCAACCGCCACAACGGCAGTTTGGCAGTCAGACCGCCAAACTCCAAATCAGGCCCTTGGTCTTTGACCCGTGTTTACAGAAACAAGAATTTCTTCAATAAGAACATGTTTACCCCACCCAAGCAATCTTTTGCCTCTTGAGCAGTAATAATATGTTATTTATACTGATGGTTCATCCCAGCCTGCTATAGGTACTGAGCACCAATATTTGGCGGCATGCACCACCGTTCTTGGTGTAATGTTGGATGGAAAATTCCAACAACAAAAAACTCACACACATTAGGGGACAGCACTGTGTAGTTGGCTGAACTGAGAGCTTTATTTCTTGCACTAGAACATATGGATCCTGAATTCCCCTCTCTCACAGTGCATAATTTGTATGATTGTGTTGAACCTTTCAATGATATTTTGCACTATTGGCACCAAAATGGATTCCAAGAATCTAAAGGCAACACTATAAAGATAAAACGCTTTAAGTGAAAGTGGCAGACCGAAAAGATAGATTGCTGTGGACTCATGTTATTCATACATGGAGTCATCACCGTGTGGGACCACACATTGTAGGGAATTCCTTGGCTGATGAAGCGGCCTAATCTGCAGCTGCGACTGCAACAGTTGCTGTGACTACTCGTTCTCATACGAGGGTAAATGAAGATATATTGACTGCCGTTGCTGCTATACGAAATGGCACACCTTTGCCTAAGGGATTTCCAGCTAAATACACATACCATTTGAGTGAACAAAACGTTCCCTTTGTTACCATTCCAGGGGTTGGTGATCATTTGATTCCCAACCAGGACCGCAGGCTAGCCTTAGTGACAGCTGCGCAAAAAGGTGTTGCTTCTGCACACGCAGGTGTGGTGGCCATAATTTCGTTTCTACAGCAACATTTTTGGTGGCATAGCTTATATATCAGGCCAAGAAATATATCCTTTCTTGTGACATTTGTCAACAAATTAAAGGTTCCACCATGGCACGCCCAACGCAGACATACTTGTTGATTTCAAACAAACCTTTTGGCTGCATTTATTTGAACCATTGTGGTGTTCTTCATTCGGATGGAGCGTCTAAATTTATCCTACTTGCAGTTTATTTCTGCTCTAGGTTCCTCTGGCTGTGGCCACAACGTTCAGCTGACGCTGGCACTGTTAATGAAGCTTTGCAAGTCTTTATCGGAATGCATGCATGCACTACATTCCACTCGGACCAGGGCCCTGCTTTCACCTCAGATGTGTATAGGGATACTATAGCTTCCCTGGGTGTAGAGGTGTGTTATTCTTCTCCCTACCGTCCCAAGGGAAATTATGTTGTGGAGAGGATGAACCGTGACTGAAATCAACCCTTAACAGCAAGAGAACTGGGTACAAGGTGTAGCTGGATCCATCACCTATATGGGATGCGAAGGGCACTTAATAATCTCCTTAAGTGATCTCTGGGTGGCCGGACCCCATACGAGGTGCTTTTTGGCATCAAAATGTATGTTCCAGACCGTGATGGTCCAGACATTGTGGCGGCGGCCACGCCCTTTGACATAACTGATCATTTTGCTGTCTTAAAGGATTTACAAAACTTCCACAATGGCCAATCCAATGAGCAGTTGAAGGAGTCTGACTCTGATGGAATCAAAGAATGGCCAGCACTTTCCAGCTGGATTCCACGACATGGGGATCTTGTTCATGAGAAGATTGCTGTTAAGAAGGAATTTGGCCCATCATACCAAGCACTGGTGCCAGTCCTTGGCATTCAAGGTACAAGAGCTGTAATTGTGCCACCTCTTGCTGGTTTTAAAACAATAATTTTGTCTCAGTTGATCATATCAAGTTGCATCATGTGGCCAATTCTAAATAGTAGGCCACGAGGAGTCCTTGCTAGTTTCCTAACTCCTCTTGCTACCATACAGGAAATTCCTCTACAGCTTGTGAGTAACATAAAAGTTGTTTCTCCCCAGCTGGGGATGGAGAAAGAAATTCAATTTCTTCCTAATACCGCTATAAAAGCCTCACCCCCGCACCACCGAGCCTTGCCGCTACCCGTCCGCCAGATTGCGACTTAAAAGTGGCCTGGCAGGCGGGCGGCGTGGCGGTCCCACTGCGATGCCTCTTTCAAAGGCAGCGGTGCCTTTGGCAAAGGTACCCCAATGGGACCACACAACAAGGTTCCTGCACGGCATAGACTCTAAAGTCCTTGCCGTGCAGGAACTGTTGTGCTTGCACACAGGTGGACAAATGCTAGGCCCCCTGAGTGCATCCACATGCGGAGGAGGCACAGTTTCCTCTCCGCCACGATGTACATGGAGGAGGAACCTCCATGACACCGCCAGAGGAAAAGAAACTCGTAATATGCTTGGTGGGACCGAAGCGGTCCTACCAAGCATATTGCGGCCCCTGACCACTGCAACACCGCCAGGGAATGGCGGTTCCCTGGCGGCAGACTCTCTCAGGGCAGTCCAAACGCCCCACTTATAATGGGGCAGTCGGACACCCAGTGCGGAGGTGGCTGGACCGCCACTGCTGCGCCCCCGCGAGTCTGTATATATATATATATTCACTGAAAAAACCATAGGTTTCAAGCACGTTATAGTTAGAAATTAGCATTTAAAAAACCTTAGAAATTCACTGAAAAAACCATAGGTTTCAGGGGCGTTATAGTTAGTTGGACATTTCACTCGTACAAAACCATAGAAATTCCCCCGTTATAGTTAGTTCAGCTAACTATAACTCGTGCGCCCACAATGCACTGCTGATGACGTCACATATTACATCACTCATGACATGGTCAGTGACATCACTCATGACATCACTGATGACATCTCAAATGACATCACTGATGACATCACTGATGACATCATCCTTGTGATAGAGTGGCAGACCTCCTCTCACCCTAATATAACCTTTGATACACACACTCAAAAATACAAACTAACATTTTCAAAACAATGGACATACCAATACCAGTTACAACACACCTATTCAGTAATTCCAAGATCTACACACACATCCACTCATTCACCAACAGTCCCTATACAGTCACTCATACATGTACTCACTCATCATATGTACTCATACACCTATACATCCTGTTACACACCGCCACTCATCCATAGAGTTACTCACACACATAGTCACACATGCAAACAAAGTATCAAACATCCATTTACTTGCATATACAGTTATACACACACTACCACATTTACTTCTACAGAAACTTACACATACTTACTCTCTTAAACAATCACTTATAGAAACACCTACTTATTTGTACAGGAACTCTTCCAATCCCTCACTCTCACATATACTCACTTATATACACCAATACTCACATATACTAGTTTAAAACATATGTAGTTACTCATAAAGACACTATTGAGACAGTCATTCACTAACTAACACACCCATACACATACTCATCCACCTATACAGTCCTGCACACATGCTGTCTTCAACACATACAAACAGTGAGTCACTCATTCATGCATCTATGCACTAAGTAATACCCCCACCGAACCATACAGACACTCAGACACTCATATTGATACTCAAAAAAACAACTAATAACCCATATAGACACTCATGTAGCTACTCACCAACCCATGCAGCCACTTATACACAAAGTGAGAGACTGATACAGATATTTTCATATTTAAACATTACTCACTAACCCATGTATTCACTAAGATACACTTAGTCAGTTATACAATCAATTTTACAAAACAAAATCATCCATTTAGACACTTATATACCCATTTATTCTTCCATCGACCTTGAGATATACATATATAAAACATATTTAATTTTCAGAAAACACACATTCACTGGATGATGTCATCAGTGATGTCATCAGTGATGTCATTTGAGATGTCATCAGTGATGTCATGAGTGATGTCACTGACCATGTCATGAGTGATGTAATATGTGACGTCATCAGCAGTGCATTGCGGGCGCACGAGTTATAGTTAGCTGAACTAACTATAACGGGGGAATTTCTATGGTTTTGTACGAGTGAAATGTCCAACTAACTATAACGCCCCTGAAACCTATGGTTTTTTCAGTGAATTTCTAAGGTTTTTTAAATGCTAATTTCTAACTATAACGTGCTTGAAACCTATGGTTTTTTCAGTGAATTTCTAAGGTTTTTTAAATGCTAATTTCTAACTATAACGTGTCTGAAACCTATGGTTTTTTCAGTGAATATATATAAATTTATTATACTATGTATACATGTGAAAATGTCTCGGTCCCCTGTTTGCCTCGGTGGCACGGAAAAAATGGGTGGAACTGACGTCAGCACGCCAATGAGGTTCTCTTATGGCTCCGATGACGTCATACGGTGTCGCGAGCGGAGCCGTGCTATTATGACGTCCTCGTTGACGTGGGAGAGCTAGGAAAGAATTTCCGTGGAATGCTGGTGCAGGGGATATTCACCTAAGTGTTCAGGCTAGTCCTTTGGGAGCAACTGTTTATGTTGCCACTCCAGAAACCGAAACCAGTGATCCGAGGGCAGAGGCCCTGCAGATGGCACACGAGGTGGGGTGCCCAGTCGTGTGCACCGGCGGGGCAGCGAAGTGACAAGCACCACAACCCACAAAAAAGGTAACGAGGGCACTGAATAACACAGGATCTTCTCTTTGTATCTGGCAGGAACAACGAAGTTAAAATGCCCTAGTACCAAAATGTAGAATTAGTGCTGCAACGGTCTTCAAGAGGACCTGCGATGCCGCTTCTGCCTCCCGTACCCTGGAGGTGGCACATGGGTCACGCGGTACGGTCATACTGCGGTGGGACGCACACTCGTTGACCTCTCATGGCACTGCTCCACACTTCAGGGAGGATGCTTTCCATTAGCTATGTTTTCTGATGACATGTCGCGCCGGCCCCGTCCAACAACAGAACTCCTTTAGATCCAAACAGACTCTTCCACTCTCTCACCGGAAGTGAAACCAGGCCACGCGGACACTTTCACAATACAACAGCCGGGAATGCACTTTTTGGTAAAAAAACACATTCCTTCCTCCTAATTAATCAAATAAACGTCTCACTGAAGAACAGGGGCCAGCTTCGATCGGTAAACAGCCGTTACAACGACTTTTTTACTTTGCGATACCATTACAACGCATGCATTACCACGCTTGCGTTGTACATCACGAAGTCATTACTACACATTTTTTAGAACGCATGGTCATTTACCACGCATGCCTTTACAACGAATTTTGTTGTAAAGGTATGTATGGTAAATGACCATGCGTTCTAAAACATATAGACGATCCATGTCGTTGTAAGGAAACAGAGGCTGTTCCGTTTCCTCACAACGACGTGCACCGCCCCTCAGAGACGACGTGAAGCAGGAACCACGAGGAGAGAGGAACCACAAGGAGTGAGAGGTAAGGGGATTGGGCATGGGGTGGGGGTTTCTTTTCTAGGGTTTAGGGTAGTGCAGTGGTGTTTGGGTGGTGTAGGGGTCGTGCTGGGGGTAGTGTTTTAGGGTTTAGGGTAGTGCAGTGGTGTTTGGGTAGTGTAGGGGGTCGTGCTGGGGGTAGTGTTTTAGGGTTTAGGGTAGTGCAGTAGTGTAGGGGGTCATGCTGGGGGTAGTGTTTTAGGCTTTAGGGTAGTGCAGTGGTGTATGGGTAGTGTAGGGGGTCGTGCTGGGTTAGTGTTTTAGGGTTTAGGGTAGTGCAGTGGTGTTTGAGTAGTGTAGGGGGTCATGCTGGTGGTAGTGTTTTAGGGTTTAGGGTAGTGCAGTGGTGTTTGTGTAGTGTAGGGGGTCATGCTGGGGGTAGTGTTTTATGGTTTAGGGTAGTGCAGTGGTGTTTGGGTAGTGTAGGGGGTCGTGCTGGGGGTAGATTTAGGGTTTAGGGTAGTGCAGTGGTGTTTGGGTAGTGTAGGGAGTCGTGCTGGGGGTAGTGTTTTAGGGTTTAGGGTAGTGCAGTGGTGTTTGTGTAGTGTAGGGGGTTGTGCTGGGGGTAGTGTTTTAGGGTTTATGTTAGTGCAGTGGTGTTTGGGTAGTGTAGGGGGTAGTGCTGGGGTAGTGTTTTAGGGTTTAGGGTAGTGCAGTGGTGTTTGTGTAGTGTAGGGGTAGTGCTGGGGGTAGTGTTTTAAGGTTTAGGGTAGTGCAGTGGTGTTTGGGTAGTGTAGGGGTTCATGCTGGGGGTAGTGTTTTAGGGTTTAGGGTATGGCAGTGGTATTTGGGTAGTGTAGGGGGTTGTGCTGGGGGTCGATTTAGGGTTTAGGGTAGTGCAGTGGTGTTTGTGTTGTGAGGGGGTCGTGCTGGGGGTAGTGTTTTAGGGTTTAGAGTAATGCAGTGGTGTTTGTATAGTGTAGGGGGTTTAGGGTAGTGCAGTGGTGTTTGTGTAGTGTAGGGGGTCATGCTGGGGGTTGTGTTTTAGGGTTTAGGGTAGGGCAGTGGTGTTTGTGTAGTGTAGGGGGTAGTGTTTTAGGGTTTAGGGTAGTGCAGTGGTGTTTGTGTAGTGTAGGGGGTCATGCTGTGGGTAGTGTTTTAGGGTTTAGGGTAGTGCAGTTGTGTTTGTGTAGTGTACGGGGTCATGTTTTAGGGTATAGGGTAGTGCAGTGGTGTTTGGGTAGTGTAGGGGGTCATGCTGGGGTTAGTGTTTTAGGGTTTAGGGTAGTGCAGTGGTGTTTGGGTAGTGTAGGGGGTCGTGCTGGGGGTAGTGTTTTAGGGTTTAGGGTAGTGCAGTGGTGTTTGTGTAGTGTGGGAGGTCATGCTGGGGGTAGATTTAGGGTTTAGTGTAGTGCAGTGGTGTTTAGGTAGTGTAGGGAGTCGTGCTGGGGATAGTGTTTTAGGGTTTAGGGTAGTCCAGTGGTGTTTGTGTAGTGTAGGGAGTCGTGCTGGGGGTAGTGTTTTAGGGTTTAGGGTAGTGCAGTGGTGTTTGGGTAGTGTAGGGGGTCGTGCTGGGGTAGTGTTTTAGGGTTTAGGGTAGTGCAGTGGTGTTTGTGTAGTGTAGGGGGTCATGCTGTGGGTAGTGTTTTAGGGTTTAGGGTAGTGCAATGGTGTTTGTGTAGTGTAGGGGGTAGTGTTTTAGGGTTTAGGGTAGTGCAGTGGTGTTTGTGTACTGTAGGGGGTCGTGCTGGGTTCTAGTGTTTTAGGGTTTAGGGTAGTGCAGTGGTATTTGTGTAGTGTAGGGGGTAGATTTAGGGTTTAGGGTAGTGCAGTGGTGTTTGGGTAGTGTAGGGGGTCGTGCTGGAGGTAGTGTTTTTGAGTTTAGGGTAGTGCAGTTGTGTTTGGGTAGTGAAGGGGTCGTGCTGGGGGTAGTGTTTTAGGGTTTAGGGTAGTGCAGTGGTGTTTGGGTAGTGTAGGGGTCAACCAACATGAATTTGTCCTTGTGTGATGTAACCAGTGCTCATGTAAAGCACTCCAATACCTGACCAGTCTGCACTATATAAAACTGCAAAAAACAAAAAATAAAAAGTGTTTTGCACACTTCTGTCATTGGGCTATACGTGGGCTACCTCTGGGTGATATTTGTGCTACATTTGGGCTCTTTTTTCTCTGGTGGCCATCTTGGGAGACTTATTTGTTATGAAGTTTCCTAATTTCCTCATTTACTACAGTCTCCTCAGTAGGAAATGCTTTCAGTTTTTTACTTTGATTCCATCAAGAAGGCATTCAGATGTGTCACACATTTGCCATAAATTCAGAATGTTAGCACTCTAGTTGTTCATTAGATCACTGTAGTAAAGCTACTGCTCACCAAGGAGTTAACTGGAAGTCTACTGCTGGTATTGAAAGTGATTGTTTCAGTCTGCATGTCAGAATTTTCTAATGAAATAGAAGAGGATTTGAGATCTCACTTAAAACATGCCCTACATTTTCTTTCTACAGCACTAACAACATAATTTCTATGGCAAAATGAACCCCCTCATTTTGTTCCTTTTTAAATTAAATGTTTTAAGAGTTACCAGTTTATTCCAATCAAGATGGCTTCAGGTGTGCCATACTTTTGTTATAAGTAAGGCTGTTAGCACTCTAGTTGTTCTTTAGAACACTCTGGGAAGCTGCAGTAGAACACAAAGGCATCAACTGACAGGCTGCTCCTGTTGAAATATAACAGGAAGATATTTGAGATCTCACTTAAAACATGTCCTAATTTTTCTTTCTACAGCACTAACCATAATTTCTATGGCAAAATGAACCCCCTCATTTTGTTCCTTTTTAAATTAAATGTTTTAAGTGTTACCAGTTTATTCCAATCAAGATGGCTTCAGGTGTGCCATACTTTTGTCATAAGTAAGACTGTTAGCGCTCTAGTTGTTCTTTAGAACACTCTGGGAAGCTGCAGTAGAACACAAAGGCATCAACTGACAGGCTGCTCCTGTTGAAATATAACAGGAAGATATTTGAGATCACACTTGAAACATGTCCTAATTTTTCTTTCTACAGCACTAACCATAATTTCTATGACAAAATGAACCCCATCATTTTGTTCCTTTTTAAATTAAATGTTTTAAGTGTTACCAGTTTATTCCAATCAAGATGGCTTCAGGTGTGCCATACTTTTGTCATAAGTAAGGCTGTTAGCACTCTAGTTGTTCTTTAGAACACTCTGGGAAGCTGCAGTAGAACACAAAGGAATCAACTGACAGTCTCTGCCATTGTTGGATGTACATGTTTTACTGAGAATGTCAGACTTCATTCTCACATGACTGAGAAAGATAATGTGAATTTACAGAAAATATGCTCTCATTTTAGCTTCTGGAGCACCTTCCAAAACTGTATGGGACAAGCATGTGAAAATAGTTTTCTCTCAAACATGATTCATGATATCCCAGCAGAAGGTTTTTCACAAGGTAAAATCACCTTAGAACACACCACAATTCCTGAAATTAGTATGGTACCATCAACAAATGAATTCTAATGTAACTAAAGTCTGTTATCACCCTTTATAGTTCTCCTTTTGGTAACCCTCAAAATCTTCGATTCACTACAATGCATTTCAATGGGGTACTATCATTTATATTGGTCCCAAGATGGCTGCCAGCAATTCCAGGATGAAGTGCTGACAGCCAATCAGATCTCACGATGACATGTGTGGTTAGGCTCCGCCCAGATATATATGTGTTTTTACTTTTGATTTTCTCAGCAACTACTGAACGGATTTACACCATTTAACAAAAAGGGTTCTTTCTGAACCAAGAACTACCTCTTTGCCAAATTTGGTGTAATTCCGTTCAGCAGTTCGGGCTGTAGCCTTGCATAACGTTTCCTATGGGAAATTGATTTTTTGACTCTTATTTTTTAATTTCTCCGCAACTACTGAACGGATTTACACCATTTAACAAAAGGGTTCTTTCTGAACCAAGAACTACCTCTTTGCCAAATTTTGTGTAATTCCGTTCAGCAGTTCGGGCTGTAGCCGTGGCTAAAGTTTCCTATGGGAAAATGAATGGGGAAAACACGTTTTGGGACCCCACTTTTTCTCGGCCCCCGCTTGACGAATCACCCCGAAACTTTCAGGGTAGGAGCGGACCAGAGCGGGCCATAAAGTTTGAAAATTTCGCGAAGATTCGTCAACCGACGCAAGAGTTATTTCAAATAGAATGTTGCGGATTTCCTATGGAAAATAGGTCCTAACTATAACTATCTACTGGCGACCGCCAGTAGATAATATAAATAGTAAATGTTAAATATTTTAACATATAACATTAATATAATGTAAAATAAATATGTTTAAGTAATATTTAAGGATATATATATATATAAATATATATATATATATATATACATACCAGCATTCCCTTCTTATTCACCTGCCAAAAAGAAGTACACCGACTCCGGCTGCAGTGGTTTCAGGCGCTTTATTCACATGGAGCTATGCTGGCAGAAAAGGCTCACTATCCCAATGCATTTCTGCTCACCAGAGCCTTGATCACGGGAAAGTCTCTCTGTTTTTGAATTTGACCCCGTGTTTTAAAACGTCGGTCGTATTTATCCTCCAAAGTGCGCAATTGAAAACATCAAAACTTTACAGTTGTGGTAAGTAGCGTATTTTCATAGGTCAATCAATACCAAACTGCTACTGTCCATTTTTAAAAATTCACATTGTTTCCAATGCGATGTTTTCAGTGCTCCCAACCTGCACATACCGCTTTTACATCTCCGGTTTGACACTTTCTGCCACGGCAGCCAGCAAGAGGAAAACATTCCTTCTGCATCCCTTGCCTAACACTTCTGCGATTTTATTTGGATTATTCCATTACTTATCAGTAAAGGCAGACGGGTCAGGCTTCCTTCATAACAACCACCACACGATGCTTCACTCCGAAAGCCTCCGACCCTGACAGGGCAACTCGGTGTCCACGGGAACTAAGCTTCCTGAGAATACAAACCAGCATTCATTTCTTATTTACCTTCCAAAAAGAAGTACACCGACTCCGGCTGCAGTGGTTTCAGACGCTTTATTCAAATGGAGATATGTTGGCAGAAAAGGCCTACTATCCCAACACGTTTCTGCTCACCAGAGCATTGATCACGGGAAAGTCTCTCTGTTTTTGAAAATGACCACGTGTTTTAAAACGTCAGTCGTATTTCTCCTCCAAAGTGCACAATTGAATACATCAATGTACTCTCTATAGCTTTCCTGTTCATTTACAAGATCCAAGAATCGTCATGTATATTGCAGGGGCATATCTTCTCAAGCAGATATGTCCTCACAGGAGATATAGTGCACCCTTCAGTGCACCCAACAGCGAGACCACAGAAGTCCCACCCTCCCAAGACCTCTGCAACAAACTCTGCACCTACTTCCACCACAAGATCAAGCAGATCTACGACAACTTCGACACCCAAGACCCGCCCATCACTCCCACCACCACCACATGCGACGAAGATGCCCCCCAACAGATCCTGCTCAACTGGACACCACTCACCACGGACAACACTCTCAAGACCATGAAGAGCATTCACTCCGGAGCACCCTCAGACCCCTGCCGGCACTACATCTTCCAGAGAGCCGCCACCTCCATCGCCCTTGAATTACGCTGCACCATCAACTGCTCCATTGAGACAGCCACCTTCCCCGATGACTGGAAACACACCAAGATCATCCCCCTGCTGAAGAAACCGTCCGTCGACCTGACAGACCTCAAGAAATTCAGACCCATCTCCCTGCTCACTTTCTCAGCCAAGGTCATCGAGAAGCACATCAACACCCAACTCTCCGAGTTCATCGAAGCCAACCACATCCTGGACTCCTCTCAATCTGGCTTCCGAAGCAACCACAGCACCGAGCCAGCCCTCCTCGCCGCCACCGATGACATCCGCTCTCTCCTTGACCGGGGAGAGAAAATGGCCCTCATCCTCCTGGATCTCTTGACCTCCTTTAACACTGTCTCCCACCGCACCATAAGCACGAGACTCCATGATGATGGCATCCGTGACAAAGCCCTGGACTGGATCCCTTCCTTCTTCAGCGGTAGAACACAGTGAGTCAGACTACCACCGTTACTCTCAGAACCCACGGAGATCGGCTGCAGAGTCCCCCAGAGCTCCTCCCTGAGCCCACCCTCTTCAACATCTACATGGGCCCGCTCACAGCCATTGCCAGGAACCACGAACTCAACATCATCTCCTATGCCGATGACACCCAGCTGATTGTCACCCTCATCAATGAACCTTCAATCGCTACAAACAACTTCCACAACGGGATGAAGACTATCGCCACCTGGAGGAGAGACAGCTGCCTCAAGCTCAGCTAGAACAAGACCGAAGTCCTCATCCTGGGATCCAACACCTCCACTTGGGAAAACTCCTGGTGGCCCGCTAGGAACTACCCCACCCCACAGACCACGTACGGAACCTCTGCATCATACTAGACTCCTCACTCACGATGAACTGCCAGATAAATGCCGTCTCCTCATCATGCTTCCACACTCTTCACCTACTTTGAAAGACCTTCAGATGGATCCCCACTGAGGCCAGAAAGACAGTCACCCACGCACTCAGCAGCAGACTCGACTATGGCAATGCACTCTACGCAGATGTCACCCAAAAACTCCTCAGGAAACTACAGAACGTTCAGAACACTGCAGCCAGACTGGTCCTCAACATCCCCCGCCGCAGCCACATATCCGAAACATTTGCGAGAACTCCACAGGCTCCCAGTCAGCAGAAGAGTCATGTTCAAGCTCCTCACACACGCCTGCCAAACCCTCCACGACGCTGGGCCAGCATACCTGAACCACCACCTCTCATTCCACGTACCCACCAGACACCTCAGCTCTGCCGAACTGGCCCTTGCCACTGACCCTCGGATCTCCAAGGCCAGGACCAGAGGAAGATCCTTATCCTACCTCACCATCAAAACCTGGAACACCCTGCCTCTCCACCTCAGGCTATCCCCGTCACTGACCCAATTCAGGAAGGATCTCAAGACCTGGCTCTTCGACTGAACCTCAGCACACAGTAGGACCTGCTGCCCCTCAGCACCTTGAGACCCTCGCGGGTGAGTAGTCGCGTGTAACAAATACTGATTGATTGATTCCTTTGGACTATAAGGCCTGCCACAGGGGTGTCTTGCCTATATCCCATGCAGTGTCTTTGGGCATGGCACACAGGGATGTGGGCCATGTTGACTCTTCGGTTTTGTCTGCACCAAGGCATGCAGTCTGCAATGGCAGTGTGCATGGCCTTGGTGAGGGGACCCTAGGGTGGCACAATTCGTGATGTTACCCTTGGGGTCCCTCTTCAGTGCCAATGCCCTAGGTACCTGGGGTGTTATTTACTAGTGACTTACAAAGGGTACTGAAGTTGTGCCAATTGCAAAACAAATGGTACAGTTTATGGAGAGAGCTTCTGGCACAGGTGACCTGGTTGGCAAGGACCCTGTGCACCTCCAGTCAAAATTACATCATTTCCCAGGCAAAAAGTGGGGGCTAACCATGTCAAAAGAGACACTTTCCAACACCCTTGTGATGGCCTCTTTGCGCTCCATTGGTTCATAATAGAGCACGGGTGCAAAGGTCGTGTTTCCCTAAATCGCATGGGGTTATGCCCCCATTCTAATGAGAGACAGCCCCCCCCCCCTTAGAATTGTGCTGTCCTTGTATGTGCACCAGTATGATCTATATTACAGAAGGGGCCACCCAAGCAACTGCAGCCCCTCCTGTAATTCAGAAAGTGGTTGCAAAAACCCACTGTGGCTCCAGGGAACTGTCTTTTTTTTTTAGTTTTATATAGCGCGAACTAGACCCGAGACATCGGGTATCAGAGCGCTTTACATGAGCACCAGTTTCATTACAGATGGACACATTCATTTTTGTTAGGCACGGGGAGATTAAGTGATTTGCCCAGAATCACAGGATGTTGAGCGTCGTTGCCGAGACTCGAACCCAGTTCCCCAGCTTCGAGGTCGACCGCTCTAACCATAAGGCTACATCCTCTCCTTTGCTGAGAGCAGCTCTGTAAGAGACACTTTTAAGGTGACACCTTCATTTACCTTTCAGTGTGGGTCTGCAGAGACTCGTGCTGAAATGTGGAACAGTAGTGCAGGAGTGCCATCTGCATTCCCCTCCCTCCCTGGGGTCTTTACAGACCAGTGGAAGGCAGTGGGTCACCACCAAAGAAAGAACTTGGAACCCCATTTTGCTGTTGTCAGAACTGGGAATAACCACGTTTCCAACCCGGTGGATGCCATATATGACAAAAAAGTTGGACATCAATTCATGGTAATAACAACTGAAGTAGGCTTTGTTAGATTGTCTAGTTTGGCGCAAGGTCTTAGGGCTAATCTTAACATAACTGAAATGGTTGTGTTGTGGAAAACTTTAATGTGCTGAACAATGTACATTTAGCTTTCAATAAAACATAATTGCAAGGCTTGGATAACTCCTCACTAATTTTTTATTAGGATATAAAAAGATGAAAATGTCAATGAAACAATTGCAAAATCCTTCATCTTCCACTTCTTCTCAGGAACCTTATAAGTTCTAATCCTATATGGAACACGGAATGCAGAACTGAATAAAATTAGGCACTGACTCTACAGGTATTGAAACAATCTACATGGAGTTAAAATGTGAAACATAACAGGGATAAAACAGAAATGAAGTCAACATTAAGGTGGCAAAAATGTCCTTTGGAAATTTTCAAAAAATGTATGGTCAAAAAATCACCATGACAAGTTCATCATCATTGTGGAACAATCTTTACATCAAAGATGATGGTAGAAAACTGAAATGGCAGAACTGGGTTACACTGGTCATAATAAATGTGTCTCAATTAATAGACAAGTCTAAAAACAAATTCTGTCCTCTAAGGGTGTGATTCCATCTACAGACTAGGGAACCAAGCAACTAACCTTTGCTTTCCACTAGCTCCTTTGTTTAAGACTTGCTGCTCAAATTCACAGCTACCCAGGTTGAGCAAGAGGTTTTACAAATGAGTCTGACAGGACCCAAGACAGTTTTGTGAGTGTATTACACAGTGAGGTCGCACACCCACACTATATAATACACCAGAATCCCCACAGTTAGGTAATAAAGGGACACCTGCCAAAAATTGGTTCACCTCCTGTGCGCTTAACTCTTGGTTCCCCGTTTCATTTAGAGGAGAGGGAACTGTTGTATTTCTGACAATAGAGCCTCTATAGGCTACGCCGTTAGAAACAACTTCATGGCTGATGAGTTATGAGCAGTCAGTGAGCAATATGGTGTTGGATGTCCCATCCTATTTAGGGAGGAGCTTCTGACCCCATGTGTTTTGCTCTTCCTTTGGATGCCCCTGCACAGCATGGCAGTCCAGGGCAAGAAAAAAACAGCAATATACCCCCACAAGGTAGGAGAAAGCCCCCAAAATGTCAGTGACATAAAAAGCAACTACACTATTGAGTTTGTCTTCTGAAAAGTTTAAAAATTACGACCAGTGCACCCCACCACCAACGACATGGCGGTACACAAGAAATTCTGTCATTTCTATGAAAGTGTTTTTGCCATAACAGCAGAAGCACTTTTGGTGTAAGAAAACCACCCAGCCCATGGAGAACTCTGGATATTACGAACAGGCAAGTGCTAGGCTTGCTGATGTGGGCCTCTGCAACTGTAGTGGCTTGGCATCCTCCCAGGCTGTGAAATAACACACGATTTTTTCACAGCTGGAGATTGGATTGAGGAGAAAATCTTGTGGGACACATTTTCTACTTGAGCCAATTTACTTACTTTTAGTTTGTGTGATTTGAGTTTTTAATTCGAGGTATATGTATAGGTATATTTCATGTATATGTTGAAATACTACATTTAAATGATTGATTTCAAGGAGTCACTAGTGACAGTCACATCCATATTCCTGCAATGGTGTCTCCAGATCATGTCAAAATATTTTTACTAGCAAAATATCGTGGAACAGAATATCTAAGTTAAGAATATCGTTTTTTGGCATGTAATATTGTTTTTAAGAATATTTTTGTATTTAACATTGTTTACTTTAATATAGCTATAAGAAATATTTTTTTATTAATTTATTATTAGTTAGTATATTAATTTTAGGTTTTATTATTGTTAGTATAATTGTGATTTTTTTTAAAATATAGTTTGTCATTTTAAATGTATAATTTATTATTCATTTAATTAGTAGTTTATAATGTAGTAGCGGGTTGTTGGGTTTGAAGGGGAATAGTGTGGGACTAATTTAATTCATAATTATTTTAAGTTTATGTTAATTATTTTATTGTTAATGATATATTTAATTAATTGATAATTAATTAACCTAATTTATTGTTTTATTGATCTTCATTTTATTTAAGTTTAATTGTTAATTTCCTTTTGTATATTTTACTTTTTAAATATATGTTAGTAATTTATATTTTAGTAGTGTGATTTCTTTTTGTTTTTTTGGGGTGGTAGGGAGGGAAGTGGATTTATTTTTATTAAATTAATTTTTTTTAAATATTTTGTATGTTTTTGTTTTTTTATGTTTATATTGTGTGCATTTGTTAAGTAAAATATGAATAAAAAATGTAATATTTTGGATATATAAATGTTTTCCACAAAATAACTATGAATTGGAATGGTATATGCAATCTTTCTGAAGTTCAACATTTTTCCTGCTATTGCATATATTTGAGTGAGATTAGTAAATATAACCTCTCTGAAGTCCATCATTTTCACTACTAATGCATACATTGGAATGGAAATAGTAGATATAACTCCCTGAAGTCAAACACGTTCCTTCGTGTTGCTTAGATTGGAGTTGGAACAGTAAATCTAATCCCTCCGAAGTTCAAGACTGAGATCTGGGTTGAATACATTGTTCTTTTGCTCACCATGCCACTGCAGTTTGGACCCAGCCATATGCAAATCAGTCTCGAACCTGCTCCTCATGGGAACTGTCCAGCCGGAACTGGCAGGCCAGGTCCTCCCTGGACCGGAAACAAGCATCCGGGGACGGGTTGTTTGGTATCACCCCTATTCAGCCTGGCTAGCTTGAATCCAGTGGCACAGTGAGCAAGGGGCTTGCGTCTGGGCATACTCTTGTCCACTTAGGCCGAACATAGCAAACACAACAAGATAATGGACAGAGTGCTGAAACTTTTCAGACACTCAACCCCAGTCAAGAGATCTGGGTTGAATCCATCGTTCTTTTGCTCACCATGCCACCCCAGTTTGGGACTACCACACATTTATTGCCACCTCTGTGTGTAGTATGCAAGGTTCGAGAAAGCGTCTGCTGCCCTTCTATACCATGGAAGTGCCTCAGGGGCACAAAAAGTACACACATTCTCCCGTCGCACCTGGGCACCTTCTATCATAGACCCCATGTGTTAAAAGACAGGATCAAAGAGCACAGTCGACCAGCACCCTGCAATTGAACCGTGTAAAAATGCCAACAGTAATTGCATTTAGTTCATCTTGTATCATGCTCCCAATCATAACTGTTAATTCAATTGTACGTTTACCCTGTCAGCTTGCCTCCATTAAGCAAGCATTTAATTGCTTGAATAAAGGATTAATATGCAGTTCACAAAAGGAAGGCCGCTGCGCCATGCCAAGGCACACAGCTGCCCCACCGTTTAGCTCGGAGATAAAGGGAAACCATGGCCGGGTAGAATAATCCTGTTAGGAATACATCATTATTAGATGCGTAGTCGCGGCCTGCGTGTTACGCTTCTTGTTCCCCACTCTGGGCGCATATATCCTGCTTCTTCTAGAAAGAGCTGTAATGTAGGGCTGACAGCTCCTCCATTGTTGTCTTAATAACTCCCCACGCCCTCCCCCTGTCGGTTCCCCCCTATTACTCCCCGCCATGCTTGTAAGGTTGCTCTTATCTTTCCTCCAGGCGAGAGCTTACAGCGGTTACATTACAACAGACCAAGATAAGAGGCTGACATTATTGCTGCCTGCGCTGCGAGAACTGACAAGCATGCCGTGTGTAAAAAAGAGACAACGGAGCAGTAACCCATCTCTATCACGCGCGCGCTCTCCCCCCTGCTCCCCGCCGCACGAGACAGCCCATCAATTCTCTGGGATGTACACAGTCATTATTGTAGAGGAAACAAAGGCCGGTGTCAATTGCGCAGTGTTATAAAGCAGTCTCTCAAATTAAAACCATGTACCTAACTGCATCTGATGGCAGAAGCTATTTAGCAGTGATATTTTACGGGCAGGCAATGAAAAGCAATAACTGCTTTATTTAATGTATCTGTCCCATCCAGCTGCCTTGGCCAGGCCCTAATAGAAGCTGTCGATCAATGTCTGGGCCATTGAAATAACGGTGGCAGATTGCAATAAACACGAAGGGGAGATAACTACAGGCTCTGATCAGCCTCTTGTTACCTTCCTGTGCTGGGATATTTGTCACTTGCGTCGCTTGTGCTGCGCACACAATGGCTGGGGTGATGATTATCGCGAGAGTGCGCTCGGCGCGGAAGAGGGACAAAAAGGCGCTAGTCCAGCGGAGAATGGCAATAATGAAAGTGGTTTTTCACTAAGGCGAACAAGCCATGTAGGTTCCAAGCTGCACCTGTTTGCTCAAGTTTCACTTCTAATGCATCAGTACAAAAACAGCTGAAAGGTGCCTCCAGGGCGATTGGCTTTTCAGAGAAGAGAGGAGGCTGGGAAAATACCTAGAGATAGAGCATGAAAAAATTATGGTTGGCAACCAAATTAACAGGACATGTAGCTTGTGCCAGGGGTGGCAAGCAAGCTTTTGGAAATTCCAATTGAACAGCTCCGGGTGGTTTCTGCTGAATGGGGAGGCTGGCCTGTGATTTCTGTTCGGATTACTTATTGGTAAACCTTTTACTCCGAGTCTTGGTCTTCCTCACCCCAGTCCTTACATACACAAGGACTCGAACGAAGGAGTCCGGACATGGAGGGAATGGACATCTAATGAAGTGTTTTTGCGAAATTTCCAGTGAATTCCAGCTGGATCTTGAAATTGATTTAGTTCATAAACTGCCCCATTTAACCAGTGGATTTTCCATTGCTTTTCCTCAGGGTGTATATATTTAAAAGATCACAACCCCCAGTGGGATCCAACACATCAACTTGTAACTAGGCAAAGAAACTTGCACCATAATGTTAACAGGAACCACGGATTTGCAATTGTCTTCTCTCTTAAATTCGACCTTGTCCACAGTTAATCCAGTTTGAAAAGTTCTGCTTGTATAGGTGACTTGTTAGCTTGTATGTGCCATTGAAGAGGCAGAGTAATCATAGGTAGCCACTGACGGTGCACCCAGCATTGGGTTACAACAGATTTACCTATACACAATAAAGAATTGTGAGGTATTTTATTTACCACCGTAGGGCATGGAAAATGTACCTTTATCTAGTGAAGTAAAAAAAAAATCTGCAATGGAGTGAACAGATGAGTAAAGAGATAGCCAGCAAAGTGGGCTTACAGGGGCTACGCTAGAGCATTTATGGAGGCCGTGAGCCCAGCCAGTCCCCTCTTCAGGTGATGGTCACTCACACCTCCTCGACACTTGGTTGTAGGGGAGAGTACCAAAAGTAATGCCAACGGAAAGAGGAGAGTCCCCACTCACCCCAAAGGAGCCATCAAGAGCAGGGGGAATATGTGGCAGGTAGCAGACTCAGCAGCGTGGCGGGGAGCAGCAAAGGGAAAGCAGTGTAGCAGGAAAAATGACAGTCAGCCCCGAAAGGCTATGGTCAGGGTTGCAACAATGAACAAATGGTGCAGTTGTCCTTTCCTGGCAGGCTTTGGGATGCCTAAATGTGGGACCACCCGGTGGACATGACATACCAGAATTAGGGAGACCGAGGTTACGGGTATGGCACTTGTGGCCCACCTAGGTGAGGCGGGAGCCCACTAAAGGACAGTTGCAAAGGTGCAAGATAAGCTTTTAACACACCACCTCCTGATACCCATCTCACAAAAGGCTGGATAGCCAGCAAAATCAAGTAATTACAACAACAACGGTCTCTGGCATTATTGATGGTTATTGTGAATAAAATAGATGGCTATTTGCATTGTACATGATTGATGACCCACTTGCGAGTGCGGAAATTAAAAACTGATAATAAATCTGTGGCCTTCTAACTCTAAAAACCATCTCATCCATATTATTACTGGTATACATCAAGACATGGCTGAGTGGCTCGTGTGCCTGATGGTCAGGGCAGAAAGCAAATTTCTAAGAATTATCTTGGTTGCAAGATAATAAATTGTAAAAATACTGGTTTATTAAATATTTGTGGTAAATGATCAGCAGAAGCAAGAGATTCCGGTGCAGATGTTTTTCATGTTGCCCATCTAGTATCAATAAATCAGACCTGGCATGCAGCTCATTGCAACATCTGGATATTGCAGTATAACCAGAAATCAAAAGGGCAACGTGCTATCTGTTCCCGCATTACATATGGGGCATACTGCCCCGCTGTGCACTGTGGCTCACCTTTAACTAGGTATGATGGGAGCAGATCAGAACAGTGCACCACATTTCAACAATTGCGCTGTCTCCCATTGCAGGTTCAAACCCAGCTGCACTGGGAAGAGTACATTCATGAAAAACAAACAAGCTCGTAGAAGCTGCCAGTCCCCCTTTCACTGCAAGTGGCACCCCGGGCTGCATTTGAAACGAGGACAAAGTTCCCGCTGTAGGGGGGTGCAGTGAGTGACTGCACCTGCCTGCATGTGGGTCTGGAGTGTCCTGGGACCTTTGTGACTCTTTCCCAATGGGCGCTGTTGGAGGGGCAATGCCTGCGCACCACCTCTTTGTGGTGTACAGTTAATGCGGCTCCTGGCAGTCTCTTTACATGGTCTCCATTTTTTTTAAGGATGTGCCCAGGTGTTGCTTGCCCGTCCCCCAAGTTCCTCCCACTTCGCTGCTTTTTTTTTTGTGGCGTTTTATATAGCGCGAACTAGACCCAAAGGTGTAAGAGCGCTTTACATGAGCACCACTTGCGTTACAGACGGACATATTCATTTTTTGTTAGGCATGGGGAGATTAAGGGATTTGCCTAGAATCACAAGATGTTGGGCGTCCCTGCCGAGACTCGAAGCCAGTTCCCCAGCATCTAGGTCGACCGCCCTAGCCCTTAGGCCACATCCTCTCACTGCTTGACCCATCCCCCTATCCCACCCTCATTGCTGCTTGTTTTTAAACCTATTGAAGAGGATGCTCCTAGAACACACTGTGGAGCACACTGTGGTAAAGTTGATTAAAATCTGGTAGTGCGCTTGTTTACCGGTCTCCCTTGAAGTTGCAATTAAATTAATGTGTAATGCAGCGCTTGTGCACAGTGAGTGTCAGCCGTGTATAATGGTGCAGGAGCTACACTCTGTTGTCTCGTGACTGCCCCAATTCATTCTTGTGTTGCTTCAATCACTTTAATATAATCGTTGTTTTAGTTTAATGTTTAGTTTGTGTTTCTTCCTTATAACTGATTGCTGTGCCATACCCAAGCAAAGAAAGCAGACGGAAAAAAGTCTATATTATGTGAGCACTGCCACAAATGTGGCTGGGCTTCTGTACCTAAGGTAACTAATACAAGGGAACTAATACAGCTATGAGCAGTTCTTGTCGATAGTGCTAACGAGAGATGCACAGTTGTGTTAAGTGTATTGTGTAACAAGCTGAGACCTCCAGCTCAAAATGCAGCCGCGGCCGCTGCAGGTAAGAGCGGTGGGGTGGTGGGGCCGGCTGGTTGGGATTTCGAGAGACGACCATAAGGGAAAATTAATTATTTATTTAATTTTCCCTTGTGGTCGTCTCTCGAAATCCCCCCCTCCCCAGCCGGCCCCACCGCCCCACCGTTCTTACCTGCAGCGGCCACGGCTGTCGAAATGGCTGTGTATGGCAGTGCTGCCCCGAGACTTCCCTCTGTTACTTAAGAGAGGGCTTTCCAGAGCAGGTACCTGCTGCCCGCGGGTCCACACTTTATGTATCTGTTAGTTTACAGTGCTGTGGTTCTGCTGATGAAGGGCTTTAACTGAATCTCTGATGTAACAAGTTTTATTAGTTGAAGTTCTTTCACCCGTGTTAGCTGCACTTTATGAGGGGATTACAGCTTGCATAATCTGTGGAAACAGACACCTGGTGTACTATTGTTAAAGTACATGAAAGCTGCCCAGTTTACTGGTAAAAATCACATTCTCTCACTTCCAAGTGACTTACTCTCTATACTAGTAGATTATCATTTAATGCTAAGCACCCAGTCTCATGACAGGACATGAAGCAATTTGTCCACTACTGCTGTGCCAGCACTGAACCATTAAGTGCTGCAATTGGTTGGCATTTCACCTCACTCCAATCTACCCCCCTCAATCCAATCCACCGACTCCAATCCAATCTACCCCATTTCATTCTACCTCACCTCAATCTACCTCACTCAAATCCACCTCATCCAAAGCCTATCACACTCCATTCCACCCTACCCTACCCCACCCCAATCCAACCCACCGCACTTCAAGCCACCCACTCAAATCCACCTCACTCAAATGCACCCACCCTAAACCAATTCACCCCACTCCAATCCATACCACTCCAGTCCAACCCAACCCACCCAACTCCAGTCCAATCCACTCCAATGCAGTCACCCCACTCCAATCCAATCCACCCCACTCCATTTCAACCCAATCCCCTCCAATCCGCCTCACTCCAAACCACCTCACTCAAATCCACCTCACCCAAATCCTATCACACTTCATTCCACCCCACCCCACCCTAATCCAATCCAATCCACCCCACTCCAATCCAATCCAGCCCACTCTAATCCACCTCACACCACTCCAATCCACCACACTCCAATACACCCCAACCCAATCCAACCCAATTCACCCCACCCCACTCCAATCCCCCCCACTCCAATGCAGTCACTCAACCCCAATCCAACCCACCCCTCCAGTCCAATACACCCCACTCCAGTCTAATTCACCCCACCCCACTCTTATCCAATCCACCCTACCCTAGTCCTATCACTTCAATTCACTGACTTCAATCTAATCTAATCCACCCCACTCCAATCTACCCACTCCAATCCACCCCAGTCCAATCCAGCTCACCCCATTTCAGTCCAACCCAATCCACCCCATCCAGTCCACTCACTCCAATCCATCCCACTCCACTCAATCCACACCACTCTATCCCAATCCAATCCACCCCACTGTACTCCAATCCAATCCACCCCACTACCTCAACCCACTCCACCCTATTCCATCCACTCCACTCTACGCTAATCCACTCTACAACACTGCCCTCTACAACACTCTCTGCAACTGAACCACTGAACTCTACTATCCCTCAACTCTACTCAACTCTATGACACTCTACTCCCCCTACTCCACTCTACGACACTCCACGGCATTAACTTTTAGTCATGCTGAACAGCAACCACACTGGTGTTCAACATGGTAAAAACACACTGCCAAAGCCATAGCTCTTATATAGCCGAGATCTATCGGATTTACCAATGCTTGTTTTTTGGGGGGGGTGAGCGATGCTGATGATCATTCGGTCCATGTTACTTATATTCATTTGCCTCATGTGAATTGCAGTTTTTACCAGAAGCAGCAGTGCAAGCCATTGTAGATAGTTTTGTTGAATTATACAAGCAGTCTTGAACCTGCTCCTCCCTTCGACAGGAAGTAAATGGAGTTTTTTTCAGGATGTATGTGATATGGTACTAGGTGCGATGCCTGTAACAAGTCTGAAAGCAGTATGGAGAATAGCTCTAAGAGGAGGAGGCGCTCACGGGCAAGTCGGAGTACCATGTCCCAGTCACAGTAATTAAGCAGTCTGGCGATAATGGGTTTAGCCAGCACGCCAGGTGGGGGCCTCGGTCCCAGCAATCTATGAGCTCGTTTTACTATAAAGAGCAGTGAAAGGGTGTCCGGGAATAGAAAATTCAAGATTTTCTCCACATAGTCTTCAATCCTATCAATCGCGGTACATTCCGGAACCCCAGTGACAGGAGCAGCCCATGCAGGTAAGAGCAGTAAGGTGGGGTGGGGGGCTTCGACAGACGATGACGAGGGAAAATTTATTATTTATTTAATTTTCCCTTGTCGTCTACCGAATCCCCCTATCCCGCCCCACCGCTCTTACCTGCACAGGCCGATCCTGCCCAATGATGCAGAAGTTATTGCACAGAGAGCGTGCTTCCAAGTCTTCCTTCTTCTGTTTGAAGATCTTGAGGACTTTATCCATCCTTCTGCCGCTTTGGCATCATCTGCATCACAGATGCATGCTTCGAGATGGTCCAGGCGGTCATCATGTTTATCAGCTCTCTCCTTCTTCCGGTCCAGGCGGCTGGTGAGGAGATCAGTCTTGGCATCGATGGTGCGCAGGCTGGTTTTAACTTCAATGAAAATCTCTTTGAGGTCGGGATCTTGCAGAGAGGCCTCTTGGGGGTGGCCTAGGGGGTCTTCAGTAACGTTATCCGGTTTGGTGTGGCAGGTCTATTGTTTCTGCTCGTAGACCAGTTTGGACTGGTGTGGCTCTGGCTTCCCCATGGCTCAGCTGTCTAGGTAGACGAACAGCAACATCCAGTGCCCCACCAGGGCCACCCCCACAGAGGAGGAGCAGGGAACTGGGGGCACACAGGCAACCAGGGCACCCCAATCAAGACATCTAGGTCAGAGTGATAAATGCCAGGAACCACTGCTCACCCCTCAGGCAGATGGAGATAGAGAGCTGCCCCGCGAATGTAACAAAGCAGCCCACACAGGCCCTGCCACACTCCCACCGTAGCCGAGATCCTGAGGGCAGCACGAGCAGGCCGGTGCTTCCAGGAGGTGGAGGCCACAGGCTGGTATGGAGATGGGGCCAATAGGCAACGAGCCCAGGTAGCCACGCTGTGCCCAACATTCAAGGATGGCAGGCCTGGTCCAGCAGTGTAATGTGAGGGTGTGCAGTAGGTCTTCCCAGCCCTGCCCACTATGGCCAAATAGGGGGCACGAGCAGGCCAAAGTCACTTGAGGATGGGGCAATGGATCACAAGAAGTTCACCCTGAAAGACAATTGGAACAGCGGGATCCACTCAGTCACCCACGGCTATTCAGGGCCAACCCCACCACACCAGCAAGGGCCCTCACTTTGTGATGTGTGGCCTGGGGCCACCCGACCGCAGGAATGGACTGCGGTTCACAAGGGAGACACAGAGGGCCCCAATGAGGCGCAGGCCAAGCCCCGCACTCCAGCAGCCCTCAGGCAGGCTGCACTCCCAGGCCCCAGCTGTTGGGGAGCAGGCCCACCACAGAGGGTGCGGGAGCTTAGAGGAGTCACCAGCCAGCTGGCCCAGCAGTAAACCTCTCCTCCGTGGCAAGGGCGATGCTCGAGCCTCTCTGTCGCCCCCAGCTAGGTGCTAGCCACCAGATGGCCCAAGGTACTCTGTGCCCACCCCGGGAGCCTGGCTCACCTCTCTGCACTACCCCTACATGAGCCGCGCCTTGGGGACACCCAGCAGCTAGCTGGGTAAGGCTCCAGTGTTTGTGGAGGGGCAGCCTACCGCCCAGCGCACCTCGGCATCTTCGGTCTGTGGGCCGACAGGAGCCACCCATGTAGGGGCCCGCACAGCCACCCAAGCGGCAGGCCGCAGTTCAGGCCTCCACAGCAGCTGAGGGTTTTTGATGGCTGTCGCAGTCAAAATGGCCCAAATTCCATCTCTGTTGGCTTCCTCTCCGTTTCATTGATTCATATTATTTGGGGAGACCTCGGATCTGCCCAGGAACCGCAGATTTATGTCGGATTATGCCAACGAACGGCAAAGCACTGCTAGGCAGAGGCTATCTTCCTGCCAGGCTCTCTAGCGCCCTCCGAAGCACGTGATGTTGGAGGCGTGTTGACGTATCTGGAGCCTTTAGCCGGGGTCCAGGGAAGGATACGGAAAGCGTGTGAGGCACTGGCCAGTATGAGTGCAGCCCTCTTGTTCCAGGGCGCGTATAGTGCTGCCGTGTGAGCCCCACTCTTGATTTTAAGCCCTTGCTTCCCTAGGCAGTTACAGTGTGGAGCATCAGGAGTTTAATTAATGTGCTTACCGGTTTACTGGCTAATTCCCGTCCATGGGCGAGCCACTCTTTCAAGTGATGCAGTTTCTCAAGAGTGTGTGCAGACTGCCTTTCAATTGATTCAGCTTCAGAACACCGAGGATGAGTTCTTCACACGTGCCTGGTGTGCCCAGTTGTTAGAAACATATCTATCCTAATCGTTTTGAACATATTGGAAATGTATTGGAAATTGTAGTATATATACGACCAAGTGGGCATCATTATACTTGCATAAAGCCTACTTCACTGACACCCATTATCGTGCTGTGGAGTGTGCATTTATGTGGTTTTGTTAAGCTTTGCATCAACAATACAATATCTACATGTACCGTTAATACTTGCAAATGCCTGTTACTTTTGACCACAATCAGTGGTGAGGAGATATCAGGTGGGGGAGTTGATGTGTACTTGTTAATTCGTCATGTTTCCATTGCAAACTTGTTTGTGAATTTTCATGAGTTTGTGTTCCCTTATCCGTATCTTATTCTGGAGGGAAAGTTCGTTGTATTAGTTGTCCTGTGCTGGAAGGGGAATTGAGAGAAGCTGGAGTGTTGAACTGCAATTGAAGTGTAGCAATTAATGCTGAGGAAGTTAGGGCGCAGACCTACTGTAGTAAAGTATGTATAGTTTGGAGTGAGAAAAACAAAATCACATGAGAAAAATATTATCTTGGTTGTTCAGTCATGGCAATGCAATCAATACCTGCACCTACAGTCTTCTTACGAGATCCGGGGCTTCCATGTGTGGGATGGGAAGACTGGAAGGAAAAGTTTGAAACCTATTTGGAGGCTATAGGGGGAGATGTTTTTATTGCTCGCTAAAGGAAAATTAGCCATTCTAAATCATAGTTTGGAGGTGGAAGGCAGAAAGTTTCTCAAATTTCTGCCAAGACCTGTAATGTCAGGGAGAAATGCAAACAAGGGGTATGATGTGGAGGAGGATGATGAGTCGAAACTGCGATGAGAGCGCTGGAAGAGAATTTTTGCAGGAAGATTAGCATTGTGGTTGCGCACAGATGCGGGGACAAACCATTGAGCAGTATGTAGCAGCACTGAGAAGTTTGACTGTTTTATGTAAATTAAGAGATCTCTGGGATGAAATTATTAGAGATCAAATGATTAACAGGACAAACAATATTAAAATCCAGGAGAAGATATTGGGACTGAAAGATCCTACTTTAGATAAGACCATTGAAGTGGCTAGGTGTATGGAGAATACCTCTCGCTAGGTCAGTGAATTGGGAGGTGCTGTTGTTAAGGAAGCAGGTGAATCGGATGATGCTTTGGAGTGAACGTGGTGAAGAAATCCATACTAACTGGTAATGAGGGAGACAAGAAAGAAGTGAAAACTCCAATTGTTGAGAAAAAGACAGTGTGTTATAGGGGTGGTAGTAAGCGACACAAGGCTGGGACGATTAATTGTCCTGCTGCTAAGAGCAGGTGTTTCAAGTGTATAAAGATGGATCACTTCTCCAGACTGTGCAAGATGGTGGACTACTAGAAGTCCAAGAGAGCAGTGAACTTGGTGAAGGAGCACGACTTACCAGGGGATGAGAAGGATTTGGTATTGAGCGATGAGGGTGAGAATGAAGTGGTGGTGGTGACTGAGAAGGAACCACAACCTACGGGTCAGTCAGAGGAGACCAGTGAAGAATATCGCCCACCTAAATGTGCAGTATGGGTGAAGGTTAAAGAGGTGCATGTTTGGCCTGATTAATGCTCACCGTTTACCATCATTGACAAATCAATATGGGAAGGATTGGATGCATGTGAATTGTGTTCCCCGGATGTTGAACCCAAAGGGTTTTGCAGGAACAAATTGCCAGTTTTAGGATATTTCCGGGCAGAAGTGGAATTTCAGCATAGGAAGGCAATGGAAAACATTTATATGGTTGAAAAGGGATGATCTTTATTAGGGTGGAGGGAACAACGAGCATTGGGCATGATTTTGAACCCTAATCACAATGAAACAAGTGGATGAAAACCCCATATTACCAATAGCCTTACCTGGGCGAGCATGAGAAAAGTTGGCGATGGAAACATGCGGTCCATTTGAGTGTTTGGGTGTGGGTGATAGGTATGCATTGGTGATGATTGACTGTTTCTCGAAATGGCCAGAGGTGGCATTTATGAGAGAAGTAAAGGCCTTAAAGGTGATTGCTTTCTGTGAGGAGGTGTTTCTCTGAGAAGGTTGTCCTGCCTCCATACTGACCGATAGAAGTCCACAATTTATTTCGGGGAGAGTTTGAGTCTTTCCTGGAAAAGAGGGGAACTAAGCATTGTAGAACAGCATTGCACCATTCCAGGGGGAACAGTTTAATGGAGTGGTTTAACCGCGTGTTGGGAGAAAGCCTACAGTCGGTAGTGACGAGTGAGAGTCATTAGAGGAGTAAGGTCAAAGATGTGTTGTGGAGTTATAGAACCACTCTGCACTCCCTGACAGGTGAGTCTAAGTTTCACCTACTTAAAGAGAGAGTACCCTGTGCTGTGGAGGGGCCAGTAAGGAGGGTCAAGTCCACGTATCAGGCATTTGATTATGAGAAGTTGATTTGATTTGATTTGATTTATATATTTATAAAGCGCACGATTGCCCGGAGGCGACTTGGCGCTAAAGTTCGATGCGCATCGGATAACTACTGAGGTGAAATTCTGACTTAGCAGAGGAAGAGCCAAGTTTTTACTGCTTTTCTAAAAGACAGAAGCGAAGGGCTGCTTTTTATTGTAATAGGGAGGAGGTTCCACGTTTTGGCTGTCCGCAACAGAAAGCTTCTCCCTCCCCACCTAACCTGCTTGGAATTAGGTACTTGTAAAAGGTTTGAGTGAGCAGATCTCAGGCTTCTTGCTGGTACATACCATTTCAGGTGTGTTCTCAAAAACTGTGGTCCTGAACCATGAAGGGCCTTATAGGCCAGACATACAGTTTTGAACATGATCCTCTTTTCCACCGGTAACCAGTGGAGGGCCCTTAGTCTGTGAGAGACTGGCTCAGATTTGGGAATATTCAGCACTAGCCTTGCTGCTGCATTCTGCAGACGCTGGAGTTTTATTAGGTGTTGGGCTTGAATCCCTGCGTACAGAGCATTGCCGTAATCCAATCTGGACAGGGCCAATGCCGTAACTACTGTTTTACGTGAGTCATGGGGAATGAAAGGGTGTATTTTTCTGATCATTTTTAAGATGTACCAGATTGTTGAAGACAGGTTATTTATCTGGGCGTTAAAAGTCTCATCAAATATGACTCCCAGATTTTTGACTTTGCCCACTGGGATTGGGCAATCGCCCAGACTGGCAGGCCACCACTTGGGCGACCAAAAATCTGCATCTGGTCCTAGTAGCATAACTTCGGTTTTATCACCGTTCAGTTTCAAGCAGTTAAGCTGCATCCATTGATTAACCTGCATCATGCAGTCATTAAAGCGGTCTGCTGTTTCCTCCACCTTGCTAGAAACCGACACCACAATTTGGGTGTCGTCGGCATACGAAACCGGCAAAAACCCACACTGCCTGATGATCGATGCCAGGGGAGCAACATAAATATTAAAAAGAGTGGGGCTCAAGGAGGAGCCTTGAGGCACTCCACAAGGCGACCTGAACAATTTGGATGCAAAATCTCCCAATTTAACTGAAAAAGTTCTGTCCATTAAAAAAGATGACATCAACGTGAGTGCAGAGTCTTGGACCCCCAATTATTCTAGACGGGCGTGAAGTATCTCGTGATTCACGGTGTCAAAGGCCGCCGATAGATCCAATAGGATCAGGGCGGCCTTCCCTCCTGCGTCTAGTATGCTCCTGGTCCCTCTGCTGCCATGACCAGAGCTGTCTCTGTTCCATGCTCCTCCCTGAACCCATACTGTGATTGGTCCAAAAGGTTTCTGGAAGCTATGAAATCTGTCAGTTGTTTATTAAGCAGTTTTTCCAACACCTTAGCTGGAAAAGGAATTCTCGAAATTGGACGATAACTACTGGGTTCTTTGGGGTCCAAATTTGATTTTTTTTAAAGTGGGAGGACTGATGCTGTTTTTCATGCGTCTGGAAAGAGGCCTGACTGGATTATCTCTGTGAACACAAGGTTTAATTGTTCACTTAGTATTTCTGGAAACATGTGCATTACCTTAGGTGGGCATGGGTCCGTTGGGTCCCCGGACCTAATGGACTTTACTGCCTGTCTAATCTGTTCTACTGAAGGGGGCGTGAAACAAAAACCAGTTTTGGGGTTTAAGATATTCATGTTGACCAAGAAGGTGGAAAAGTGTCAAGCTCTATATCTTCAGAGACCCAATGAAAGGAGTGAAAAGAAAGGAAAGAATGTGAGGATGGTGTACATGTGAGGGTGTGTCCAGGTAGTATGGTGATGAAAGGTTATCCCAAGTTGTCTGAACCAAGGAGAGTTGTGGAGTTAAAAAATTAACCTGTTTAGTGGAGAGTAAGGGAAAGACCTGTAAGAAGAAATGTGACACTTGCATGTGGGTGAAACCTAAGTTGTTAAAGTTATTACATGCACCTTTTTAGTGAATAAATGCTTATTGTGTCATAACTCTTGTATGTTAGTTTATTTTTGTTTCTCTTTTGCGCTTTTCGCTATATAATTGTTTTGTTGCTCTATAATTGAATTAAATGTATTCATATACTTTGGGTGTCTGTATTAATGGTCCTGCAATTGCCAATTGTTTCTATTTGTTTTAAAGGAGGGGGATGTGTTGCATCCTGGCAACTGGATGCTTCCGCTGCTGGATTCTTTGTTGGATTCCAGGAGGTAAGGAAGCTGGCAGTTGCTGAGGAGCTGGGATGTGACAGGGGTCGATATATGCTGCCTAATCAACTTTCAAATTTCTACAATTGGCTGTGTCCTGTCTTTTCAAAAATAAGAACCCTCTATAGCCCCACCTCTCCTATGATGTCAGCAGCAAAAACTTTAATCTAAAAAAAAAAAAAAAAGAATCTCTCTGTTGACAAGGGTGTAGCTACGGGGGTGTGTTTAGGGTATTACACCCCCCTACTAAATTGATTATATAGTAAATATTTGGGAATAGGTGGTTTAAGTCAGGTATTGTGAGGTGTTTGTCGGATTTCAATTTGGATTTTTACATACACTCAGACAGACAAAAACACACATATACTCATCTCTGTTTTAAAGGTCTTAAAATGGTTTATTTGACAAAATATTGAGTTTTAAGTATCCCTAACAATCCGCACTCCTCTCCCTTTCTACTGCTTCTTAAGCCCCCCTCATGGCCAGCTTCTCATATAATTTATTTTAACCAGCATGATTGTTGGAAAATCTGAAGCTCACCACCACCCCCCAATCCTACTGCCTGAGCTGTGCCCCTGTCTGTTGGCACCCCTTTCTCCCAGCTGAGCACAGGCTAGGATTTGCAGGAAATTCACAATTTGCACCTACAGCAGCCTCCTGCTGTTCAGAAATGCTTTTTCCTTTTTGAAAAGTATAGGAATGTATTTACATTAATTAAAAAGTATGGGAGTGCAGACCCCAGTAGGTTTTACCCACTCTGCCATTGTTGAGGAGATAGAGTCTTTTAGTCACTCGACTTTTGACCTAAGTTCTATGGTTCCTAAGTACTGTAGGTCAATCTCCCCTCACTCATCTTGCTCCCGCCTTTCATACGACCCTGATGCCCAAATTAGCTCTCCTCAGTACCTCCCGCTCCAAATTTACTTTGCTTGTCCTTTATGAATATTACCTGCCTACTCTTGTCCTATTTGATATATAAACTTTCTCTCACCTCCTTATACTCCTAACTGGGCTCCCATCCCTACTAGGACACGCTCTCAGAATGGAGATAAGTCCGGACCCCACAGGTTCCAATGCCTTCATCATCAATTACCCGTCTAACCTCTCCAAAAATGAGGCAAAAAAACACAAACACAGCATACTCAAAGCCAGATCCGAAACCTTAATCTCAGACCCCTACTTCTGTGCAAACAAGGGTACTCTTGTTAATGACCTCATCTTCTACACCAGAAAACGGGCATGCTGGCGGACCGTGTTCTATTCCATGCTTCAAATATCAGGCACTAGGAAAACCCCACATGGTCTCAAATTAACGTCACCCTCGTCCACCCTCAAAGCTAACACCACTATCACCCTCTAAAACAGTGGTATCATCTTAATCCAAGCCTCTAATATCAACCTAGCTAAGATGGCCAATTTTTTCCCTACATTCAGAAAAGCGGTGTACACCAAACCCACTGACCCCTACCCATACCCTACAAATACGCTGGATTTAACCAGTACTCCCCCTATCACAGCTGGGAGTACCCCACTCTCTCTAAACTCTACTCCTCCTTTAGTTGATCTCAGAGCCTCCATGTTCCCGGTCGGTTTATATCAATCCACTCGACCACCTTCTCAGCTGATTGGCGGACCTATGGGCTCACTCCTCTTGCCGACCGCTAGTCTGATACAGGGTGACCCTCGAGCTGAGAGGCTCCCTCACGCCCTACCGTCTTTACTCCTAACAGATGATCCCCCTTCCTTCATCCCTATAACTACGCCACCTGCTAGGCAGGAGACTTGGCAACAGTCCTCCTCGAATCATGATCAGCCTAACTCACTCTTCCCGCCGACCGCTAGTCAGATACAGGTTGACTCTCGAGCTGAGAGGTTCCCTCATGCCCTACCGTCTTTACTCCTAACAGATGATCCCCCTTCCTTCATCCTTATAACTACCCCACCTGTTAGGCAGGAGACTGGACAGCGGTCCTCCTCGGATCATGGTCAGCCAAACTCACTCTACCCTCATATGCCCACCCCCGACATACAGGCAATTCGCCCACCCGTCCCATCACTTTCCCCAGCCCCTCTTTCCAAGCTTTCAGGTACATTGCAAATCCTCAATGGCCAACTCCCCCCTCCTGAACTTAGCAGTACCGCCTTAGACCACTCTGGCTCCCTTCGTGGCCCCACCTCTCTACCTGATCCCCCTACACATCCTCTAACCCTCACCTAGCACTCAGACCTGGTGGCGCGCCTTGATGGTTTATCTCTCCAGTTGCACCTTCTTACGGCTGAACTTCATGTCTTGAAAGCCCTCTCAATTGAGCATCTCCCCTTGATCAGCTCCCTCCTCTCCATTCGAAGTCTGCCCAGAGTCCCCTCTAGCGTGATATCTCAACCTGTCCAGCATCCTCCCCTCTCTACATTTAATACCTTACCTCTCCCTAACGCCCACTCCCGGCCCAGAAGGACGAAGACTGATCTTGCGTCTAAGGATATCAATGATCTGCTCTCCTCTTATTCCCCTAACTTAGACACCATCAAGACTCCTCTCGGTCAAATTCAAGCCATTCATGCTAACTCGAACAGAGAACTCCCACTCAACCTCGGACTCAAAAATAACAACAACCTCAAGCGAGTTAACAATACAGACATCTCCCCCCCCACACACCGGGACGACTTAAATGCATACTGCTCAACTGCAGATCAGCCAGTAAACACGCCTCAGATATCTTCGACCTCATCCAATACAATGAGATAGATATCATCATCCTCACTGAAACTTGGTTGAATCCCTCTTCCACTCCTATCCTAGACCTCCTAGTGCCTCCTTCCCATGACATAATTTGTCTCGACAGAGTGAAGAAGCCGGGCGGTGGCCTAGCTTGTATACATCGGAGTACACTCTTGGTCTCTCACTCTGAGTCCTCTACGCCTTCCTCCAGTGAATACCTCTGCCTCAACATCTCAAGTAACCACCTCCCGGTATGTAAACTATATACATTCTATCACCCCCGGGGGGACAATCTCTCCTTCATCGAACAATTAATGGAAATCATCTCCGGTAATGTCAATTCCGTAGTGTCAAACAGCAACAACCTTCCAGGTAGGAAGGAGCACAGTGTCACCTGCCTAATAATAATTGCGAGCGCACAGCGTCTCTATATAGTCTGAGATGGGTCTCTCAGCTGGGGAACACAAAATAAAACGACCTATAACATGATTAATAAAACATTATAGTGCACACAGGCAAGAGTGGAAACACAGTGGGCAAAAAAACAATACTTTATTAAAGCCAAGAAATATTTTTATATACATAGGGTCCGATACCAAAAGAATAGGGTTCTGTTTTCTTTAGAATATGAAGTACATATGAATAGTACCTAGAAACATTTATACATATTCAGTCTAAAGCAATAGTCAAGAAGTGTATACAAAAAAATATAATAACAATGAACAAACACACCTTCCCCCGTCGGAAAAGATAGACCACAGAAACTTTAAAACAACTTTCATCCAAGCACAATCTAAACCATCAGGCACACCATAAGTTCATTCATGCTACTGACTCTCTATAACAATCATACAATTAAAAAAGTCGCAGAACAAGAGCGACGGAAATCAGAATTTAGAGAAAATTTGAGAGGGACACACCGGGGGGTCTCAAAATTGTTTGGCTGGAACCCAGGTCTGGGATTAAGTAACTCAGTATAGCATTGGGGAGAGTTGAAGGATAAATAGTAAACCAAAATCTCTATATAACTGCACAAATCATATACATATAGTGGTAGGTTTCAAGTTGGGGAGCCAAATTTAAAGTGGTGTTTCATTAATAGCACTATGCAGTTTCCGTCAAGCTAGAAGCCGACGCGCGTTTCGGTGAAAGGCTAGAACACTAGCCGTCACCTTCTTCAGGGCACAGAATGGATGCAATCCAACAGGGAATATTTGACACAACGGGGGACAAGGAACACCAGAGCTGCGTAGTCTCTGAAACTCGATAAGATCCAGGGGTCCACTGTATGACAACTGTCAGATGGAGGTAGATCGGTCAGTTGTGATGTACAGAATAAAGTAGCTGAAAATACGTCCAAATCAGGCAGGGCTCAAAGGGGGCGAGAGAAGTCTCAGCCAGTGACCCACTTATGGATAAATAGCTGGGCTGCTAAGAACAGGGTCGCGAAGTGTAGAATCCTGTGAGGAAGAATACGAAGGATTCCTAGTGGTTGTTCAAACAGGACCTCTCCGGGAGAGTGACTGGAACAAAGGGACGAATGCGGCCCGGTACCGAGCCCCCAACGGCGCATGGCGATGCCTCTGAGGTGACCTCCGTCGGACGTGGCTCGTATGATAAACTTGGAGCCGGGATGCTCTAACGAGATAAGATAGTTCTTAGAGAAGGGATAGGTCGTGTTGACGACGGCAATGAGTCCGGAGGGATTCGCGTGAGCCGTAGTGTCCCAAATCTTCCTCGGTTTTGATTTCAACCTTCATTGGTCTAACCCCAATGACCAAGCTGTTACATGCCTTAAATCTTTCCTAGATGATCATGAGCTGATTCAATACTGTGACCGGCCAACGCATAATAAAGGAGAAATCCTGGATCTCATCATCTCCAAAGGAAACAGCATCTCACTGGATAACTTCTCCCCTTGTGACTGGTCTGACCACCACATCATCCTCTTTTATATTAACCGGGAGGTGTCCCTGAGGAAGGCTCAACCGAAGAAGCTGAAGATATGGAAAAGGGACCTTAGACATATTAATACAGCTGAACTAGCAACCCAATGTAAATCTGCCCTTTTCTCCCAAGCTGACATGTCAGAGGTTCATGTACTCACAGACTTTTACAACTCTACGGTCTCAAGTATCATGGATGCCATGGCACCACTCCAACAAAAAAATGCCTCAACAAAAATCTCCAAACCATGGTTCAATGACAACCTAAATTCTGAACGACGCAACCTAAGGACAATTGAACGATCTTGGAAATCCAAACCTTCCTCGGATCAGCTAAAAGTCCTTAGAACGGTAAGGAGCTCCTATAACAAACAAATCAAGAGCGCCAAGGCAGACTACTTGAGATCCCAACTTAACCAAGCCTCTAATCGCCCCAGGAAACGTTTTGAAATTGTTAAACAACAATCGGTTGTTGCACCCATTCGCTCTGACCCAGGCTTCAGCCCACCCTCATGCGATGCTCTGGCTGCTTTCTTTACCGAGAAATCAAGACTCATCAATATCAAACTGGATTCTAAGAAAGCTTCTTTGCCATCCTACTCGTTTGCACACCCTCCGTCCCGCTCAGTACAGCTCGAACCAGCCAGTCTGAGCACCAAGAACAATGCCTCATGGGGCACCTTTACTCCTTTCAGCGAAACAGACATTAACAAGATTCTTCAGAGTATCAACCCATCCAATCATTTTAGCGATCCGTTACCACCCTCCGTCTTCAAAGAAATCAAGGAAGTCATCACCCCCCTTTGGACAAAGATTATCAATGCTTCACTGTCTCGATCCCTGAGTGCCTAAAAGCAGCTCAGGTTTCACCTACTCTAAAAAAAACTAATGCTGATAGTGCTGACCTTAACAACTTCTGCCCTATCTCCAACATCACTACTCTGGCCAAACTCCTTGCGTCCAATCTCAACTTTTTTATTTTTTATTTGAGAAGTTTTATATAGCGCTGGCCTGACCCGAGGGTATCGGAGCGCTTTACATCAGATACAATGCAGAAAATAGCATAATATAGTAATGCGGAGGATCCCATAATGAAGATAATAGTGTAGGTCAATGGCGGAGAGTTCGAGTTCGGAGTCTTGCTGACGCGGCATCGTAGAGGTGTGAGGTGTCTGCTTCGGCGCTCCGACTGCTCCTATCGGTTCACTAGGGAGCGGTCGAGGAACAGGATTTTGAGCTGACTTTTGAATATTGCAAAAGAGGGAATAGTTCTGATGTGAGGGGGAATAGAGTTCCAGATTTTGGGCGCGTTCCCGTTGAAGGACCTGGCCGCGGTTTTTTGTTTTCGTGATTTCAGCGGGATGAGTAGTAGGGTGTTAGAGCTTCTGAGGTTCCTGGTCTGACCGGCTTTTTTGAGTTTGGCAGCCAGATATTCGGGTTTGCCGGTGTGCAGGGCTTTGTGTGTGAGGCAGGCTGTTCTGAAGTTCGCCCGCATTTTGACTGGGAGCCACTTGAGTTCTCTGAGTGCAGGTGAAATGTGATCAAATTTCTTGATTCCGGTGACCATTCTGGCTGCCGCATTGAGCGTTGTTTTAAGAGGAGCAAGATGTGATTTAGCTATTCCTGTTAGGACTGCATTCCCATAGTCTAATCTTGACAGCACCAATGATTGGGTAGCTTGTTTGAGATCTTTGGGCGGGATGAAAGGTTTTATCTTGTTCAGTAATTTCAGGTTAAGAAAGGCGCTCTTAGCTGAGTTCTTAATATGTTTGGTCATGTCCAGTTTCGGGTCTAGCGTGATACCTAGTGATTTAACAGAGTCAGCCAGGGTGAGGTTCCCATTGAGCGCATCAATAGCTTTTAGCCATTTGACCATTTGGGGGTTCTCTTCTTTGTTCGATATGAGGAGTAATTCGGTTTTGTCGTGATTCAGTTTTAAATGGTTACTTGACAGCCAGTGTTGCACTTCCCTCAGTATGTCATTGAGTCTTTGAATGTCTTTGACGGAGGAGGTTTCCAAGTAAATATGAGTATCGTCAGCATATAGGTGGAAGGGAATGTAAGCTTTTTGAGTAGGGTGGTGAGGGGTTCCATGTAAATGTTGAAAAGTTGGGGGAGAGCACTGATCCTTGAGGAACTCCCTACTGACTGGGTGAAGGTCAGACTCAAAGTTTTTGATTTTGATTCTCTGGGTGCGGTTGTGTAGGAAGGAGGAGAACCATTGGAGGACCACCTCATCAAGGCCAACCCTTTCTTGGAGAACCTTAATGAGAAGTTTGTGATCTACCGTGTCGAATGCTGCCGATAGGTCTAGGAGAATGAGGAGACAGCATTGGTCTGAGTCAAGTGATTTGTGGATATCATCAATGATGTTGAGGATCGCGGTCTCTGTGCTGCAGCCTTTCCTGAAGCCAGACTGATGGGAGTCTAGGAGGTTGATACTGTCCATGTGTTGAGTTAATTGTTGAAGTACACATCTTTCTAGGATTTTGGATAGAAGAGGAAGGTTAGAGACAGGTCTAAAGTTATTCAAATCCTTTATATCCAGGCCGGGTTTTTTCAGCAGTGGGGTGACTTGTCACACTTTGAGACAGTCTGGAACGACTCCGCTTTTTAGGGAGCTGTTTATAATCTTGCACCAGAGTGGGGCTAAGGAGAGTTTCAGCTTTTTGGTCAGTTGCGCGGGTATAGGGTCTAGGACATGAGATGAGGGCTTGGAGGTGGAGATCAGTTTGACTATTTCCGCTTCCTGAATGGGATGGAAGAGTCGCCAGGGTTTGGTGTGGGGTACGGGAGCGATATCATACGCCCCAGATGAGCTGCTATTGGTAGAGGGGGCGCTATTGATGTCCAGTGAGTGCTCGATCTTGGAGATCTTGTCATTGAAGAAGTTGGCGAAGTTGTCGCATAGTTCTTTGGATGCCTGCACTGAGGACATAGCGGGTTTGGAGGTTTGTTGTCTGATGATGTTAAAGAGCTCCTTAGGTCTGTTTTTTGCGCTATCCAGTGCGGCACGAAAGAACGTGTATTTTTTGTTCTTGATGTGACTGTTGTACTTCTTCCGGACTGTTCTGAGTTGTTCGCGGTGGGTAGTAGAAGGATTGTTCCTCCAGCGTCTTTCTGTGGCTCTTAATTGTCTCCTTTCAGCGTTGATGTCGGAGTCGAACCATGATCTGGACGGAGTATGTCGGCTTTTTTTTTATTTCAGGGGTGCTAGTTGATCAAGCATGACCACCATATTTGCGTTGTAGAGCGAGGTGAGATCCGTTGTGGAGAGGTGATCATTGTCGCTGGGGAGGAGCGAACTTAGCCTTTCTTCCAGGACGCCAAGGGGAATATGGGTGAGATTTCTAGACCATTTGGATGGGTCTTGTACGGGTGGCAGGGATAGCACTTTTTGGTTGATGTGGAATAAGATAATGTGGTGATCCGACCAGTCCACGGGGAGTATGTAGTCGATCGTAATTGCGTCTCGTTGAGCGATGATGGCATCCAGGGTGGCTCCTTTATTGTGAGTTTCCTCTGAGCAGTGTTGGGATAAATTGTTGTCACAGAGAAGATTGTTTAGAGTTTTAATTAGCGGGTTGTTCGCTTCGTTCCAGCGTAGGTTAAGGTCACCAAGGATTAGGTTGTTAGCGTCTCCGAGTGAGCAATGGGCAATCAGGTCGGAGAGGTGTTCCCCGAATGTGGGGGTGTTGCCTGGTGGGTGATAAAGAAGGTGACAGAGTATTGTACTATTATCCTTAGTCTTGATATTGACGGTAAGACATTCAAAGGAGCTGTACTTGCAAGTGTTCATTTCAACGATGGCGATGTTGTCCTTGTGAATGATAGCTACACCTCCACCTCTTTGATCTTTTCTGTCTTTGTTGATAATAGTAAAACCTGGGGGCACAAGCATATCCAAGCATGGTGGGGAGATCTCATTTAGCCAAGTCTCCGTGATGAACGCAATGTCTATGTCATGCGAGAGGATG
Source organism: Calotriton arnoldi (assembly GCA_963921515.1). Taxonomy (NCBI): domain Eukaryota; kingdom Metazoa; phylum Chordata; class Amphibia; order Caudata; family Salamandridae; genus Calotriton; species Calotriton arnoldi. Next base: position 150,498 of record CAWUFW010015598.1, on the reverse strand, counting down.
GCTTCTGCTAGTTCCGTTGCATGCTTAGAGGCTGATCTGCAGTTAATGAGCATGCAGTTAGTGGAAAGCTCTTTTTTGCTGAGATTCTTTCCTGGTGGGGCCCTAGGTATGGTGGTAAGGAAGGGCGGGGGTCTTGTGGGTTTAGTGGGGGGGTAGTCATTTCTGAGGCCTGTGATCACTTGGATTTTGGATTTAGGGGAAGCAGTGGGAGGAGAATCGTACGTTGAGGCTAGATCAGCTGCTTCTTCTGCGGACATTGCGGCTTTGGTTCTTGAAGGTCTCTGTGTCTGGATCTCTGCATCAGTTCTTAAGAGTCTCTGCACCCGGAACACAGGGTCTTTGGTTCTTATGGGACTCTGTGTCAGGATCTCTGTGTCAATTCTAGTGGGTCTCTGTAACCGGGTCGCGTGTGTGGTTAAGGACCCGATAGGGTGTTTTAGGTGGTTGGAGCTGTTCGGAGTGGGAGCCCTGGGCCGGGATTGCCGGGGCTTTCGGGCCTTGTCGAGGTTGGTTAAGATTTCGTTTAGGCCCCGGAATATTATTTCTAACTGACTTTCTAATAGGGAAAGACGCTGCGCCATGTTTTCAGGGGCAGGGCTGAGGAAGTCTTGGCTAGGGCCGTCTCGTGGGGTGGAGGTCATGACTGTGTTATGGTGTCAATTGCTGTTTGAGTAGACCACGCTGCCTCTGTTTGTGACCCTCGGTAAGGGGGGCAAAGGGTCGTGTCGTGAATTTGTCCTCATGATTTCTGCGGGAGTGGTAGAGAAGTCAGTGGACCGTGCCAGCAGGGCAGGGTTATGATGTTGATGTAGGTGTGTCTGGGGGGGCGGTTGGGTTTGACGTTCATCGGGGAGTTGGAGATCGCGAATCATGGTGGCGGAGGAGTGGGAGGTGACTCGAGAGGGGAGGCTGGAGGTACTCGCAAGGGGTGTGGGAATGGATGTTTGCTTCACCTGGTGGGACAGGTTGTCCGGGGAAGGGTGCTGGGTCGGGGAAGGGCGAAGCGTGTGTAAGTGGGCGGTTCGGAGTGTAGGGAAGAGGGAGTCGAAGGCCTCTAGGTTCTCATTGTTTGCCTGTATCAACACTGTGCCATTTGAATAGATGGTCACTGATGTGTTCCCGCTCCTTGTCAAGTGGTTAGGGAGAGAGGTCGTCAGTTTACAGCTATGTGTGGTGGTCTTAGTTTTGGAGATGTGGAGTTGCATTGTGAATGTAGTGATCCAGTTATCAGGTCTATCCGTGTGGAAGATGAGATCCATCTTTATCTGCCCTTTGGAGGCGCAGTGATATGAGTCCACGAATAGTGTTTCTGGATGCTGTCTAATCATTCTATGTTTGAAGTTTCTTTTCGCTTTCAGGGAGAGGTTTGGGGGGAAGCTAATTGCGAAGGAGTTCACGCCGAGAGGTTTCAAGTGGGTCGGAATGGGGGGGTTGGTGAAAATTGGCGTGCCCAGTGACATTGTTGTGTTTCTTTGAAGGGGGAGCCGTGCTTCTGTTAGGGTGGGGGATCTACAATGGTCAGGGACTGTCAGCTAGGGGAAGCTAGTCACGACGTGAGGCTGAAAGGCGAGTGGGGGCCCTCACTAATATTGGAGCCGTGAGACTATATTGGGAGAATAACCTCAGCGTAAGGATGGTGGAAATAGGTGACTGTGATTTCTTGTTGCCCTGTTCTGAGGTGGAAGGATGACAGTGTGTGATGTGGGGGGCACTCATCCACTGCAGATTGAGTGTATAGTGGGGGGGCCCTATCTCTGGCTGTCAGATTCGGCTAGAGAGCGGGCTTGCAAAGTTGCAAGCATTGCTCTGGGGGAAGATGAGGTGCTGGGCGCTTCAGCGGGGGGTGGAGGTGATTTGCCGCCTTAAGTTGGGATAGGGAGGTAGGGCTTACCTGACCTGTTGTACGGCCCTTTAGTTTCCTCTCACTCCCAGGGTTTCCGGTCTCAGTAGAAGTTCGGGCAATTGATCGGGTCATTTTTTTTGTCAAAATTGCTGTACGGATTTGGTGCGGGATGACAGCATTGTTCCTCACGCTGACTGCAATTGTTTATCAGTGGGGGCTGTTCTCCTGTGACCGCCATTTTGGCGTCAGGCGTGGTTTGGTGTGTAACAGCGTTGCATCTCACGCTGACTAGGAATGTTGATCAGTGATTACTGAACTCACGGAGCCGCCATTTTGGGGTCAGGCATCCGAGTCAATTATCCGCTGGTCTGTGCCTCCTTAAATGGGAGTTGCTGCATGGGGCCCTCACTTTGACTCTCTTGTTTGTAAATTGCAGGGGCATCTCGGGTCTCCAGGTCTCGTTTGGACCTTTACGAGTGCTTTATGAATTCATTGGAAAAGCCGTGGACGGCCATCTTGAGATCAGGGGGAACGTTGTGGAAGTGGGACTGGACGACCTTTCTAAGCCCTGCTGGAACGAATTGCCCAGCGGGTCTAGTGCAGGGGGTGTGAACGGCCTGAAACAAGGCCCGCTTCCTTTGGGTGGACCGGGGGTCACCAGCGCTGCTAATGCGGTCCGTGAGTTATCCTTTTGGCAGCCATCAATGGGTCAGGCAAGTCTGGTTGTTTAGTGGAGGAGCGACTAAATCTTCTCTAACGTGGCCGTCGTATTTATTGATGATTGTTATTCAGTTCAATAAGCGTCCTTAGGCGCATGCGTTTCGTGTGTTTGGTCCTAATCACTAGCTGCATAAAATTCTCAATTTTGCCGGGTGTGTTCTAGAGTCGGCCATCTTGGGGACAGGCAGTTTCGATTTTGTCCTGGGCTCCGTGCCGGTCTGAAGAAGGTGTTGTCTCCGTCCTGAGCCTCTTCTGATCAGTTCGAGGGAGGAGGGAGCCGCGCTTCGCTACACTGAGTGTTCCGGTGCTCAGCGGGGCATCAAATCAGTGCGAGGGGAGCCGAGAGTTGACCAAGGGCGGCCATCATGGGGTCAGTCCGTCGTAATAGCGGGACGCTGTTCCGAGCAGATCTGGCTGAGAGTTTGTTCCGGGTTTATTCAATCCCAGATGTGGACCCTCGTCGGAATTCGGGACTCCTGCGGGTCGAACGCGGGGCTGACCAGGGATCACTTTGAGGGTTCCGTCGCAGTGGACACCTCTGCAGGACCGCTTGCCGTCCTGGAGGTACCGGGCGAGGGACGATTTCCAAGTGCTTCAGCTCGCCGCCGTTTGGATTATCTCCTGTTCGGTTCCGGTAAGTCCTGATTATTTTCGGGGAGAGGATGTGGAAGGGGGTCGGGTGGGATTTTCACTATGTTAATGATCCCAAACCCTAGAGCCCGATTTCAGAGCTCCTTCCCCGCGGCCATTTTCTCTGCGCTCACATTGAGAATTTCCAACTCCTTGGCCAACACCAATCTGGCTTTCGGAGTGGACACAGCACTGAATCGGCTCTCATTCACGTTATCGATGACATTTTAAAAATGCTCGACCACAATGAATCTTGCCTCCTAATCCTCCTTGACCTGTCCTCTGCATTTGACACTGTAAATCACGACAACCTTTTATCTATTTTGGAGCACAGGATGGGCCTCTCCGGTCTGGTGTTGCAATGGTTCACGTCCTTCCTCCACCACAGATCCCAAAGAATAAAGGTGAACCACTCTCTATCTCAGCCCACGCCAGTATCCATGGGGGTTCCACAAGTGTCCGCCTTATCCCCCATACTATTCAACTTATTCTTGGAACCACTGGCTAATGCACTAAACTCAATGAACATTCTCTTCCATATGTACGCAGATGACACGCAACTCTACCTGAAAATCTCCTCACCGAAAATCTTATATCACTCAACACTACCCTCATGAATACTCAAAACTGGCTAACCGAGAACCACCTCCTACTCAACACCTCCAAAATCGAATTTCTGCTCATTTCTCCTCCGAATCATACCCCCAAGTTAGACCTCTGGATGAACCATCTCACTGCCTTCAACTGCTCCCCCCTCATTATCGATTCTGCCAAATCTCTCGGAATCACCCTGGACAATCATTTAAATATGAAGAATCATATTAGCAAGGTGTGCAAGGGAGCGAATCACCAGATGTGATTACTCAGGAATCTCAAACCTTTCCTTCCACAAGCTGACTTCAAGCAGGTGGTCCAAGCACTGATTTTGCCGAGGCTAGACTATGGCAGTGCTACGCTCTGTGGCCTCCCTAAATATACCTTGGCCCCACTTAGGGCTGCATTGAACGCTGCGGCCAGACTGATCGTGGGCACATAAAGAAATGCGCACATTTCCCCAGTCTTAAAATCTCTAAATTGGCTGCCTTTTGAAGCAAGAATACAGCTAAAGATTGCCTGCCGGTCTCACAATGCTCTCCATTTCCAAACCCCCAAGTTTCTTGTCCAAAAGTTAGAACTATCAGGAGGTGGTAGACCCTCAAGAAGTGCTAACTCCTTCCTCCTGAAACCACAGAAATTTCGCCAAAAGAGAACTTGTCAAAGAGCTTTCTCCGGCTCTGCCCCGAGGATCTGGAACTCTCTCCCTCCTGAAGTTCGCAGACTCACCTCCACGGTTGCTTTCAAATTGGAAGTAAAACGATTCCTTATGAGCAAGTTCTTACCTTAATTGGGTTTGGATCATCTGCTATAAGATACTGGACTTTTACCTTCACGTCTTGTACTGATTTACTACATTTCCTTATTTAATCTTTTCTTCCCCTCCCAGATCCGCTATTTTCAACCACTGTGATGCTTTGATGCACCCTTTGCATCTGTTTCGTTGATATGTATTTGATGCTTGTACATCCCTGATCATCTGTAATTGTGAAGCGCTCTGATATCCCTTGGGATCATCTTCGCGCTATATAAAACTTTATAAATAAATAGAGGGGTGCTAGAGTTAGGAGGCATACACCAGAGAGTAAAATGTCAACCATCCTTGCTCCTTTGTGCAGACCTAATGTGAACAACATAAGCCCTCCATGAGAAAGGCCAGAATACCTGCCTTGCTCCTGAGCCGCATATAAAGCTTTATGGAGATGGCAAAAGCAGGCTGCAATAAAAAGTCGATGTTTTGCCTGGTAAGAGAAGCATACTGGATTGAAGGAGATATGTACCACTGTAAGACCATGGACACCATCAGCAGTGTTCCTGTGCACTCGGTCTGTGTTAGAAATGGGGGTCTCTAGTTGGCAACAGTTTGCAACTTTGTCCAAGTAGGAACCCTTCTTCCTAGTCAGGGTAAGGGAGATACACTTCTAAAATAACCCCTGCTCACCCCCTTGGTAGCTTGGCACGAGCAGACAGGCTTATCTCAGAGGCTGTGTGTAAAGCATTTGTGCACACATACAGTAATATAGTGAAAAAACTACAAATGGACACCACACCAGTTTAGAAAAATAAGCAATCTTTATCTAAACCAAACAAGACTAAAATGACAAAATTCCGCAATACAGTACTCAAAATATAACTTTTAAAAGGTAGAAACAGTTCTGTCTATAGCAAACTATATATGCGACACATTCAACACAAAGTACCTAGGATGCGTCAAAAATCAAAAGCAAGAGAAGCCGCAGGGAAGGTGATGTGTCGGTTCCTTACTCCAGGGGAGGTGATGCCCCTGTTCCTTACTGCCACGCAGGGGAAGTGATGTGTTGGTTCCTTACTGAAGGGGAGGTGATGCGTCGGTTTCTTACTGTGCGGAGAGGTGATGCTTCGGTTTCTTACTGCGGCCCCGGTATCCTTGTAGACTTGGCACCCCATTGCAATGCGTGAGGATAGGGGATGCGTTGGTTCTCGATGCGGCGGCAGCAACGGCACTGAGTTGGTTTTTCCAGCTGTGGTCCCACGATGCGTTGGTCCTTGCAGCCGCACAGCAGGGCTGCGTCGGAATTGGTGCAGTGATCTCGGACTGCGTAGATCGGTGCACTCGATGTAACATGCAGCGATTTCTCCTGCCATGGGCAGGCGCTGCATTGGTTTCTTCAGCAATGCGTCCGAAACAGGTGCGGATGCGTTGCGCTTCTCGCCGTTACGTTACTTTTCCAGCTCCCAACAGCAGGAACAACCTCCAGAGGCCCAGAACAGCAGCAGGCACCTCTTGGCAGGTCATAACTCTCAGTAAGGGAGTTCAGGGGAACTGGGGATGAAGTCTATGTATCCCTGAGACTTCAAAACAGTTTGCAAGCTCTACTTCAAGCCCTTGGAGATCTTCCTCAAGCAGGAGACAGCACACAGCAAAGTCCAGAAATAGCCACTGCAGGCCAACCCCAGAGAGCACACAGCAAAGGGGCAGTACTTCTTTTCAGTTTCTCCAGTTCCTCTCCTTGGCATGCACCCTGAAGCTGTCTCCAACCCAGCTGCATTCCTGTGTTGGTGAGACCAGCAGGCACAGGTTCCTAGTCTCCCGGGGAGCGCAAATCATCACCGCTCAGGCCAATCCTGACGCTGCTTTCATGCAGCATCAGGATTGGCCCAGGGGATTTTGGGAGCCTGTCAGTAGCGTAGCTAGCCACTTTGCCGCCCGTGGCGGACCCTGCTTTTGCTGCCAGCTTGCGCCTGCAGTGCACAGTGACGGAGCCAGAGAGGAGCGTCGGAGTGTCAAACAGGTAAGTTATTATTATTTTTTTTGTTCGTCCCGGTTCCCCCCTCTCCCTCTGCCCCGCCACTTTGCCAAGAAACCAGCCCCTACTGGCTTTGTGGTTGCCTCATCAACAAAGAAGATGGTGCTACGATGACTTGTTTAATGGCTAGTCAGTGACACATGGAAAATGAGAAGAGTGTGGCCTGTGCTAATTTTCCCTTCATGTGTAGTTTAACAAATATGTATTGCTTTTCCTTGGGCCTTCCTGCTGTTAAATTGCTCTCTTAGATGTGTTTTCTTGTACTACGATGAAGTATAAGGTTATTTTATTACGATAAATGTTGAGTGAAAGCCAAAACATTCGTTTCACAGAGCAAATATCCACGTTCGTGTTTTACCTATACAGACTTAGTACTAGCATTAATATTTGCTGCAGAGGTTTTAAGGAGACGTTTTAAGGAATGGGCAAAGTGGGCAATTGCCCAGGGCCCCCACCTTCCAGGGCCACCCCTAGAAAGTGAACATTTTCTCTAGCTCTCTTCTATTTTTGTATCTTAACCTTTAACTATAATTCTATATTGTTAGACAACATAGGGCTTGAATTATCATAAATGGGTAATAAAACACAAAGTAGCTCCAAACAGGGGTCACCAAAATTATTTCTTGCCCGAAGCCCCCGAAATCCTTAAGATGACACTGATTTTCTGATGTAAAATGCTTTGAACCTCACAAAATGGACTGAAGTAAATGCCCTTAAAGAAACTAAATGTGGCCCTCGTGAAAATTAGCACCTCCCAGTCTGTTTTTGTCTATAGCAAACACCAGGATAAACTCCACTGGTGGCTACAATTATATTGGGTCGGAATGCCTTTCGGAGCACCCTGAAGAAAGCAGACAGATAATTTGGCTGGAAACTGTAATACTTTTCTCTGCAGAGTGTCGTGAGGATTCTAACGGGAACATTTACTTTTAATTCAAGCACCGCAGCGCTGCAAGGGAGCTGACTGTACGTTGGTGCTGCCCCACAAATGTGACACAACCCCGACGGAAAATCATAGTAGATATGGACCTGGGTGTGCGAATAATCCCATTGACTGAACTACAACCTGCTGAATTCATGAAACTGATATTGCGAACGTATTTCTGCCGTCGAGAGATTCTAAGAGACCAGAAATATCAATTTACATTGTGTTCCAAGAAAATATGTTGGAGTTTTGCATACCTATTTTTAAAAGTCAGAAATCGACTCTTAGGTTTTCTCCAACAACTGCAATAGATTGCTGTTTTAATTCTGAATTTTGAAAAATCCCCAGGAATAAACATGGAAATAAATCTATTCAAGTCATTTATTCCTTTAGCACTCCTCCTCTACACTGACCACACAGTATTAAGTGGGGTGAAAATGTTTAGCCATTTGAATGCGCCTGAACTTGGAGATATTCTTGACTTTAGAAAAAGAAACAGCATGTTAAGAAGCTCCAAAACAAAGGACTATTCTCTGCCGAAGAATGCCAGACAGAACGAAACACGTGGCCAGAGATGTCAGCACTGGCTCAGCCGATATAGGATGGAAGATACTTATAGCTGTGAGGAGGGCCGGACTGGGAACTAAAAGCAGCCCGCTCCCTTCCTCCTCTCTCCTCTCTTTCCCTCCCCTTCTCCCTCTCTGTCTTTCCTCTCTATCGCCCCAAAGATCCCTGTGCCAGCTGTAATTACCAGCAAAAGCTGGAAAAAGTGGCAGAGGCGCCAGCAATGTCCTCCTGCCTCCTAGCACCGCCTCCGATGGCTCCAGCCTACTGGGGAAATGCCTGGCTGAAGGAGGTAGCAGAGTGGATGGCAGCCTATTGCCTGAAACCTAATGGTGATAAAACTTAAATCATGGCGGTTGGCAATGATTTTAATTGTTGGTCCATGGTGCACTGGGCAAAGTCCTTAGGCAGCCACCCTATGCCGAAAACGAGGCAAAAAAACTTGGCATCTGGCTGGACAACAAACTCATTTTTGTGGTAGTGGTGAGGAAACTAGCAACTAGTTGCTTTGAAATCTCGAGAATGCTTAGAAAGTTCGTAGATTTCCTACCTTCAATCTAAGGAGGATTGTTGTCCAGGCCTTCTACCTAGGTAGCCTTCAATATGGATTAAGAATACCGCAGGCAGTGCTAAATGTAGCAGCACCCCTTCTCTTAAGGATTCCGAAGTACCACTCTGTTGCGAGTTCTTTGGCCTCCCTGCAGTGGATTCAGTCTAACGTTCTCTGTGTGGCCCACCAAGCATTCCAGAAAAAGAGCCCTCTGGTGCTACATCATGTGGTACAACCTTATATCCCGAACAGGACTTTGAGATCCTGTACTTCATTTCAGTTGGTGAACCCTAAAGTCCAGAAGGCTAGGAGTGGTGGTCCGTACTTTGCTTATCTGGTTTCAAATTAGGAAACTCTCTGCCTATTAGGCTACGTAAGAGGAACTAAGATTTCTGAAGCATCTGAAAATTTGGCTATTTGTCTAAATCTGGATGTGCTAGGGTCTGTACAACTGCTTATCTCTGGGAGGCCCATTGGGTAGCCTTGCGCTCTATAAGTGCCAAGAATAGAATAGAATAGTGTTGTAGAAAACTGCAAAAATAAAATTACATAAAAACTACATATGCCACAATGCTCGTGGGAAGCCTGGTAATATCATAGCATTATGATCCAAACCTAGGCAAATTAGTACATCTATCTTTTTTTTCTTTTTTCTCTGCCATGGCTATATTTTGCCCTGGTGGAGAAATTCCTTCCCTAACATGCCTATAAAACATAGGAGCACCTTACACATTTACACACTTATGGCAATCTTTTTTCTAACTTTGGGCCTGATTACAAGTTTGGCGGTCTTACTGCCGTATTACCCTTTCTGACAGTGGGGAATATTTTTTCACCTGTGTTGATGCAAGTGTGTACATTTTGACTGCAAAATTGTTAAATGAACACATATGCATGACACGTGAAAAAATACCTACTAGCACTACTTTCCCATTGCTGAAGTCCGGACCATTTGTGCCCAGTCCAGTCAATGGGTAAATAGTGCAAAACGGACTTGCCTAGAATACCGTGTCAACATGGTTGTTTGCTTTGGAGTCAAGATGCTGCTGTGAAGGGGGGACCTGGATGAAGGGATCCACTTGGGAGACTGAAGGGAAGAAAAGGAAAGGGGTGAGTATGCACCCTAAATCCTTCAATTCTGCTGACACAAAGCAGGCGGTCTTTCTGCCACAGTCGACTCGACGGAAAGCCAACTCGTAATACAGACAGTGGTGAAATTATCTGTACCGCCTTCTGATAGTTGCTACCCCATGCCGCTGTCGAGGCAGTTGGCCAATGGCTGGCAGTGGAGGCGGTGGGGGTGGTGTTCTGGTGGCCTTTTGTTCTACAATCCACCAACATCGCAATAAGGCGGGCAGACCGCCAACTAGGCAGCGGGGTTTCGACGCCATTTCGATGGTGGTTCTTTTAAAGCCACACTCGTAATCAGGGCCTATATTTTTGTTTGGAAAAAGGGTGGAAAATGACTGGGAAGATATGCGAATTCTTACAAAGATATGGCTTTGCCGGTGCGCACTACTGCCCAAATGGTCAGTCACCTAACCCTCAACTGGAAACTCCCATGTTGTCACCCTTCCCATAATCATATTAGGGCTATCTACTAATTACTGAGCAGCTCAAAACATTGTGAATCAGGTCTATGTTTTTTGAATATGCTATGTTACATCGCATGCGATACATTGCATGCCCCTTCAACGCTGTCGTTGTAACGACTTGCTGTAGGGGGCGCTGGATGTTGGAATAGTATAATTTACTATTCCAACTCCAGTCTGTGCAACAGTAGGGAAGGTGTTGGATTTTAAATCCAACACCTTCTGCCCCCTACAGCAAGTCGTTGTAACGACTTGCGTTGTAATGGTTTGAGATGTAACAACGCGGTTGTTGTAACGACCGCGTTGTAATTGCATGCGATGTATCGGATGTCTCCCATGTTTTTTCACTTGGCAGACATTCTAGGATGAGGCTCAGAATTCTATATTAGCCCTAGTTATTGGCTAATTAGCCGGTTACAGCTTGGGTCCAGTGACACAGTGTGCACAGGACCCACATCTGGGAATACCCGTTCCACCTAGGCAGACTCGCTAAAGTATACAATAAAGTGATGGATGGAATGTTTGAATTAATCTTAGCCACTGGTAATTACTTGGGGCCACATCCCAATACATTGTTATTTTGCACAGCATGTCACCACAGTTTGGACCCAGCTATATGCAAATCAGTCTAGAGCCTGCTCCAATCAGAGCAGTCCAAACTGCCAAACCAGTTCCTCCCTGAACTGGAACAAAAGCAACCCAGGACCGGTTTTGCCCTAGTTATGGGCTCATTAGCCGGGTACACCTTGGTTCCAGTGACACAGGGTGCATGGGATCGGCATCTGGGCATACCCGTCCCGTCAAACTGAGGTGGCCTGGTGGGTGAAAAATGATGGATTGCGATGTGGCCCTGAGCGATTGCCAGTGGTTGAGATTAATTCAAGCATTCCATCTATCACCTTGTTATTTTTTTACTGTGATGTGGCATGAGCTGCAATGGTGCCATCTCCCTTCAGGTTTTAGGAAACAGTGCTTGATACTATCAGAAAAATCAGGAAAGTTTACAAAATACAGAGAACTTCTTCACTGAAACCTTTATACTGGCCCTCTTTGAGCTTTCAATGGGAACACAACTTTATTACTCCCCCTGTTATTTTTCTGGACTCCAGTAACAGGACATTTGTATTTATTATCTGTAATCAATATAGCTATTCAATGAGAAGGTGATAAATTGGGTGACACTTCAACACTGCTTCCATTGACTAGAAGGATATTTTACAATAACAGTAGGAAGCAATGCATTCCTTGGGAAGAAGTGAAGGGTGCTGTTTCAGGGAGCAGAAAGATCCCTGTTAGCATAGCGCAGTCGATGACCACTAAACATTGTTCACACTTCCAAGAGTCCAAGGACATATTCATAATCCTGCGTTTGGAGACATGCCGTGATATCCTGCAAGAAAACGGAAACTTAACACCAGAATGCTGCTGAATAGCAACCGTAAATGAACTGAAATGCTGTTGACTACTTAACAACGAAAGGTCACATAATAGCTGGCAATTGACCACCCTGCTATGTGCAGGGTCACTATTCTCCATCGTTGCCATTTAAATGGGATTCCTGCTTGGACTATGAGGAGAGGACTGCTGGCCGAAAAGGATACCTGTGGTTACAGATAAAGTGCTTCAGCTATTTTGAGCAGGACGCCCTAGCGTCGAAATGTCTCCTCTCTGCTTCCAGCCAAGGATAACCTGCTGTCTAACCACTTCAAGTGTCATTAAAGAAAATGAAAAGGAATCCAGGCCCTCACTTTGTAGCACAGCAGCAGCCATTTTACAGGTCAATTCCATATTTACGCCAATGTGCTCTCTTCCCACACAGGCTTTAGAAATTGTTTTAAGCTGAATTGCCTGTTTTTCATAATTGTTCATAGGGATGTGATGGCGGACGGTAACTTCTTCTAGGTCGTTGTGTCTTTTAAGCACTCAAAAGCAAAGCTAGTCAAGTATTTTGAAACGCTGGCTACTGGTTGTTATTGCAACAAAACGGAATAATTAGATGCATTTTTCTGTTACTGTTGTATTCCAGAAAAATGCTAGTTACAAATTCCACCTTTGAGTCCGGTAACATCGCCCACACTCATTTTATCGGAAGAAAATTAAATGTGCAATATTTGTATTTAACATTGTTTGATTTGCTTTGGCGAGATTAGTGCTTTGAGGGTTAGTTTTAGGGCTGAATTACATTGACATTCTGGTGCAATTTTATACTGGCTTTGGACTACCTCACAAGTGCAGAAGTCACACTTGTAACGATTATCTGATGCAAAAACCATGTTTCACACTGTTTGTCGTTAAACATGTTGGTGCATATTCCAGTGTAGAATTGCAATGGCATCGATAATCCATAAACGTAGGTGCATCAGTGCATCAGCGAGGTCCGTGCAAGCCTCCCTGGTACTATAAAGATGTCACAGTGGTTGGTGCCATGTAGAAACACTGAAAACACATGGGCCACAATTACGAGTTGCTCTTCAAATTCCAACACACGCGCAAAACACTATTTCACTGGTGTCCCAATTGTGAGTTTGTAGAAAGTTATCAACAATCGGATTTTTCACCCAATACGTTTAGGTAAATCTCACCTGACAAAATATACCGGGTGAAAAATGCTCACTAAATACAGGGACATGAGGATTTCGGGTGCAGTAAGAAGCAAAATATGCATGTTAGTGCACCTTTAAATGGTGGAACTCATAATTGGCATTATTTATCACATTCAATAAATTACAATCCCCAGAACATTGTCATTTAGGAAGGCATAAATACAACACACGTACAGGGGCATTCGTAATCAAAGCCTTAGTCTGCAAAAACATCTTATCCAAAGATAAATACTGTCAAGATTTAGACCTTACATATATATCTCTAAGCATTTTGACTTGAATTCCAATATCTACCAAACTCATGGGGTCATTTAGAGTTTGACGGGCTGTACTTCGTTCCAAATTGTAAAGTGGCCACTATGTGTACAGCGAGGCCTACCCACTGCCCACAGAAACACACACGACAGTCGGATAGCTCTGTGTGGGCAAAAGACCACGAGCGGTCTTTTCCTGTTTATTTATCTTCTCAGAGGGAGCCCGCCCTGAGGAGTGCTACAAGTGCGACAATGTTGCGGAGAGCCCGGATGGCTCTCTACATCCCTCCTTTTCTTTAGTGTCCATCACTCACTTGGTTCTTGCTGTGGAGGCACGACACGCACAAAGTTTTTCAGTCACTGGCTCGGGGCAGGATTGGGCCGGAGACCATACGTCTGGCTCCGGGGTTGGACTTGGGCCCTACCACATCAGGATTGCAGGCTGCGGGCATGCACGAGGTGTCCTGGCACACCAGATTGACACCTAGGGTGACCCCACCGGTCCTGGCAAGGCCAAGGTCCTCTCCAGCAGCGGCCGGGGATGGTGTAGGATTCATGAAGGAGTCACCTTCCATCTCCAGATCAGCATTCCGCTCCTGACTGAGGCGGGGCCAGGCCACTTTCTTGAACCACAACACATTTCGGGTCACCAGTCGTGTGCCCCTCTTGGCGGAAACCATGATCCCTTGGATGGCGATGACTTTCCACACCTCAGGCTCATAGGGCATCCTGAACTTCCATCTGGGGTATCTGTCCTTCACAACAGCATAGTCGCCTGCGTACAGCGAGGATGGTTGGGCCCCTCGCGCGAAACTTGCCTTCCGTTTGGTGAGTTCTCTCCGTGTCTGAGTGGCCTCGCAGTCCAGTTCGGTGGGGCACCAATTTGGATCTGCTGGGATGCTATCCCGCGGGGCGTGCCAAAAAAGCAGATGGGAAGGCGTGCAGTGGGTGGTGCTGTGTGGGGTTTGTCCATATACGTTCAGGAACATATGGAGAGAGCTCTCTGCATATTCCCCCTTTTCCACTCCAATCCTCAGCGCCAGGTTGAGGCTCCGCATGAAGCGCTCAACCTCCCCGTTTGCCTGCGGCCACTGATGAGTGCTTCCTGTGTCGGATGGCTTTTCCAGCTTGGTAGTCCTGGAACTCCCTGCCCTGGAACGGGGGCCCGTTGTCAGATTTAATCTCGTCAGGAAGGCCCAGTAGCGCAAATGTCTTGTCTAGGATGGCTTGGACTTGAGGAAATGCCATGGAAGACACCACCTCGACAACCGGGAACTTCGAGTGTGAATCCATTAGGACTACAGTGCTGCGGCCATCAGGAAAGCCCCCAAAATCGATGCTCACTTTGGACCATGGTTCGGCACAGGGCTCCTCAGTGATGACCGGTGCCGGAGCTGGGTCACTTCCAGTAATCGTGCACGAGTGGCAGTTTTGAATCACTTCCTCTACTAGGGCGTCTATTCCTGGGAACCACACTTTGCTGCGGAGTCGTGCTTTGGTCTTGGCCATCCCTTGGTGTCCGACGTGTGCAAGGTCTATGACCTGACCCTGTAGCTTGCTCAGTATTATGATGGCATGGCCGCGCAAAATGATTCCATGTTCTCCTTCACTCAGTTCGCTGAGGACTCTCCACAGTTGCTGCCTTGCATGGTGATCCTCCCCGTTCAGGGAGCGTGCCCTGTCTAGGAAGTGTTGCCAACCTCTCAACAGCAGTGCCTCTTTGACTTTTCCCAGGTTCTCATCCAGTGTCGTGGCCACTGCACTCTCCTCCAGTGTCAGTGCCTTGGGGCATGCCTCCTGGGATATCATTCTTCTGAACTCTTCCGTGCGCTCTTCCTCGGCATGTGGTTGTTGCATGTCAGCCGTGATGGGGTGCCTTGATAGGTAGTCAGCTGGGTTGCCGGCACCTGGGCGAAACACGACTTCAAAGCGATAAGCTTGAAGCTGGACGGCCAATCAATCAATCAGGGGATTTTAAGAGCACTACTCACCCGTGAGGGTCTCAAGGCGCTGGGGGGGGACAGCAGTTCTGATCAGTCAAAGAGCCAAGTCTTGAGGGCCTTCCTGAAGGTGTCCAGGGAGGGGGCGCGTCTGATGTCTATCGGGAGCTCGATCCAGGTCTTGGCCGCGATGTAGGCGAATGTTCTTCCTCCTGTTTTGGCTCTACAGATGCGCGGGATTTTGGCGAGGGCGAGGTTGGTGGAGTGGAGGTTTCTTTTGGGTACGTGGAAGGCGATTCTCTCGTTGAGATATTGGGGTCCTGTGTTCTGGAGGCATTTGTAGGCGTGGGTGAGTATCTTGAAAGTGACTCTCTTCTCGACGGGAGCCAGTGGAGGTTCCGTAGGTGTTGGCTGATGTGCTTGTATCGGGGGATGCCGAGGACGAGTCTGGCTGCGGTGTTCTGTATTGTCTGGAGCTTGCAGAGTAGAGACTTGTTGATGCTGGCGTAGCGGGCATTTCCGTAGTCCAGTCTGCTGGTTATGAGTGCATGGGTGACTGACTTTCTTGACTCGGGGGATCCATTTGAAGGTCTTTCGGAGGGTGTTGAAGCAGCTGGATGCGACGGTGTTGACCTGCTTGTTCATGGAGAGGGAGGAGTCGAGTACGATGCTGAGGTTTTTGGCGTGGTCCGTGGGGTCGGAGGGCTGCCGAGTGCGGTGGGCCACCAGGTGTTGTTCCATGCTGACGGGGTGGTTCCGAGTACGAGGACTTCTGTCTTCTCCGAGTTGAGCTTCAGGCAGCTGTTGCTCATCCAGGATGCAACGTCCTGCATTCCTTCTTGGAAGTTGAGTCTGGTGGCGGTGGGGTCCTTGGTGAGGATGAGCTGGGTGTCATCGGCGTAGGATACTATGCTGAGGCCGTGCTGTCTGATGATGACGGCGAGCGGGGCCATGTAGATGTTGAAGAGGGTGGGTCTGAGTGATGATCCCTGGGGTACTCCGCAGTTGATAACTGAGGGTTCGGAGAGGGAGGGTGGCAGTCTGATTCTTTGGCTCCTACCGGTGAGGAACAAGCGGATCCAGTCGAGGGCGGTTCCTTGAATGCCGGCGTCGTGTAGTCTGGTTGCAAGTGTGTGGTGGGAGTCGGTGTCGAATGCTGCTGACAGGCCGAGTAGTATCAGGGCTGCGGTGTGGCCTTGGTCGAGGAGGGTGCGGATGTCGTCTGTGGCAGCAAGTAGGGCTGTCTCGGTGCTGTGCTTTCTGCGGAATCCGGATTGGGAGTGGTCGAGGATGGAGTTGTCTTCGATGAACTTTGTTAGCTGTTCATTGACGGTCTTCTCAGCGACGTTTGCCGTGAAGGGGAGGATAGAGATGGGCCTATAGTTCTTGAGGTCCGTGGGATCTGCTGTGGGTTTTTTAAGCAGGGGTCTGACTTCTGTGCGTTTCCAGTCGTCGGGGAAGGAGCCGGTCATGAAGGGGGCGTAGATGGTGTGTCGTAATTCTGGTGCGATGGCGATGGCGGCTCTGTGGTAGATGTGTGGTGGGCAGGGGTCCATGGGGGCCCCCGAGTGGATGCTTTTCATGGCCGAGGTGGTCTCTTCGGTAGTGACCGGTGTCCAGGAGGTGATGGTGGGCTGGCTGGTGTTGCTGGAGACCGCAGTTGTTGCGGGGTCAGGTGTTTGGTCGTTAAAGTTGTCGTAGAGGTTCTTAATTTTCAGGTGGAAGTACGTTCCGAGCTTGTCGCAGAGGTCCTTGGAGGGGGTGATGACTGTGGTTTCGCTGGCAGGCTTGGTGAATTCCTGGATGACGTTGAAGAGCTCCTTGGAGTTGCTGGTGTTGGCGAGGATTTTGTTGTGGATGAAGGTTCTTTTGGTGGTTCTGATGTGTTGGTGGTATTCCGTCATGGCGTTTTTGTAGGTGGTGTGGTTTTTGGGCGTCTTGTTGTTTTGTCAGTTCTTCTCGAGGCGCCTGCAGGTGCGTCTGGCTTCTTGGAGGTCAGCGGTGAATCAGGTGGCTTTCCTGTGGCGCTGTTTGTTGGAGTTACGTAGCGGGGAGAGCTTGTCTGCACAGCTGGAGATCCAAGTGTGAAGTCCCCTGGCTGCGAGGTTGGCATTGGTTGTGGCAGTGGGGGTGTCACGGTTGAGGGTGGAGTTGAGCTGCTCCTCGGTGACTCTGCTCCAGTTTCTTCGTGGAGGGCACGGAGCAGGTCTGGGCGGCTTGGGTTTGTTGACAAAGAAGTGTACGCAGTGGTGGTCAGTCCATGGGGGTTGCGTGGTGTGGCTGAAGTGGGTTCTGTTTCCCCCTGCGAAGATGGGGTCGAGGGTGTGTCCTGCCTTGTGGGTGGGCGTGGTGACGAGTTGTATCAGTCCGATGTTGGCGAGGTTGTCAAGGAGGGTGTTGGAGTTGTGGTCGCTGGGGTTGTCGAGGTGGAAGTTCAGGTCTCCGATGAGTATGTAGTCCACGGACGCGATGGCGTGGGGTGCGATGAGGTCGGTGAAGGTGGAGATGAAGGGGGCATGTGGGCCGGGGGGACTGTAGGAGAGGGCGCCGCAGAGTGAGAAGTTGGGGCTGGTCTGGACCTGGAAGTGCAGGTGTTCGGCGGTGGAGAAGGCGTCGCTCGAGGTGGAGAGGTGGAGGGAGTTTTTGTGCGCGATGGCGAGTCCTCCTCCCGGGTGGTTGGGGCGGTCCTTCCTCTGGATCTTGTATCCGTCCGGGATGGCGATGGCGATGTCGGGGGCGGAGGAGGCGTTGGTCCAGGTTTCTGTAAAGAAGGCGACGTCTGGTGAGAGGGTGTCGAGGAGGTTCCAGATCTCAACGGCGTGTCTGTGCAGGGAGCGCACGTTGAGGAGGGTGCACTTCAGGGCTTCGGTGGTGGTGGCATCCGACGTGGGGAGGGAGGCCGTGGTGGTGAAGGTTCGGCGGCAGTGGCAGCAGGAGAATTGGCCGTGGGTTGTTTTTGGAGTGGATTGCTGGCAGTTGTTGTCTCTTCCGGGGTTGAGTGCGAGGAGGGCGGCTGCATCGTAGCGGTGGCTGGTCGGAGATCCAGGGGTTCTGGCACTGGTCGCGGTCGGGTCGCTGACGGGTGCAGACGGGCTTGCCTTTGGCGTGCAAGCGGCGCACCAGTGGCGCGCCCGCTGCACGCAGCTGCCAGTAAGTAGGGAAGGGGGAGGGGCCTGCAGCTGGGAGGCGGGAGTGGGGGTTCAGCAGGGGGGAGGTGCAGCGGTTGCAGCAGCAGCGGGAAGGGAAAATGGATGGGAGGTCAGACAAGGCACGAAAAAAAACGGGGTAAACATCAGAAAAGAACCAGGCACAATATAACAATACAATGCAGCACAGTAGGATACAGTGATTAAGGAGAAGACAGCACTCAGCAGAAAAACGGGCACAATGCAGGGCCTCGAACCCCTAACAGAGCAGAGCGTGGCACAGAGGGCAGCGGCACTTACAGGCTGAGCTGCAGAGGGAAGAGAGCAGGTCCCTGACCAGGACGACCCACCTTTCTATCCTGGGAGGGGCCATCCTGGACAATCTGGAGAACAGGGGAATCAAAGGTTTGTGGTCGGTCACCACCTGGAAGTCATGCCCGAACAGGTACAAATGAAAATGCTGACACGCCCATTTAATGGCGAGAGCTTCCCTCTCAATTTGGGCGTACCTCATCTCGGTGTCTGAGAGTGCTCTGCTGGCATAGGCGATGGGCATCCACTCTTTCTCTTCACTTTCTTGGATGAGAACAGCTCCAAGGCCAACCGGGCTCGCATCGACCACCAGCTCTGTGCGCCTCCCCGGGTGAAAGTATGCCATGACTGTCTTGTCCATTAGCACCTGCTTGATAACGTGGAAGGCATTGGTTTTCGGGGTCCAGTTCCAGGGCGCACCACTGCATGTAAGAGCTCGCAGCGACTCCGACAAGGAGGCCAGGTTAGGAATGAAGCGGCCACAGTATGTGGCCATCCCCAGGAAGCTGCGGACTTCGGTCGGAGTGGTGGGTACTTGAGCTGCCCGAATGGCGATGACTTTCTTCGGGTCTACATGGAGCCCTTCACACGAGAAGATGTATCCAAATAAATCTACAGATTCCTGATAGAAGGAGCACTTTGCCTTGTTGAGTGTGAGGCCACTGACTGCCAGACTTTGGAGTATGTCCCGCAGGTGTGCGTGATGTTCCTCTAGAGTGTTCGAGACCACCAGGATGTCGTCACTGAGATTTATGACTCCCTGTAGACCTGACAGGGTCTCCCGGATGGCATTTTGATGACTTCTGCGGCCAACGACACCCCAAATCTTAGACGCTTGTACCTATTCAGCCCCACGTGTGTGGAGAACGTGGTGATATATCTGCTCTCCGGTGCGAGTTTTAGCTGATGGTAGCCAGCATTCAGGTGGAGCTTGGAAATCCACTTTGCCCCATTGAGATCAGCCATGATGTCATCCATGGTGGGTGTCAGATGTCGTTCTCTCTTCATGGCCTGGTTCAGAAGGCGCTTGTCGACGCACAGCTGGATGGCCCCCGGCTGCTTGGGCTTTGGGGAGATGACTAGAGGCGACACCCACGGGTCGGGCCTGTGACTCGTTCATTGACGCCGGGATCCTCAAGTTTTTTCAACTCCTCTTCCACCTGTGACCACAGGTGAAAAGGCACCCTTCTGTGCCTCAGCGCTGTCGGTCTCATCAAGGAGTCAATATAAAGTTTGAACTGCTTCCCTTTAAGTTATCCAAGGCCCTAGAACAGCTGTGGAAATTCACGCAGGATGGCATCGGCATGGGAGTCGTGGACTTGATTGGCAAAGAAATCCAGTCTCAGGTCCTCCGCCGTATGGCAGCTGAGGAGAGTTCCTTTCTTCCCGTCGGTCACATGGAACCTGGCCCATGTAGCATGCTTGTCGTTGGCTACCTCTACCTCTATTACCCCTCTCAGTGGGAGTGGATGGGTCCCGCCGTATGTGTAGATCCTCGCGTTGGTAGGGGAGAGAGAGGGATGCGGTGTGAGGCGTTCATATTGCTCTGAATCCATGACATTCACCGATGCCCCAGTGTCAATTAGGGCTTGTACTGTAGATCCTGCCGCTTGGAGAGTGCACATGGGGGGCGGCCATCACCATCGGTCAGCGTGACCAGCAAATGATACTATGAACACGTCGCAGTCCTCCATGTCACAGCCAAACCCTGGGGGTGTGGTGCCTTCCTGGGAGAGGTGATCGTTGATTGACAACTGCCTGAGGATGGATGGGGGCCTGTGTGGTCTCCCACTCCAGCATACTTTGGCGAAGTGGTTCGATTTCCCGCATCATGAGCAGACCTTCCCTTTGGCGTAGCAGGGACCTGTTGGGAGATGTTCGACTCCACAAGTTCCACAGGACCCGCTCATTGGCATCTTCGGGGGAGTACGGGCAGGGCTCGGGCATTTCTGAATGGCCCCACACTCTCCTCCTTGACCTGGACATGTCGGGGTGTTGGATGCAATCGCGCCTCTTTTGAGGGCTGCGTCCATTTCATCCACTCAGGAGTTTGACAGCTCGTGGGACCTTGCCAGTACCAGGATGTCATCAAGGGACATTCCAGGTTGTTGCAGGATTAGCCTCCGTAACAGCACCGACCGTCACCCTTGGATGATCTGGACCCTTATTTCTTCCCTCTGGTCTTGGAATGTGCATGTGCTGGCGACTCCTCAGCCGGGCATAGGAGACATCGACTGACTCCGTTTTGGACTGTTTGGCCTGTCTCAGCTTGAACCGCTTGAAGTACGGATTGATTTGGGGACCGAAATGCCGGTTCAGGGCCGCTACTGCAGCGTCAAAATCATTCTCATCTCCCGTGTCTGGGAGGGTCTCGAAAAGGTCATAAAGCTCTCCCCCTCCATAGTGCATGAGCAGCGATCTCTTGACAGCCCCGTCCATCTCTCTGGTGCCCCTGAAATAGTGGTTGAGGAGCCCTATCCAGGATTTCCAGCGGGGGGCTGCTGTGGCGGGGTCGGTGAGCTTGCTAAAAGGCGGGAGCAGTGTCACCGCAGCGTGGCTGTGATGTTGGAGTGGTGCGGCTGTGCCTGCTGGAGGGCCAGCTGCGCCCGCTTGGGGGGTGTGCTCATGGTGGGCTCTTCTCTGCTGAGTGTTACTCTTCCTCTCTTTTGTCTGGGTTGTCTGCACTCTTGGCCTTGGTCCACTTCCCCAAACTGCCTGTTGTGGTGTTGCGCTATATTTTTTTCTTTTTTGTTGTTGTTCCTGTTCCGTTTCCTTGATTTTTTCAGGTGTGCCCTTTATTTATTTTCTTTGGTGATTCCTCTTCTGCTTTATGTCATTTTCCACGTCGAAGGTCACTGCCTACTACATCCAGCCCAATCAGGTTTCAGAGCCACATATAGCACTGAGACAGCTCTGGTAGAAGTCACTGAAGCCATTCGTGAATGCTTGGATTCGGGCGGCAGGGCGGCTCTGATTTTGTTGGACCTCTCTGCGGCATTCGATACGGTGCCACACTCCCTGCTTTTGGCTCGCCTCTCTGATATTGGCATTTCGGGGTCAGTTTGGAAATGGTTGAAGTCCTTTTTAGAGGGCAGAATGCAACAAGTTTGGCTCCCTCCTTTTTCTTCCACCCGTCAGACTGTGACCAGAGGCGTACCTCAAGGCTCCACCTTGAGCCCCCTTCTTTTCAATATTTATGTCACCCCCCTGATCCAGTTGGCGGAGGAGCTGGGAGCTAAGATCATCGCTTATGCGGATGATACCCAGCTCCTTTTCACGTGAAAGAAAGGTGACTCCTCCATTTCTTTATCCAAATCATGTCTGATGGCCGTCTTCCAATAGCTTTCCTCCGCACAATTAACGTGGAATGAGGACAAATCAGAGATCCTTCTGGTCGGGAATTTCCCCCCTCAGTTCCGGAAATCACTCTGGCTGGTGGGATATCCCATGACTACATCCGAGGGCCAACCTACAAAAAACCTAGGGATATGGTTTGACGAAAAACTTCTCTTTTCTACTCAGATAAAGAAGGTTGCTGGGCAGTGCTTCGGCACACTCAAGTCTCTTAGGAAATTTCTACCGCTTCTCCCTAAATCAGCTAGGGAAACGGTGACTCGTGCCATGATTCTATCATACATTGACTATGCCAATGCCCTGTACGTAGGCCTTCCGGGATACCTCCTGAACAGATTGCAGGTAGTCCAAAATGCAGCGTCAAGGACTCTCCTTAACATCCCTATTAGAACCAGCGTAAGGCAACACTTGCTGGACCTTCACTGGTTACCTGTGATACAAAGAGTCAAGTTCAAAGCCCTTGCCCTGGCTCACTCAGCTCTGTACGGACATGGTCCGGCCTATCTGAGAAAGCGCTTTAGGTTTTATGTTCCCGCTAGACAGCTGTGTTCAGCGTCGCAGCTTCTCGCACATGTCCTGCACTTCCGCCTCAAGAGAATTGGAGGGAGTTCTCTTGCTTTTATAGCGGCCTCTGCCTGGAATCTGCTTCCCTTGAACCTTCGCAGTATCCAGGACTCCAAGCTCTTTAGGAAAAGTCTGAAGACTTTACTCTTCATCTAACGGTCTTTTCGCCTCTCCCCACTGGGTTCGCGCCGGGACACTCTTTGAGTAGCTGTGCGCGCTATAAATTGGACTAATATAACATAACTATGCTCTTTTTTCTTTTCTCTAGTGGTTGCTGCGCTGCTGTGGTCTGATTTGTTTTTCTTTTTTAAATGAAGAGAAGCGTCCCGGTCCTGAGAGGCATGTCAGGCTGACCACCCATGTGGCAGGGGATGGATGCGGCCTACTTGATGCCTGGGAGTAACCACCGCGTGGCCTGGTGCTCGCACGTCTGCTGGGCGGGGCCTGGGCACTTTTTGCAGGGCCCGGAGTGAGGGAGAGAGGCACCACTCCGTCTTGAGACGTCGGTGGGGCCATGAGCTCTGTGGGCCAACAGCGTGCAGCAGCAGAGGAAGGCCTCTGGGGATGCACCCACCTGTCAGGCAAAACACGGCTTCAGCAGGACCTCCGGCATTGGCTGGAACATGCGGCGGGCTCCTTGAAGTGCAGTGCTCACTGCCGACGCAGATGACCAGAGGGCGTCCCTTGCCCCACGTTCAGTGAGTCAACGCCGCGGTCCAGCAGCGGAGGCACCTACTCCTCTGCCCTGGCAGACTAAAGTTCACCATATTTACATACTGAGTGACCACCGTGTTTCATGAGGACGCTCAATAAAGTTTTTTGTTGTTCAAAAACAAACTCCCAAAGTGGCCCAGACACCTTGTGAGTTTTCACCCAGGGTGCGGGGGTCATTTTAATTTTTTTCGGTTTGAGCAAGAAAAAAAGTACCTCAGAATATCCGCCCCTAAATGCTGTGGATTTCCTATAAGAATGCACACAGTAGTATGATTAGTATCGATGATCAAGTGCTGTGACCTGAAATGTGATGGAGTATGCTTTTTGGTCCCGTAGACCTTGATTTTTGAAATCATTTTTGTCTTTTTCTTTCTATAAAGGAAAGGATCTACTCAGGGTGTTGTCCTGCTCTAAATTGCTTCTTAGTGAACTGATTTTTAGTTTTTTTGATGTTAACACCGGCAGAAACAGAGGCTAAGCCCTGCATTAGCCAGTTGTTGATGCATGCATTTTTTTAAATGTAATAATTATGTATATTTATTAAAATTATTTTACTTAATATATTGAGGATGTTAAAATAAATGTATTAAAATCGATACTTTTTGTTTTATGTTCCTGTTTTAAAATATGAAACATGAATATATTTTTTGGATATTGTTTTTGCAATTCAAAATATAAGATTTCTTTTAGCTTTCCTGGAAAATATATATGAAACATTATATATCTTTTAAAATACGTTACTTGTCTTGTGAAGTCCCTGCATTGGGGCGAGAATATGTTGGCTGCTCTTTAGCGCATGATCCTATAAATATGCACCTCTGAAATGACTTGTGAGGAGTGCAGGCATTTTCCTTGCTTCGCAAAGGGAGTGTTTAAGTGAACTTTTAAAATAATTGCACTTGTAATTTTTAATAAGTCTATATTTAGATTGCATTATTTAGAAATTACATTTTTAACGTTTAAGCATAATATATTTATGTTATGTTTATATTATATTCATGTAGTCAATATTTTAGTAAGTCTATAGTTAATTTTATAAATTTTATTACACTATGGGGCTCATTACGATGTCGGGCTAGCAATCTGGAACCGCCCGACCTTAGGTTTGCGGTTCCGACCTCAGTATTAGGATGCAACCGCCCATAGGGAGGTCGGAAACATCCATTCTACAATGGCATCTTGTGCGGCAGGCAGAAAAGGCCTGCAGCACAAGCTGCAATAGTAAAATGGATGCTTGGAAACATCCCTGCACTGTGTGGCAGGCACCTCACGATGCCTGCCACACGGTGCAGGTATGTTGATGTCCCCCATGCCCCATAGTGGAGGGTCAGGGGGAAAGGGGGCCCTGCAAGGGGCCCCCAAAGACACTTTCTGACAGCCTTTCCATGTCGGAAAGGCCGACATGAAAAGGCTGTCGGAAAGTGCCATCATAATTCCAACGGCAGAGCAGAGCCTGGCTCTGCCGTCATTAGGCGATTATGGTGGTTTCCGATGCTCCGACGGGCTCCCCCCACAGGTTTCACTCCGACCGCCTTCATCCTGATACGGCGGTCGGACTGAAACCTACGATGTTGGGCGGAAAGCCTCTGACAGCAGGGGCCCTATATGTGGTAGTAGATATTTTTCCATTAGCTATATGTTTATCTGTTAAAATTTTTATAGTAGATATTTTTGACATTTCCATTTTAGGTATATACAACTTATATTTTAGATATCTATATTTCTACGTCAGTATTCTTGTATTAATATATTTTCCTGCTCGGAAGACTATGGTCACAAATCCTCTTAGATGTCCAACATGATTTTTTTTGTTATCCTCCAGTAGCATGGTGTTCTGTAATGGAAATGAGGGTCCACACAAAGGGCCCGATTCCGATGCAGTTAGGAAGGCCTCCTAACGGCATTTGCTCCGTCCGAATCGGATCGGGAACGTGTCTTTCCGACCGAATCCGAAAGGATTCCGACCGACCGAGTATGATGCGAGTTAGGCGTTAGGAATATCCAAATCCGAACCCAACGGCATTTGAAATGACCGAGCCGTACGGAGCAGAATTGTACGTCTCTATGGGCTGCGTTTCCGAACAACCGATTATGATGCTGGATTCAGACAGCCTTTCTGAATCATGCCGTCTGACTCGAATCTGCAGTCGGAATCGGACTTTGGGGGCCCGTAGCAGGCCCCCCTGAACCCGGAGCCTTCCCAATCGGGCCCGTGGAGGTACCAATGGGTTCCCCCTTACCAGTCATGCACAGTGTGGCAGGCACCAGGGGGTGCCTGCCAAAAGGTGCCTGATTTTCCCCAGCCACCCCTTTCTTCAATGGGATCCTATGCATTCAGTCAGAACATAGGCTCCCATTGAAGTCAATGGGAGTCCAACCAAATCGTATCTGGAAGCATCCGGATGCATCGTACTCGGTTGGTCGTACTCACCCAATCCAAGTCGGTCGGAAACCATTCCCAAACCGATTTGGTTGGAATGATTTCCTAACCACAGTCCTACCGACCGATTACGATGTGTCCAAACACCGTATGGTCGGACTCTCATTGACTTCAATAGGAGACTGTGTTCCGACCGACTATACAGGCTCCCATTGAAGAAAGGGGTGGTTGGGGAAATCGTGCACCCTGTGGTGGGCACCTCATGGTTCCTGCCACACAGTGCATGCATGGAAAGGGGGGAGCCATGGGTACCCCCATGGGCCCCATTCAGATACCCCCAGGTGAAGGGGGTCTGCTATGGGCCCCCAAAGTCAGGTTCCGACCGCCGATCCGTGTCGGAACAAACGATTCAGAAAGGCTGTCCGAATCCGACATCCTAATCGCTCAGCTGGAAACACGGTCCGTAGACCGCTACGATTTGACTCCAACCGACTCGGTTACTCTGAATGCCTTTCGGAACCGAGTCGGAAAGTCCAAACGGTGTCCAGCTATCGTAATCAGTCATTCAGAAATGTTTCTGATTCGGTCAGAAGCAAAGCTTCCGAATCGGATTTGAACTAATCGAATCCCATTCGGAGCCTTTCCGAACGACATCTAATCGATCCCTTGGTGTTAAATCGCGTTAGGTGTAGGGTTGAGGCATGATTGCTTGGTGAAAAAAACTGCCATGATATACAGATTCTTCGGAGTGCAACTTTTTTTTAAGGATTATATATTTCGGAGATGGGTTTATCTCCGACACATGCACCGGGTGGGAGAGCGTGCCACCATGGACCGCTTTGTTTGCTAATATATACATATATATATATATATATGTCTTTGACAAAGACTGGACAGGTCGAAACGCGTCAGCCAACCAAATACATTTATTTATTAAGATTGCTGGAGTGCGGGCTCTTTCTTGTGCTGCAGCGCGAGTATACTGGAGTACATATATTTATATATATATATATAGATATAGTAAATATATATATATTATATACATTTATATATTTGTATAATAGATAGATAGATTTATATATATGTATATATGTATATTTAAATATTATAAGAAATCATTTCAAAATATATACATACATTCTAACAATATAAGATAACATATAAAATAATATTATTATACAACAATATTTAAGTTTTATATATTTACAACTTCTATAGTATTCAATTCCAAAAAGGTGAAATACTGCACTACCATGAACAATTAACAGTGAATACAAAGCTATAAAAAATTAACTATTACTAAACTAAAATGTTTTACCGTCATCAAATGCCGTTCGTGCACGGCATGGACTGTTAAGTCCATGCCGTGAAGGAACAGGGGTGCATGCACTAAGGGGGCACAACATGTGCCCCCTGCATGTATCACCAGACCCAGAGGCACAAGGGGGCCCTGTAGGGCCCCTTTGTTTCTCCTCACCTCACTTTTCACTGCGGGATCACCGCCGTGAAAAGTGAGGTGGGAGGAAACTCAAGAAAAAGGATACAGAGTATATGTGAAAAAGGATACAGAGTATATGTGAAAATGTAAATATGTATATATGTTTACACGTCTTTTCCTGCTTGAACTTTCTTTTCTGTCATTTAGTGACATTATTATTTTCTTTGTGGATATCATCATTTAAAAATGGCAACAACCTGCTCTTTATAATTCTAAGACTGCTTTTAAGTCATATACTTGAATTTACTCATTATATTTGTGTTTAATCTGTTTAAATTATATTGTTTTTGAGGTGTGGATACACAGTGTTTCACCTAATACAGAACTCTTCTATGTTTATGTAGGCAACGTCTTTGCCATGACAATGTGCTCGGGTAGAGCATTTAATGCTTTGTGTTAATGGTGCCCGTTATGTGAACAAGGCAGCGAGACCGCCGAAACGCGTCATGGTTCATCTAGAAGAATAAACCTTTTGTGTTCTGTACCCACGGTGTCAGAGCCTGTTTCAGGAATAAGGAAGCGGGATTGGACTGTATATATATGTATATATGTATATTTAAATATTATAAGAAATAATTTCAAAATATATACATACCTTCTAACAATATAAGATAACATTTAAAATAATATTATTATACAACAATATTTAAGTTTTATATATTTACAACTTCTATAGTATTCAATTCCAAAAAGGTGAAATACTGCACTACCATGAACAATTAACAGTGAATACAAAGCTATAAAAAATTAACTATTACTAAACTAAAATGTTTTACCGTCATCAAATGCCGTTCGTGCACGGCATGGACTGTTAAGTCCATGCCGTGAAGGAACAGGGGGTGCATGCACTAAGGGGGCCACAACATGTGCCCCCTGCATGTATCACCAGACCCAGAGGCACAATGGGGCCCTGTAGGGCCCCCTTTGTTTTCTCCCCACCTCACTTTTCACGGCGGGATCACCGCCGTGAAAAGTGAGGTGGGGAGGAAACTCAAGAAAAAGGATACACTTGTCTAACAAGAAAAAGGATACACTTGTCTAACGAAGTGAGAGAGAACAGATTATGCTTGGTGGTGCTGCAGCCGCACCGCCAGGCATATTAGTGTCTGAAAGAGGTGTACACACCTGTTGAAATATTTTGAGTACCATGGACAAGCAAATGTGTTTACAGGTGGGGAGATAGAGTAGGTGAGTGTGTATGTGTCTCTGAAAGGGCATGGTAAATGGGAAGTGATGCAATGAAGTACACGCAGAAGGACAGAGTGAAAAGACAGTGATGAAGAGGAAGGAGATGATGTGAGACATGCAGGTGGAGGATATCAAACAGATATTGGAAGAAAAAGGATACACTTGTCTAACAAAGTGAGAGAGAACAGATGAAGATTGTGTGACAGCGAGAAGAGAGGTGATTGAGACACTCCAATGACCACTAACTCTTCAACAGACCTAAGTAATGTATAATTCACAGCCTCATATTTTCACAATTGAAACATTTTTAATTCGAAATATCTGCAACTAAATCAGTTTTCTTACTCATATATCTGATACAGTTAACAAGCACTAGCAAAGCCAACAATTCTGGCATGATTTAGATGTATGTGCTTGTTACTGTGTGATGTCTTGATGCATTAACAGGAAAAGTGCAGAGAAGCAACCAAATACTGGTCAAGTGGCACACTGTGTGAAGCACAGGATTTTAGGATACATGTTTAAACCACACCCTTAATTGCATAGGTAATGCATATTGGAAAGGATTCCAACTATGCTACTTTTCAGAAACTGTCTACTTTTTTCATCCCACTTGAAGCGTTACATAAACCTGTATATCGAGTAAATATCAACAAGTGGAAGATTTCCACCTCAGGACTCTGTGTGACATCAAGGACAACGTGATCTAAACTCTTGATGTCCATAACAATACGTGAAACCCTCTTGAAAGACAACCCTCCTGTTGAAGCCCCTGTGGAATTCTATATGTATAGGACCACAGAAACTTCTCTGTTTGCCTTTCATGTGTTACTATCCCTGTACTCATTTTATATACCTTGGATAGATGGGAAGGTGAGTCACACCTCCAAAACCTTGGCCTGCATGGATTTGAACAGGCACTTAATACACTGAGCTAACATGCATGAGGGTTTTGCCAACTGAATGGGTTTTTGGTGCATGGACATTATTTCACTATAAAAATGCTTTCAGATTAAATTCTAACTGTATGTAGCACACACAGTTGTATGCCACTATATCAAGGTTGTTTTTATTGGCCTCCACAAATATTGCATCCAATACATCATGAAGGTAAGTATATAATTACTATGCTTAATTTCACATCTATTTACGCTATACTTACCTTGCGATTTAATTGTTAGCTCAAGGTAGTGGATGTAATAATTTTGCAATGAGGTGAAACACAAGTGATATAGCGGTGGTCAACCATGTAGATATAAGAAAAATAATTGCTCTATCTGGTATTTTATACAGTTCCAATTATGTATTTGTTCCCACCTCTTACTCATCACATCCTGGTTTTAGTAAGTTGGTGTGACCCAGACCCCCATACCCGGCTCCTGAATACTAGTCAGGAGAGCAGAATAACCATATGGACTTCTGCTCTGCCTAATCACGACTGGCCCAGTGTTGCTGCACTTGGCTTTCCCAGGTGCAGGAACACAAACCCCGATGTTACTAGCCAGTAACTTTGGCCAGTAAAATCACATTTGGCTGTGGCTGCAACTGCAGCCACCCCTCGTCCTGCAGTTCTTGACAAAGACTTCCTTTGGTGGGGAAAGCATGCAATGTTCCTCCCTGTCAAAACTATTCTTTCCTTTCTCTCCCCTACCCTCCCAGCCCCCTCCCTGCACCCCCATCCTGCAGGAAAGACACTGCTCCCATTTACTTGCTGCTCAGAGTGTTAACCCCCTTGTAATTGGGAATACTATGCACATTTCCACACAGTAATTCTGTGTACTCACAGTTAACCCCCAATTCAAGGGATCTAACTCATAATTCCATGTAGTGCTGTAGATAGAGCAGCGGGCCCTGAGTACGAGTTAGGTGGAGTTACATGAGGGGATACGAGCGGGTAACAATAATTTTGGCCACTGAGAAACTCCACATGGAATTCCACCTAACTGCTACTGATGGCCTCACAGTTCTATGTGCAGCACTGCATCGTTGCAGTAGTTCAGCTACAATATCAAACATCCATGAGAAGAGTTTGGCTGCTTATTTGTCTGCGCTATCGCAAATAAAGACAAAAATGCACATAAACCACAGCACATATTTTACCTCATCGCTGCGGATCCTAGGGTGTTTGCTATAAGCCTTATTAGGCTGATAAGGGAGACCTTATCAGCTTGATGTTTACCTTGTATCCATGCAGGAGTTTTACTCTTCCACATCATGAACCATTTTCCTCTGATCATTTAATCTTTCTTATATTTGCTTTTCTCATGTCGTTGACCATTCAGCTTGAGAAACTTAATAAACTAAGTCAAGTTGCCAGGTGGGATTCGAGCCTTTTCCTCTTCAGATTTACACCTTCTTCTTTCTCGCCTGCTCATTTATTGCAATTGTGTCATGTTCACATGACGGGAATCTAGCTCATTTGTCATGTTTTTTTCCATTTGGCTTTGTTTACACTCTCCTTTTGGTTCAATGAATAACTGTCTACCATATCTCTCTCTGTCCTTAATAATCACTCAACTTGATTGTCCTGTCCTCTAGGTTAATACTTTTGATTAATATGTGTGTGTCCATTTTGCCAGGCAGTCGGATGAGAATACTTAAAGCAGTGGAGTTTAATTTAAAGCTTTTAGATAATATAAATGAAAGGTGAGCCCACCCTATTATAGGCAATATTTGAAAATGAATGCATTTGATGACTCCCCATATTAAAGAAACCTTTTTAATGCGTCTTTAGTTCATTTTTATTTTATCCACCTTCCTATCATTTACCTGCCCAATCCACTTTATAACAATAATAGGGCCATACCAATGGGGTCCCCTTGGCTTCTGTGAAAAAAATCTCCGGCGAAGAGCCCTTTCAAGGGGCCCGTTGCACATTGCAACTCCGCCTGACAAGGAACACTGCCCGATGATAAAGCATTACACCATTAGGTAGGTAAGGGCTTGTGCTCCGCAATCACGTTGCTCATACAGACATGCCTGTTGTCTGCTCTGGCCCCTAAGGGCCCAATGGCATGTGACACTGCTGAAGTTAGCTGGTTTTAGATGACAAATTACATTGAGTAAAAAATCATACAAGTTTGGCAAAGAACCGGCTGTAATTAAATAAGCTAGCAACTGTGGCAGCTAGCAGGATCTTGCAAATATTAACTAAATACCTAGCAGTGTAAGAGCAAGACTTTAATGTTTTGTTGTCATTGAAGTCTATGAGAAGGGCTGCCTATCTAGAGCTACATTTTATTAGCTCGCTCTTAATGCAAGCAATATGAGAACTGGAGTAATATCTGTAAGTACTCCATCACCCACTACAATGCTGTCACACCAACTCTCTCCTCTTCCCAAGCACAATTGCACAGCACAGTCTGCAGTACTGTGGTGGGCCTTTATTGTAAGTTACCAGAGCCAACAGACTCATTTAGCTTAAATGGTGACAGTTGGTAGAGTCAGTTAGTGAACTCTCAGGTGCATTCTAATTGCAATAATAGCCTGTGCAGTGAGCGAGAGGAACAACTGAATTTAAACATCAGTATCCTGGTATCAACACTAGAGGCTGGAGCAGTAGTAATGAACCCAGAGCTGGCTAACTTCTGCCCATACCCATGGAAGGCTCTGTTGGAACCAGAAAGGTTGCTAAGAACGTCTTACCCTATTTGCAACACTGTAACTCTTGCTTCACTGAACACACATCCCACTGAGGCCCATGCGTATGTTTACTCCATCCTTGAGGATTACTTAGACAAACTCCTCCTTTTTATGATGTATGGTAATACTAAGATTCGAGCAGAAGACAGGGTTTATGTGAGTAGGTAGGAAATTGGCGCCTGCCTAGGGTGTACGCCTGTAGCCGTATCGAGTGAAGTTGGACGGTGCGGACAGGAGAGGGTTAACCTAGAACCCTCTATTTTAAGACCAAAGGTCTACAACATTAGGAAACAAGCCTGTGCACACGTCTCATATATGTTACAAAGTAAGTACTCTGACTCTCATTGTTCAAACCACATACACAGTATATATATGATCTCAGAGACAACATAAACAATTCAGAAGTTGGTGTATGTTCTTCTTTAAACTCTTGAAATGAACTGTATAATACCACAAAATGTGGATTCTTCTTTATGCATGATAGAATACTGACTGTTTCCTATGTCCTACTAAATCCCTGTTCCCATGTTTTTTATTCCTGTATATTGTCCTGCCCCCTCGATATGTGTATATGCACTGGCACATGTACATCACTTGCCCGAGAATGTTATGGATATTTTGCCCGCGATACACCATTTGTTACACGTGTTAACTTAGGGGAACTCCCATCACAGAGGGCAATCCCCAATAATGTGGTCTAATAGTTGACCTATGGATGTGATTTTAATGTGGTCTAATAGTTGACCTGTGGTTGTGATTTTAGTAATGGGGGTCAAATGTAGTCACTGAGTCCAGAGTATAAGGCTGTGCTCAGATCAACTGCATGAATTTGCTTAAACTATTAACAGATAATATGAGGCACACTAAGTTCGCCATTTCGCAATATGGAGATGGACTTGACTAGGTGTGAATCCTGAGACTGTCGAATGTAATTTATAACGCCGAGCTGTCCCCTCTTGACACTGCTTACTTGTATCCCTTTCTCCTCTCCGCACACGATCATGTCTAACCAATGGTGGAACCATTAAACGTGGGGTAACCATGTGTATTGGTGCTTATCATGCTCTGTTAATTGGGAGCATACCGGGTATGTGAACACCATTCTTTCCGCGATCTCGCTCAGGTGACCTGTTGAGGCAGGCGTACATCATCCCACCGCAGTAATTTAGAATCTCACTTTATCGTGGTGTGGATTTCATACTAATAGCAATTTAACTGAGTTTTCCACAGATAATGCATTTACTAATTCTCATTGTTATTCGTCGTTTACTAACAGCTTGTCCCTCCGTCCAAATATATTTTTTATCCGTTTCCCTTTCTTATCGAGTTTTCCCGTGGTGTGGATTTTACACTAATAGTAATTTGACAGAGTTTTCCACAGATAAGATATTTATTAAATTCTCGTTTTCAATCGCCGGTATTTCTTATTTTGTTTACCAAATGCCTGTCCCTCCATGCATATATGTATAATCTGTTTTCCCTTATTATCAAGTTGTGGCTTCCTACTGACACACTTCCGCCGGATTTGTGGGTCAGCGGTCTAGTCTCCTGTTACCTGGGGGACTATTTACTTGCCGACAACGTCCGGAAACCAGCTTCCGGTCCCAGACGCTGTGACGGTCGGTTCTGCACCAGCGTACTCGCTGTTTCAGGTGAGTGCTCCCGACGTATGATGCTGCTTGTGCCCCCAAATTCTCAGGTCTCCCACTCACTGTCACTGACAGTGAGTGGTACGACGCTTTGATGAGGATTCATATATCTCTTCCTCAACTTGTCGGAACTCATTGCTAACACGGATTAGTCTACTGCATAATTTACTCCCACTCACATTGAGGACACTGAATTGTCCACTTGTCGGGACTCATTGAAAATGCGTATTAGTCCACTGCATAATTTGTCGGAACACCTTGGGGACACGTAACAGTCCACTGCATAATTTAACTTCCCCGGCGAGCCTATGGAGGATGTAATTCCCACGCAACCCGGGGAATTCTCCCCCTCTTTATATTTAAATGCCTTGCCGCGATTGGATCGGACTACAAGTTATAACTTTCCTCCAGCCTTATTCTAGGCTCAGAGCCATGTGAGTTTAATGGATCTTGCCTCCAGCCTCACATTGGGCCTGACAGTTTGGAATCAAATTACCTTTCCTCGCACCACATAGTGAGTCAGATTTTTAACAGTAACGCGGCATACGCAGTGGCAGAATCTCTTTCCCTGATGACAGTTTAGCCAGTCATCTCACCTACACAGATTACTGCTCCTTATTGAGAGGTAGGCACTAAGCAGTGATTTAGACTCCGCAGAGCCACGCAGATTTTCAGTGGCACCCGGCTTCCCAGTTGGGTGTCGATATGTGCAGCATACATTTTTGCGTTTGACATTACCCATTTCTCATGTTACCTTTCAGCCAGCCTCTGGCATCTCCCTGGACACTCTTCCAATCACTTGTGATGGACCATCTCGTTGTCCGTTCCACTCAATCAATTTGATCAGGGACCCGGGTCGGAATTACAACCGGTTCTGAGGTGAGACACGCACTACTGAGAATTGTCCACCCCATCTGAAAGCCCCTGCAGTCTTCCCTCAAACATTGTTTTCTGTCTTTCAGTGATGCTTCATACGCGGCGTGAATAATTTTCTGAGGTACTTTACCCGCTACTATTTCCTTGGCCAGTCGGGACGGAAGTACAACCGGCAGAGAGGTGAGTCTCCTTCCTCTCTGCGCATATCGTTTAGTCCTCACCCCATATACTTCAGAACCTTATCCCTTGGCCCCTTATTTTTGTCATTCCCAGTTTTGGGATCTCCTTCGCATTGCCTGAAGGTATGATCATGGTTTTCAACTGGGTTCCCTTACCCAGAAATTTCTTTCTACTATTTGCCAAGTATGAAGGGTAACCGGAATCATTGCATGAGGTTACCGGACGTTTTGGGGCATATCATCTTGGGTCTATCCGGCTCCGATACATATAGACTCAGTTGTGCACCCGTGTTCTGGGGTGCGAAATGTTTATTCTTCCTTTAAGTCGTCTCCTTTTCACCTCTCGAGTTACCGCTTTCTTACTCCCTTTCTCCCTCTTCCTTCGCCTTTTTTCACCTTCATGTTCCAATTCTCCAACTGATGCTTTCTGAGTCTACTCTTTTCCTTGTGTTTCTAAAAAAAAAAATTTTTTATCCTGCATTGTCTATATTTTATTGACTGCAGCATAGTGTACCTACTTTGTTTCACCTATACTCACTCAAAGTGTTACTAAGTTGGTTTATTCACATCGACGCATCACCTCACACTCCAATGATGTCTTTTCACGATCATGTCACAAATGAGCCACCATGGGTGTTCACCCGTCCACAGTTGTCGTCCAAGACAGTATCATTTGATCACTGTTGTATGTTAGTGATTGTTTTTATCTGCATATCCATTCAGCCCTGATGAAGTCTTGGGTCACTCACCCGGACGAAACACGTGTTGGCTGGGCATCTCTGCATGAATAAAGAAGAACATACACCAACTTCTGAATTGTTTATGTTGTCTCTGAGATCATATATATACTGTGTATGTGGTTTGAACAATGAGAGTCAGAGTACTTACTTTGTAACATATATGAGACGTGTGCACAGGCTTGTTTCCTATGGTAATACTAAGGTTATTGTATTAAAGGGTTTAAATTTGTAGGCGGGTCAGACTGACCCCATACTAAACTCTATTGAGTTACGTAGTGGCGTTGGGTTTTAAGTATTAGGTATCTTCAGCAACCAATGCAAAGGGTCACAACCTAGATTGGGTCTAGACATTTGAACTAACCCTGGGCAAAGCACTACGCTACGCTCGCGTAGTTTGCGAAGTTTGCGCTACTTCGCACAACGCGAATTGCACGTAGCACAGTGCAAACACGCGTAGCGTAGCGTAGCGTAGCGTAGCGTAGTGCAGCTGTCATTTTTTGCTTGCTCGCGGTCCTCAACGTCAAGTTGGCGACCGTGAGCAAGCAAAATGACATCCCGGCGAGACTTTTTCCTCATTCGCGATCAGCAACATCAAGTTGCCGATCGCGAGCGTGGAAAATAAACCTCCCGGCGAGATTCTCAACGCGGGGAGGTCAGGTTTCTCATAGCGAGTGGTCGCGTATGCTCGCGACCGCTCGCGATGAGAAACTACCAGTCCGCGTTGAGAAAGCTGCCGCTCGAGTAAAAATCTACTCGAGCGGCAGTAAAAGACAGCTTGCACTGTGCAAGATGCCGTTTTCAATGATTGCACAGTGCGGACAAGCATCCGGCACTGTGCAATCATTGCGAACAGTGCACTACGCAGTTCGCGTAGTGCTACGCGTAGCTCGCGTAGTGCGAACTGCACTTTGCGTAGCTTCGCGTAGCACTACTTCGCGCACTACGCCCAGGCTTAATTTGAACACCTTCCTGTTGTCTATTTAGCTCTCCTTGGACAGTATACTACCGAATTACTTGACAGATTTTGCGTCCACATGTTGGGAGGAAGTAGACAAACAAGTGTAAAATCTTGTAAAAAGTAAACCACCCGCCCTTCTCCCAATCCACTGAAGAGCTAATGGGACTGTAAGACAGCACACAATTACATTTAACAAATGATTTTACCTAACTCAGATGAAGTCTGATAATGAAATAGGCCTATCTGTCACAAACATGGTACTTTTCTGACCTAAGAATCCTTAAGACCGTATTGGATTCTGTTACCTGTATATGGCAGAAATCTGGCTCGACTGCAAACAATGTCATGTTAAGTCATGGTAAATGAGGGTATGTACAGTTGTTATCCATTGTGTGACTTCCACAATCATACTGTTGTTTTACGTCCTCCACAGAAAAGTGCTACCTGCTGACTTGCCAGTCACTCACTACTTTGCCTGGCATTCAGAAAAGGACCCACACAGACACAGTTCTGGCTACAAGGGACCTCCTTTACATAAACAGCCTTGTGCATGAGCCGCGCATCACTGTTAAGTGCATTTTAGCTCAGTACATTAACTTGCCATAATGTAACCAGATTGGGGATTGAGACCTAGCTAGCCAAGACAGCAGAATTACTGTGCGTAGGTGCCCCCACCTCCCCACCACTTCTGAATTGAATTAGAATCTATTCCATTGTCAGTGATTGTTAATGTTAATGTTAATGTTATTGATATTTCTAAAGCGCAATCTGTTACCCAAGGGTGTCCTGGCGCTGAAACATGATGTCCTACGGAGGCCCAAACACGGGGAAAGTGATGGTACGTAGTTAGACAGAGAAAAGCCATGTCTTCAGGGCCTTCCTGAAGTCCAGATGATTAGTTATGCACCTGAGATGCCACGGGAGGTCATTCCATGCCTTGGCAGCACCAACTACAAAACTTCTGCCTCCCCAGTTGGACTTCTTTACAAAGGGCACTGATACCAGTTTTGCTTCTGAAGAGCGCAAAGATCTTCAAGGAACATACCATTGGAACTGCAGTTTTAGGTGAAGGGGTCCATTTCCTTGAAGGGATTTGTGGACCACACACAGAGCTTTAAAACAAACGCGTTTTTTGACGGGCAACCAGTGGAGCTTTTTGATCTCCGCTGAGATTGAGGCATGTTTTGATATGCCGGTGAGTAGTCTGGCCGCTGCATTCTGCAGAAGTTGAAGTTTTTTCATGAGCCCTTCCTGGATATTGAGATAGAGACTGTTACAATAATCCAGTTTGGACATCGCTAAGGCGGTAATAACTGTTTGTTGGCTGTCTTTAGGTAGGAACGGCATAATTTTCTTGCAAGATCTCAAAGTGTAATGTGTAACAGAGACTACTGCATTCACTTGATCCTTAAAACTGAGTTTATTGTCTATATAGACTCCAAGGTTCTTTACCTTCCTAATAGGAGTTGGAAGAGGACCCAGTGTATCCTGCCACCATGCTGGGGACCAGAGAGCTGGATCATTGCCGAACAGAACCACCTCCGTCTTACTGGAGTTAAGCTTAAGGCAGTTTTGGGCCATCCAGTTACCTACGGCTGTCATGCAATCATGGAAACGGGATGCCGTTTCCTGTATCCCATAAGGTAGCAGTGACACTACAATTTGAGTGTCATCCGCATATGAGGTTAAATTAAAACCAAAAGATTCAATCAGGGGGGCCAGCTGTGATACATAAACGATTGTCCACACTCGAGCCACCAGGGTTGGACTCAGAGTCACGCAGAAGGGTGGACAGGAGTAGAGAATTGTCAGTGATGCAGCCAAAAAATGCAGAACAAATGCTAGGCGCAGATCCCCAACCACATGCAGATTGTCAGGCCAGGGCTGTGCTGCAGAAGCGCATGGCCTGCAACTTGTCCCTCCCACCTAAGATGTCATGGCGCCGCATTAACCAGTGGGAGGGGTCGGCCCTGGCGAAACAATAATACCAATTCGTAGTCTCATTGTCATGGTTGATGACACTGTTGGCTAGGCATGGAGGGATAGAAAGTCAGGCCAGCCCAAGGCATTAAACACCAGAACTGGACTGAGATTGTGAGGAATTAAGTAAAAAAGAGTCCTGGAAATGACTTACAGTGGTACCAATTGGCAAACACCCACACAAACTAAGTAATGTGCGCGAACCACACAAACTAAGTAATGTGCGCGATCTGTGAACCTGTTCACTACATTTCCAAAACTGTCACTCTTATTATAATTAAGAAAAACAACCTGTATAGATACCCAGGTAAAAGTATATTCCAACATCACTTTGATAATTAATTGTATGTAGTTCTTCATACAACAGTATTGCAGTACCCAAGCAATGTAAATGACATGTTTTAGCACCTGATTTATTGGTATTTGAATTACTGACCACAGAGGGTTGAAAGCCTAAGATGTTCTTGCTGGACTTCAAACTCATGACTTGCAGATCTCAACATATGTATCACCTGTGAGCGTCCATAGCAGGCTTGCAATACTTTCCTTTGAATTGTAAAGGTATGTATACATAACGAGGGTACCGAAAGAGCTAACCCGCTCCGGCATCTTACTGAGCTAAAAGATCAATACACGTTTGTTTCCAAGAGAGAGGAAACACATGTCTGTACTATCTGCTGCTCCATATCAAAAGATGCAGAACATAACAGAACATGCACTTCTACAATCATGTATGAGATTTTTTAGGTTATTTAGAATTTGGTGGATGCAGGACACCTGCCAAAAATCAGGGAAGGTGCCGTTGTCCCTATTTAGATTGTGTACCCGGATGTATACTCTATATGGTGCAGGTGGACCATCCTCCAGAGCTTAGCCAACGTCCTGTGTGTATCCCCGCAGTTTTCTAAAAAAAAAACATTAACAAAGCCAACGGGCTTCACTGCTGAGAACTACTGCTTTTGTCAATGCTTGCTTATTTGTTTAGTCATCCTTGTGCATTTAAGCTATGTCTTCCAATTGCAGTAATTCAAATCTTCTGAAAGTAACTGTTCCTTGTGTCAGTAAGAATCCAATTGTCATGTGATATGCATTAAAACTAAAAAGGGGTTCTATCCCTGTTCTAAGAGCATCTACGTGATTGGAGGCACTCATACGTTTCTATTCAAATTATATAACAGGGTTTTTATTATTTTTTTCGAGCATATGGCCCCCACTTTTAGGAATCAATCTATTTATTGGAAGGAAGATATACTTGTGGAACACAGCTTCCTGCCTACATCCGGTGGCCGGCAAAGCGAACATTAGTAACAGATACACAGCGTTTAAGCCACAAGCCGGAGGCCGGCCGCGTATTTCTCATATTGGTAGGCAATAATTGGCGTCTTCCAGTTTTCAGAGACAAAAAAAAAAGGGGGGAATATTTACATACGAATATAACAATCAATAACTAATGAAAAAGCAAACCCATCCCCCAACCCTCCCACCCACCTTCCCACCCTCCGCACCAGCTAATGCCTCGACGATTGAATCATAGCATGTACCATAGACATAAGATGAGCCCCATGATCTACCCCTCTGAAGTAGCGTCCGCCGGTGGTTTCTCCAACGGCAGTAAGCGCAGAACCTGCAAGTATTTAGGGCATGTGACTTCTCTCATATCACGTGTCAATAGGTGTATAAAGGGAGCCCACAGTGTAGCGAAGTCCCTCACTCCACCCTCCACTCCCAGGGACAAGCGCTCCATAGCTAAGAGATGCCACACAGCAGCTCAGGACAGCAGCTCAGGTGCTGCCACTGTGCCCCATTGTGCTAAGATGACCTGTCTGGCCGCTAGCAGCGCTCATGCTATTTGTCTACCTCTAAGGGATTTCAATGGGAAGGCCTTAGAGTGTGAGAGGCCGAGGAGGGTGTGCTCCGGAGCACGGGGTAGGGATATGTCAAATGCTGCATCTATGTTATCTAAGACCTCTGTCCAGTATCGTTGTAGTTTCGGGCAATGCCAGAGCAGGTGTGCCAGAGTACCCGTCATCCCACATCCCCGCCAACATTGGTCTGTCTTGCTTTTGTCCCAACTATGTATTCGTGCAGGCGTGTAATACCAATATGAGAAGATCTTAAAGGAGGATTCAGCCCCGGATACACTGTGTGCGGTGTGGTGTGTGCGATATAGAATACGTTCCCATTCCTTGAGGGAGAGTGGTCTACCCAGTTCAGTTTCCCAGCAGACCTGTGCCCTGGTGCGTTGCCCACTAGGCCCAGTCAGAAGCATGGAATACAGCTCGGATATAAGGCGACGGTCATCCTCCTTGCGCATCAACCATTTCTCAAACGTTGTAAGCAGTCTTGACATTGGAGCATAGTTAGCAGGCCCCATGACCCAGTGCACCAGTTGACGGTGAGAGTATGCGTCAGAGTCGGGTAGCTCGTAATCTTGTCGCAACTGCGTGAATGGGATCAGTCCCTCAACGTCAAAGAGGAACCCCACACGCTTGCAGCCCTGCTCTCGCCATCGCTGGAAAATCACTGAGTCCTGGCCCGGGGGGAAGTCCGGGTTATCTACAATGTGGGTCATTGGCGAGGGGAAAGAGGTCCAGCCCCTTTGAATCGCTACTCTGTCCCATACCTTGAGTGTTGGCGACGTGACCGGTGAGGAGTAAAGACCCCATGCCCTATGCTTGCGGGGTAACCATAGTTCTCTCCAGATGTTTCTGCCCGCCACAGACTGGTCCATAAAGTTCCAGTGTTTGTCCGATAGTGGTCTGTTCCACTCGACCAAATATCGAAGGCATGTGGCTTGGTAGTATCCTCCAATTAGGGGCAGACCCAGCCCACCCTGCGGTTTCGGTCGCGTCATCTGTGCGAGTGAGAGTCGCGGCTTCTTCCCCCCCACACAAACTTATTGATGAGGGCTTGTAATTGCTTAATTGCTCGGGGCGGTGGCGCCATAGGTAACATCTGAAAAATGTAGAGAATGCGCGGGAGAACAGACATTTTCACCGCCGCTAGTCGTCCAAACCATGCAAGTCGCAGCCTTGACCAGGCATCCAGTGCCTTGGTCGTCTGTTCCAACAGTGTCGCGTAATTAAGCACCACTGTGCGGGCAAGTGTCGGGGCCAGGCAGATACCCAGATACAGTATTTCGTTCTGCGTCCAGCGAAATGGGAATTGTTGTTCCAGCACAGCGACCTCCTCGGGGGGGATGGCTATATTCAGGATGATGGACTTATGCAGGTTCACTATAAACCCCGACACTTCCCCAAAAGCCGAGAGCTCCGCCATCAATGCCGGCAGCGATGTCTGCGGGCGCATAAGGGATAAAATCACATCGTCAGCATATAGGCTTATTTTGTGAATATCCGCCCCAAACTTCACTCCTACAATGCGTTGATCCGCCCTAATGGACTGGGCAAAGGGCTCCATGTAGAGCGCGAACAGGAGCGGTGACAAGGGACACCCCTTTCGGGTCCCTCTGGAGATCGGGAAGAGCGAGGATCTGCAGCCATTAGCGCGCACAAAGGCCGACGGCGCCTGGTAGATACACCGAATCCACTGAAGGAAGTTTCTCCCGAAACCAAAGCAACGCAATGTCTCGAACAGATACCCCCAATCCACCCGATCGAATGCCTTCTCGGCATCGATGGCTAGTAGGAAGGCCTTTCTATCCGATCTCCGTGCACTGTTCAAAAGGTGGAAGAGCCGCTTGGTGTTATCTCCCCACTGGCGCGTGGGAATGAAGTATGCTTGATCCGGATCTATTAATCCGGCCATTAGGGGGTTAAGTCTGGCTGCCAGGACCCCCGCGAATATCTTCGCATCAATATTGAGGAGGGAGATAGGCCGGTATGAGCCGCACTCCTTCGCATCTTTCCCTGGTTTCGGGATTACAGTAATGGCTGCCTCAGACATGGAGGGGGTAACATTACCCGTCTCCAAAAACGAGTTGAACAGTCTGGTTAAAAGGGGAGCCAGCTCCACACAGAAAGTCTTATAAAAGGAGGCTGGAAACCCGTCGGGCCCAGGCGATTTAGCCACCTTCAGTCTGGCGATGGCCGTGATCACCTCATCTATTCTGATCTCCGCCTCCAGCCCGTCCGCTGCATGTTGAGTAATGGGTGTGAGCTCGGAAGTGTCTAGGTAGACCCGGGGGTCCCGAGCGGGTGGGTCCTGCCCCGAGTACAGTGTACTATAGAACTGGCGGAAGGCGTCAACTATATTTTCATCTGCTGCGTGTTCCACCCCCATGTGATCCCGTATAGTAGGGATCTGAGAGGCTTGCGCTTTGGCTCTTAAGCGGTGTGCTAGCATCTTGCCGCACTTGTCACTGCTTAGAAAGAATTTGTGACGGAGACGGAGAAGGGCATATTCTGCCCTGTCTAAGTCTAGGTGCTTCAACATGCGCCTCCGGTTTTCCAATTCTTTCCAGACTCTCGAGGCTCCAGTACGCTTATGGATCGCTTCAAGTTCTAGAACCTCTTTGTCAAGCTCCGCGCACTTTTCTTTGCGGAGCGTGTTATACGCCGCGGAGATAGCAATAAATTCTCCCCGAGTGACTAATTTTAGTGCCTCCCAAACCGAGGACAAGGACGTCGTATCTGTATCGTTGTGTGTCAGGTAGTCTTTGATCGTCTGTCGAACGTGCTGTATCGTCTCGTCTGAATGTAATAGGGTCTCCCGAAGACGCCAGCTCGGGGTGAATCTACACGGGCGTGGCGCTGGGATGTGGACAGAGATGGGAGCGTGATCAGAGAGAGAGCGCGCTTCAATCGTGGCTGTGTGCAGTATAGGGAGTAAGGCGGTTGAGGCCAAGTAATGATCCAGTCTTGCATACGTCTTGTGGGCCGCAGAGTAATAGGTATAGTCCCGCTCCCCAGGGTGTTGTGCGCGCCATACATCACTCAGGCCATTGTCCCTCAACCATTCCCGCCCCTTGGAGTAAAGCTCCCCAGCCTGCCCTACACGCTGCCCTGATCTATCCATTTCAGCACTCATGACTAGGTTCAGGTCCCCTCCCACCAAAATTGCTGCGTCTGGTGTTGTGAGAATCTCTGTAAGGGCGGAAAGGAGGAAGGGTTCCTGCTGGGTGTTAGGGGCGTATAAAGAGGCTATAGTAAAGTGAGTCCCCCCCATTGTACTCTAATGGCTAAGAGGCGCCCCTTAATTTTGGCCACCGTTGCCACCACCTTCCCGGGGAAACGAGCTCCTAGCAGTATAGCCACCCCATTCTTTTTAGACGGTCCTACAGACCACAATTGCTCTGGGAAGCGCCTATCGCGCATCCGTGTGGTGTCTCTGGAAAGGAGGTGAGTCTCCTGCAGGAGACATATGTCACCCTCTAGACCCGCTAGGAGGGACAACACCGCTAGCCTCTTCACTGGGTTATTGAGGCCTCGAACATTAAGGCTAACTACCTTGAGGTCTCTCCCCATCGATGAGCTGTGATGTCCCGGATGAGGGCCGGGGAAATGCGCTGTCGCTTGGGACTATTACTAGGTGTGTTGCCTAGAGAGGGCTCAGAGGCCTTGCTAACAGGCTGGCTGGTGCGGAGACCCCAGGTGAAAAACCCACCCAAACCCCCCCAACAACATCCCCAACAAAGCGGGACAGATGCCCCAAAACAATAACGACCAAAGTCTGTCGAGAAGAAGAAAGTCCAATGGGACGTGGCACGGGCAGCGGGATGACCTATCGTAGGCCAGTCGTGTACCCGCCCGCCGGCAGACAGGGTGTCAGAGAACAGCTGGACCTATTTAACGCCTCTCCGACACCTCGGTAAGCCCCCCAATTCCAGGGCCCAGCCCAAGTATCTCACAAGGGCTCCCATCAGTCCCATAGGGGCCCTGCACGGGTTACCTCATGAGTCCTCCAGCTGCTCCGTGACCTGCGCAAGTTCAGAAATCACTGCTGCTCTCTCCTTGTTCATCTCTGCTCGATCTGGCTTCTGGATCGTGCCCCGTTTGCCAACTTTCTGCCACTCAGCTGCACGACGAGGAGTAGACTTCTGCTGCTGAGCTGCGGAGTCCGTAGCTGTTTCAGCGTCAAGCCCGAGCAATTTCGTGGCCTCTGCCAGTGAGCGGATCTGGTGTAGCTTCCCGTTGAATTTAAAGATGAGTCGGAAAGGGTGGCCCCACGAGTAGGGGATCCCGTGTTCTCGCAAGTGCGTGGTAACTGCTCTGAAGTCTCGTCGCTTGATGAGCGTGGAGGCTGCTAGATCCTGATATATCGCTGGTGTGCGC
The DNA here is from genome assembly GCA_963921515.1 of Calotriton arnoldi. Taxonomy (NCBI): domain Eukaryota; kingdom Metazoa; phylum Chordata; class Amphibia; order Caudata; family Salamandridae; genus Calotriton; species Calotriton arnoldi. Next base: position 106,084 of record CAWUFW010015598.1, on the reverse strand, counting down.
CCACGAAAACTCAGGGGTTGCGTTTCTCGTGCTTTGCGGATGATGCGTTCTTTTAGTTGAAAATCATGTACGCATAAAAGGATGTCCGGCGGCGCGGAGCCGGCCCCCCGCGGGAGACCCACCCTATGAACCCGATCCATCTGAATGTCCACTGGTTGGCCTCGCCAAGTACCTGTTGGAAGAGCGCATCCACGTAGGCTCTTAGGTCGTCTCCCTCTTCCTTCCACGGCACACCTCTGATTCGCACGTTGTTGCGCCGGGATCTAATCTCCAAGTCTTCGGCATGTGCTTGCAGGTCCAGGTGTTGTTCCTGAAGGCGCAACATGTCTTGTTGCAGTTGGTGGAGTTCTTCACCCTGGCCGAGATCGTGCTCCTCCAACGTGGCCACCCGCTCCCCGAGGCCGTCCACATCTCTCCACAATTTCTCTGAGGTCTGCAGCTAGTTGACCCTTTAGCTCCTGAATGTCCTCCTTTATGGCCGCAAGCATCTCCAGCATAAAGGCTTTGGTGGCTGGGGTGTCGTCTCCGTCCTCCAGCTCCTGATTCTTCTCACTTGCAGATGCGGAGGGCCCCTGTTGCTTCGTGAGCATGTCTTTCAGCGACTTTTCTTTCTTGGTGCGGGAGTTTGCCATGGCTGGCCTTGCCAAACGAGCGCGCTTGTCGCGCTGCCGCCCCGCACACCGGTCACCGGAGTGTTCTCCGAGGGAGATCGCCCTCGCCAGCTAACCCCACCAATGCCCCTGCAGGTGGGCAGGCCCAACCTCTCCGTCTCCGTGATGTGAGAGGGCCAATATGCCAAACGGCCCTGTCACCCGCGATGTGTATCTGGGAAGAAACCACAACGGTAGGCTCCGACTTTGCACCCCGGGGGACTCTCTCAAGCTGCACTCCTTGCGCCCGCAATTAACGTGCTGTCCAGGGTGGCCCCAGTGGCGCTCCGGCGCCGCCTCCAGCTGCCAACGCGGGGCCCGCAAACCCCAGCACTCCCGGAGCTTCTAATGTGTGACCCCTCTTGTTGCGGCCCTGGAAAGCACAGTCCACGGTCCATCCAGGCCTCCACCGCTCTACATCAGGCACTCCACACAGCGAAGGTCACACAGTGCTGACGGTGACGTTCTGTACCGCACCTCTCCTACATGCTCTCGCTGTCCCTGGCGTCAGCAAGTGAGGAGCCCCTCACTAAGAAAATGGCCGGGCGCTGTTCTGTAAAATGGCGGGGGCACTCACTGTAGATGGCGTCTGCTGGCGCCGCCTCCATCCGCCGCAGGCGTGCAGGCCCAGAGCTCGCCCCGTCTCCTCGAGGGCCGCCTGTTGATTTCAGGCACCCCTGTCACTGCTGCTGGGCCAGGGGCACGGCGCGTGGTCCGGGACTACTGGGCCCGCCTCTGAGCCCCGCACAGAGACCACTGTGTCCCCGTCAGCGCTCCACCGCAGCCCGGGGCATCAAAGGATGTAGGACCGCCCGCGAGCCTCCCGGGGGCAGACCCCTCCTTCTGCGCAGCGGGCCCCCGTCCGCTCCGGCCAGCGCTCACCTCTCTGCTTCGGCCAGATAGTTCCGCCACTGTTCCTCGCTAGCCACTTCAAGGCCTCCCGTTCAGCCCGCGGCCGCACTCCACCACCGCTGCAAGGCTCGCGAAGGCTCCGCTCACTGCCGGCCCCGGACCTCCAGGTGCAGCACGGGTCTCGGGCGTTCAGGGAGCCCACATATCTTATCTTAGTTTAAAAAGGTGAAACTCACATTATTAAACTAGTTTCTCTACTTTCCATGCTTACATTTTATAGTATGATTTTTTGAGCAGTATCTGCTGTTCGCGATCCTGCAGGTTGATACGTCCATGCATTGCATTGCACAGTTCATGCTCCTCACTGCAGTGGCTCCGTTGCACCTCTTCTCTAGAGGAAGTAGTTTATTAATAGCCTGTGTCAAGTATTTGCTTGAATAAGACTTCCCTGGGATTTCCTGTGCTGCTCATGTGTAATGCTTCCATTTCTAACGATAATGGCATTACTCCTAGTCCTACTCCCTCGCCTTCCTCCAGTACAATTGACCCAGACCCACCCCCAGCATAAAAACTCTGCCCGCCCCCACCTCCACCTGTACGTAAACAAGCCGAGCTAGTACTCAGATGAACCGCACCGGGAGGGAGGGAGGGTCCTCGAAGGAAGGCAAGGGAGTAGGACTAGGAGTAATGCCATTATCGTTAGAAATGGAAGCATTACCTCCCGTCCCTCCCTCGCCTTCCTTCAGTACAATTGAGGACATAGCAAGCAGAAGAAAACAGAGACGGACAGCTGAGTGCGAGAGAACACCAAAACAGAAACAGTGCCCCAAACACAGCAGATCAACATCCCAGGAACCCAGCGGCCCAGAACAGCAGACAAACGTTCTAGACACGCAAATGGACAGCGACAGTCAAACGGAGAGGGAGAAGACCAGGTCGCAGTCCAACAGATCCCACAGAGGAGCCCACCCGAGAGGACTCCACAACCGGCAGGGACCACAGCAAAGCACGCCGGACATCAAGCAACGCAGCCACCGAAGCCGCCAAACAGCGAGAGGAACACCCCCGAACCTCCACAGGAGGAACCACCCCCAAAAGACGGACAGTCAGCAAGACCGGGGACCAAAGCCAACGACCCAACAGAGCAGAGGAAGGCCAAACAACCACCGCAACCGGATCAAAGCAAAACGAGAACCCACAGTCGATCCAACACCCCCAATCGCCGCGCAGAGGGGATGGCAACCAAAAAACAAGACCCAAAAGACAAGAGCCGCAACCCGAGACCCCCAAGGGGACCAAAGGGAGGACAGCCAATACCAGCAGCCAAGACCCCGAAGGGAAGGACCAGACAGGGCGAGGGGGCAACAGACCCCCGCCAACCCGCATCAACGCCAGGAGCATCAAGAAGCCAGAGAGCCGCCCACAGCACCCGCAGAGGAGACACCGACAAACCCAGAAGAGCCCCACCCGGAAGGAATCGCCACGCCAAACATAGGCCAGCCACCGTGGGAACAACACCCAGAGCAGAACACCAGGCTGAAAAGGTCCGCCCATGCCAAGCACAGGACAGCAGAGAGGAGGACCGACGGGAAGGCAGCCAAGCAACCGCCAAACGGTCAGGAACCCCCAACTCAGCAAAGCCCAGCCGCACCACCACCAGGCAGCAGGCGAAACCCCCGCACAGAACCCAGGGGAAGGGCCGGAAACATCAAAGAGAACGGAACCACCGTAAGGACCCACTCCCGAACGCAACAGAAGTGGGACAGGAGAGGAGACCAAGGCACCCCAGGCCAACGGGGAGCAACCAACAACCCCCGAGCACAGAGCCACCTGACCAGAACCAGAACGGCCCGGAGCAGCGGAAAAAGGGGGGGAGGAAGGCACCTAGAAGACCCCGAGGCACAGGAGAGGGAAGGCCAACGACCCCCCCGAGCCCCGGGACCCCAGCCCAGAGACCAGAACCGGGCCACCAAGGCCCTCCCCGGATCCGCAACAGGACCACCACAGGGAGGCCCCAACGACCCACCAACAGGCTGGCCACACGGGGAAGAAGAGAGAAATCGTGGGAAGAAGGAAGGACCCAGCACAACAGATCCGCCAGCCCAGAGGCCACTCGCCGAAGGGAGAGAGCCGACAGCCCCAGCACCCAGACCGGAGCCAGAGAAACAGGACGCTGGCAAACAAGGAACAAGGACCAGAACCTGGACCCACCCAGATGGCGGAAAGAGGACCACGCCCCCAGAACGCCAGACCGAACCAGCACCCCAGGGGCCCTGCAGAGAGCCTCGAAAGAGCACCAGGGCAAGCCCCCAACATCCACCAGCAGGAGGAACTCCAGGAGACCAGCAGGGACCAGCACCCCTGAACCCGAACAGACCCCAGCCAACCCCGCACCCGGACAGGCCGGCGGCCAAAGTAACCAGAAGCTGAGCCGGAGGAGGCAGCAAACAGCCAGCCAGAAAGTGACGGCTGGAGAGCCATCAGGATAGCTCCCCCCCCCGGACACGGACCGACATGGGCAGCGGGGACAAAAGACCCCGGAGACCAACCCAACAGGATCCAGACGGTCAGGCGGAGAAGAAGAAAACGAGTCCCGGGAACCGGAAAACACCCCAAAAGCCAGGAGCCCCCGCCCCTGTAGCCACAGGACCGCCGGAGGAGCCCCCGGGACAACAAGGCCCGAGCCAGCGAAGGAAGAGAGACCAGGTGCAGGCAGGACAAGGGAACATGGCCACGCAAAGGCCGAAAACGAGCCTCAACGAACACCAAGCCCCGAGAGGGGACCAGAGAAGACACACCCCAGGCCACCAACAAACCCGATCCTCAGAAGAACCACCAAGGTCCCCCGAACAGACCGAGCAAAAAGACACTCCGGCCGCACACAGCAAGAGGCCGACCGACAGAGAAGGACGAAGGAAAAACCCCCGCACGAAGGAGAGCCACGAGAGGCACCAGGACCTGCGGGAAGACCCAGGGCGAGGGCCGGAGGCCGAAGGGAAGGACGCATAACCGAAATGGGCGTCACCCACAGAGAACCGCAGAAAAGAAGCGGCGACCGGGAAGCGGAGAAAGGCGTCCCCGAGACCAACGGCACGCCAAAAGATGCCAGGCAGAACCAGAGGAACGACGGCCGAAAGGGCCACCACACAGAAGGGAAGGGGCCGAACCCAGGAGCAGACCCACAGGAGAGCCAGGACAGGCCGAAGCCGCCGGACACCCCTAACCCCAGAAACAGAACGGAGAGGGCCCCAGGCCCGGGCTCCTCGACAGGAACCCAGCAGACCGACCACAAGGCAAGCAAACAGGACACCCCGACCAGCAGAGCCACCCCACGGGGACCGGAGACAGGCAGTGGAGGCATCCGAACCCCCGAATCCGGAGGAACCTGCACCAAGACGACCCCGTACTCATGAACCAAAGTACACAGGACCCAGCCACCAGAAACGGGCCGCCGCCACCGAGGAAGAAATGCCGAAGACGACCACCCACCCTAGGGAACCGTCCAGACAGCAGCGACAGGGACCCAGCCGGGAGGGTCCTCAGGCGAGGAGGCAGGGAGCCAGGGCGAAAAACAGGCCAAAACCGTTCCCACCGGAAAGGCGGAGGAGTCACCCACATCGGGGACAAATGAGAGGCCCCAGGACAAGGCACCCCAGAAAGGCAGGACGCCCCACACAAGGAAAGGCACGCAGAAGCCCCAAGGCGGCCTGAAGGACAGAGGACCTGCAGCCCACAGCATCGAATAGTCCCAGGTAGCCACCCATCCAGGCACAAAACAGGCCCGACCCCGCCGAACTACAGAGAGCCGACAAGAGCAGGGGCGCACCAGGCGCTACGGCCGGAGGCCCTAACAGCCGCCGCCAAAGCCACGAAACCCCACACCAAGGAGGGCGCAGAAGAAGCCGAGAACAGGCCAGCGCCACAGCACCAGCCATGCAGAACAGCTGACCCGTCAAGCAGTGCGGCCAGGACAGAGTCCAACAGCCCAATGGGAGGAAAGGGGCGAACACCCCCAACAAGCAAAGCCGCCGGAGGAAGCAAGGGACCCGCAGCACCGCAGGAAAAAACCCACCAATGCAAAAGAGGGCGCAAAGGAACCTGAAACCAATCAGGACCAACACAGCACAGAAGGAATGCTTAGGGCTGAGGGAAAGAGATCGCACACAGCAGGTACCGCAGGCAACCGACAATCAACCGGCAGCCGGGCGGTCCACAGTGGACAAAGTAGCAAGTACAAAGCACACAAAAGTGGAAACAGCATGAAATACATCAAGCACGGGCAACGCACGCCACTCCCACAGCACCATACCCCACACCGGGACCGAAGGGCAAGCTCAACCAGGAGGGCAGGGAACACCAAGGAAAGAATCCCACAGGTCCCGCCCAGCAGGTAAGAGGAAAACCCTGCCGACCAGCACAGGAGCCCAAGCGACCCACCACACCCCCCAGAGCCAAAGGCAATGCCAGAGGCGGGAGAAGGCCCAATACCCCAGGATCCAGACGGAAACCAGCCGCCCACAGGACCCGCCGGATGAGGACGGGACGGACCAGAAGGCATCGACCGAGCCCGTAAGCACCGGACAGAGCAGCCTCAATCAAGTCCTGCACCATCCACAGACATGAGAGGCACTACACCCCCGCGGAGCCCATTAGTCCAGGGCGCCCCAGGGGGACCGGAGACCAAGCAGCAGAGGAAGAGGACACCAGAATGCCCCCAACAACCATATGCGACCCAGGGCAGCAAGTGGAAAAACAGCCCCCAGCAGCCCCAAGACAAGGCAGACAGACGACCATGCCCGTCAAGGGAAACATCAGAAAAAGGAATAAACAACCGGGTCAAAAACCCGGCCTACCAGGCCTCCGTGATGTGTGCAGTCCGGGAGCAGAGGCATCCAAGCAGGCCCGACCCGGAAACACAGCCCCAGCCATAGGAGGACCGCCCAACAACGCTGCGGCGTCCTGAGCCACCGCTCCGCCCCCATACCACGAGGTAGACGAGGAGAGGAGGCACTGCCGGGAGAACGCTGCTGAGGGCACCACCGTCGCAGAGAACGAACACGAAGACTCCCCGGCACCGCCACAGGGAGGAACTGAAGGTAGGTCTCACTAGGGAGACATAAAAAAACAGGTGGAGGTGGGGGCGGCCAGAGTTTTTATGCTGGGGTGGGTCTGGGTGGGAGGCGGGGCCTCAATTGTACTGAAGGAAGGCGAGGGAGGGACGGGAGGTAATGTAGTCGCCATTCTCATGAATTTGCATGAGTAGGGCTCAAGTCTCATTCCCATACATCCAGTGGTGCTGGAACAATTTTCAGAGCGGAGGAGCCTCCATCAGTGTTATATCACAGAAGTCACAGGGATTTTAAAAAATCCAAGAGTAGCACAAAGAAGAAATTCTTCAAATGAGCGACGGCCATTCAGCAAGAGAGTAGTAAGGGTGGGGTATGAAGCAGGTGCTGCATTTTGGAGCACACTATCGCAAATATATTAATACAGCAGGACATAGTAGCACACTGCCATTTACAGGCAGCACATTTTCCATTGAAATGGCCGCTAAAGTTTCACAGACATTCAGTTTTACTGATAAAACTATATAGCTCACAAACGACAATGTGTGGAAATCGAGTTTCGGTCACTATCATTTGCACGTCACTAGGTAAAGTGTCATCATTTGTTTGATCCTATTATTTGCTTCTATCACACTTCAAAATTACAGAAACAGCGATTCATTTATGCATTCTTAACTGCTGGTGTACTTTGAAATATTAGCATAAAACATTTACATGTATTTAGATGTTATTGTGTTAGAAAAAAGTGACACCCTGCAGCCTTTCCTTTCACTCTTCAGATACTCCAGCAAGATTGTCACATAGCTCACTTTAAAAATCCTCCCACTTTGTATTCAGAACAAGAAAAAGTAAACACCAATCTCCATGTTAAAAGAAGAAACTGCAGTTTGTCAGAAGACATAGCTTTGAACGCACAGCAAATCTAACAAGATAAAGACAAAATGTCAGGGCATATTTATTGCTCATTCACCTTCAAAACTCTAGGATGATTATTTCTAGAGGGTGTAGCAGCCCCCTACTTCCAGCACCTATGCATACATTCATTGGCTAGGCAGCAAGTGGAAAGCAAGGAACCCGACATTTTGTTTCTCGTGCCACTCTGCCAAATAGCAGGACGCCGTCAGGCAATGAGACAAAGGAAAGGTGGAGATAACTATTTTGGAAAGCAGAGGTTTTGTTGTGCTGGTCCCAGACTAGCAAGAGCAGTTAGAGAATGGGGAGATTCTTATAAAGGTGTAAATACAACACACAAGAAGGAATGTTGCAGTGCCTACAGATGAATGTGCATTCCCTACTATTCCACTCACACACTAAATCTGAATGTGTGTGTATGTATGCATGTAAGCCTGTCAGCTCACCCTGCACACTCAAAGGGGGGGATTTACTAATATTAAGGCAACTTGCTGAATACATTGTGTGAAACAGAAAGAGCACAAAGGTGGCATAACTACTAAGATATGGCGTACTTCTGCTCTCTCCTAGCGCTGGCGCACTGTGTGCTGCCTAGAGCCAACTCAGTCACCCTTGTGCCATGCTGCAAGGTTGCCTGCATTATGGATTGTTTTTCTGCAGAAAAACAATCTTTAGAGGCATATTTCGCCTGAGAGGAAGTAACAAGGAGAAATTAGGATATTTCTCTTTGTTACGCCTCTGTCAGGTAGGTGCATCATTTTGAGGGAAATCCAGATTTACAAGTTTTTTTTAAATCTGGGTTTGCATCGTATTACATGGGTGGGTGCACGTGAATGCACGTACTCCACCCATGTACCACCTACACGACGCAAAGTAACCAAAGGAAATGTTTAAGCAAATCAACTTTGCGTGGCTTAGTGAATGAGAAAATGGATTTTGTGTTGGGGCTGTGTCACAATAGTGACGCAACCCGGACGCGAAATCTCAGTAAATTTGAACCATAATATTCAATATAAATTGCCTTAGTAATTAGTATATTATACACACAATGCATCATCGCAAGGTGAGCTTAAAGTAAAGGAAATATTTCAAAAATCAAGCTCAAGGTCTCAGGAACATAATAATTCAGTGCTAGGAAACATCCCAAAGAGCGTTCTTGGCTGCAAAATCACAAACAGTTTTCCTTGTACAATCAATGCACATTAAAATTACAGCAGCTTCCACTGCAGAGGTATGGCTATATTGTTAAATTAAGTATAGCTCAGGGAGACAGTTATTAAATTAGCCGAATACCTTATTGCTCGATCAATAAGAATGTATTTATTGGGTACCACTACAGAGAGTGACTTTCATTTAAGAATTTATATGACCGCATATGGTTGCAATGCAGTCATTTAAAATAATTTCAAGAAGCATTACATGCTCCCATAGATGAAGAAAAATGAACACCCTGGTTTTTTAAAATGACGTAGCCTAAAGAGCCGCGTAGTAGCAGCAGGGAATCAGTTCAAATGATTTTCTGCAGCAACCGTGCATGTCGTAGACTATGTGCATTATGATGTTGTCAAAAGCTCTACTATTCCATGTTGTTTTCGACGCATGGATTGTGCAATTTCAATCAATACTTATGTTGATTCTGTGAAAAACAAATGACTATGAAACCAACCACCATTTCTTATCACAGCAATATTTTATTTAAAAAAATTAAGAATTGCCATTTTTTTTATTTTTTCTGTTTAATTGGTTGTACCATTTCATGTTAGTATTAATAGTTCACTTACTTCGCAGTTTGGGCCTGAATCACAGAAGAGTTTTTAAAGCAAAGTATGACTTGTACCTGTTAAAAACCATTTCTTCACAGGAATTAGATAAATAAACTGAAAGGCGAGAGCAGCGGTCCTAAAGAAAGCAAGAACATGCCCTACTTTTTTTTTAAAACATTTTTATAGCGGTACACACATCCATATCTCCCCCTGCCCCCGACGTGGCCCTCGGCCCCTGCCCTACCTTGCATCCTATGAGCCTCGGACCAGGCTCGGTTGAGGAGATTTGGAAATGTTTCTACAGAGGGCCCTGTACCCCCCCACTACTGATAAAGCGGCCCGACCGCTGGAGGATGGACGCTGCACACCCCGAGCAACTACACGGCCCACCCCGCCACTTCCTTAGTCCCCAAGAGGAGTGACTTCCTCAGAGCCGCCCTGGTTCTCACCATTGGGCCGCTCCTGGACTGGAATGGCTTTTTCTGGCCCAGTTGGCCTTTTTGCAGTTCGACATTCTTTGTCCTCTCTGTTTATCCCTCTCCTACACTTTTTTCTTTCTTCTTTTTCTTTCTCTGGATCCTTGGGGAGAGGGTCCACATCCGCTGTGATGACCCAGCTCTATGGCCGGACCCCCGGAGACTCTCTGGGACTGGGCCCCTCCTTCTTTGTTGGGACGGACATCTCCACTGCCACTGCTTCCTACTACGATTATCACTAACATATTGGACCCAGAACCCAGAGAGGGAGGAAAACGATACCCCACAACCCTTCAAACGCGTGTTCCAGCTTGAAATGACCAATGGCTCCTCTTAAGTGTATCTCCCTTAACGTTAAAGGTCTAAACACCCCAAACAAAAGGCGGCAAATCTGGCGATACCTTCTCTTGCACGAACCCGATATTATTTTTTTCCAAGAAACCCATCTTTTACGCACAGACACTTCGCGCATGTCTCACCCTAAGTACCCTCTGCAATCCTGGGCCTCCGCACACACCAAGACGGCGGGGGTAGCTATTCTTTTCAAAGCAGGCCTCTCAGTGCAGATTACACACGCCACACGGGACAAAGAGGGTCGGTTCCTCAAGCTGGCGATCACATTGCAGGGCAAACCAATTACCTTGCTTAACGTACACGCGCCTAATCAAGCGCAGGATGCCTTTTTACGCGACTTGCTCCGGTCCCTACTCCTTTGGGAACCCAATCCCATCATTTTTTGGGGCGATCTCAATTTAGTATGGGACCATGGCCTGGACCGCACTACCTCGACTTTCCAGGGAACAGGGGCTATGTCTGCAATACTTTTTTTTTTAAAACATATTTTATTTAACTTTTCCATCGCATACAAATAATACAAAAACGGCACATCCTTGCGTCTGTGATAACCCAATACAGTAGTGTGATTGTGCGTTCCAAGGTATGACTGCTGTATTTACAGAACTACTGTATTCCAAAAGTTTAGTATCCAGTTTACATTCGCATTACACCTTAAGAGGTGATATTCTGCATAGTACGTAACTTTAATACATCTGGATGAAACCGCCCCTCCCATAATATATCACCTAATTATCCATTGTCTAACCTAACTATCTAAACATTTCCTTACAAACTTTACCCCCCCCCCCTCCCAGTTCAGCCACATTATTGGTCTATGCAGGTACAGCGGGCAATTTCTTCAAGTCATTCCTCCACATTTTCCTAACTTCTGCCAATGATTATACCTTATTGAATATCAATGCATCCTGTACATACTGTTGGTATGCCTTTTCCCCCTCTGTATAACTACAAAACAGCAGCATAGCTATGTTAGTGTTGCAATGTCAATCGCTTTAAATTCCTCCATTATTACATTCCAGTCTAGTGATATAGGTTTTTTCCTCAACCAACGTCTTTCCTCTCTTTGGATTTCTATACCTTCGGCCGTGCCCCATCGAATTGCATCCTCATACCAATCCCGTATCGCTGGCGCCTTCCTCGCTTTCCAACGCTTTGTTATCGTTCTTTTCGCTATAATTAGCATCAAGTTAAGGAAGCGAGTTGTAGGATTCCCAGCCTTGACTGTGAGGCCCATGCCTAACAGACAAGATTCCCAGTTAGTCAGACTCCTCCCTGGTGCCACTGTTGTTAATATTTGTTGTACTGTAGACCAATAACTTAAAAGGCGTGGGCATGACCACAGCATGTGAATTAAATCGGCCTTCGACCCCTGACAATGCGGGCACTCATCCACCACCCCGGCAAACATCGTATTCAATCTATGGGGGGTTAAATATGCACGGTGTAATATCATTAATTGTATGAATTTAAATTTCGGATTTCGCGACACCGTCCTGGGTTATTCCAGAGCGAGTTTCCATTCCTTTTCTGTAATGGCTCTCCCCCTCTCCACACTCCATCTTTCTCTCAGGGACACTAGTGGTACTGCTGTATGTGTTTTGATCCCAAGCGCTAGCCATTTCGTTAGATGACTGCCATTACCCATGAGGTACACCATATTCATCAATTCATGCGTCTGTGGTTCTTGTCCATCCGGTGCCCACCTGCGGCGTACAAACCTTAATATGTGTGTGTGTGTCAGAAAGAGAGCATTTGGTACTCCCCTCTCCCTCACAAATGCATCGTGATCTACTAGTGTACCGTCTACAAATAGCATTCCCACTGTATCCACCCCGGCTTCCGCCCACACTGAAATACGTCTTCGCAATACTATTTCTAGCTGTAGTGGTATGCCCATCAAGGGTATATTAGGGGCATACGGCCTTCGTTGTTTAGTGTAGCACAGCGTCTTCCTCCAATATTGCAAGGCCACTTTTAGGAGCGGACATGCTGTTGATGGCAGTCTGGCAGCCGGCATCAGCATTGCGTGCAGTGTACCCCGATTCCATTCCCTCTGCGTCATACCTATTTCCTGCAGGTTCCGACCTGACAGCCAGTATGCCATCCATTGTAATTGGCTGGCATAGCAGTATGTCCTGAAGTCCGGGACTCCCATTCCACCACTATTAGTACTGAGTTTGAGCTTGGGTAACCCTATCCTTCGCCGGCCAGTGCCCCAAATTAACTCCACCAGGAGTGTATCTAGCGCCTGAAATATATGTGCTGGGATCACTACAGGTAAGTTCGTAAAATAGTACAACAATCTGGGAAGCATCACCATTTTGGTGATAGCTATCCTATCCGCCACCGACAGTGGGAGAGACGTCCAGAATTTAATTTGTGATCTAATAGAATTAACTGCCCTAGTAATATTGCCATCTATCAATTTGTCTAGATCCCTGTAAATATGTATTCCCAGGTATTTAAAGGTGTCCTGTGCCATCTGGAAGGTCCAAGGACCAAACTGCAGTGGTTCATGTGCCCCATTATGTCGGAATGAATATGCATAGGACTTGGTATCATTAATAGAGAGTCCGGATAATCGCCGGAACTGCTCAAAAGTCTCCGGGATCAATGCCTGGTGATTGTACATATCCTCCAGGTATAGAATAATATCATCAGCGTAAGCCGAGTCAATATGTACGTCGTTTCTTAGATGTATTCCATATTGCGGCGCCAGCAGTCGTGTTTTAGCTAATAAGGGTTCCATAGCCAGGATAAATATTAAGGGTGATAGCGGGCATCCCTGCCTCGTTCCCCTTGCTACTACATATTGTGTGGATATGTATGGCCCAGTACGGGCACGTGCAGTTGGATTGATATACAGTAAAGCCATCCATTTTATATATTGATCAGGGATTCCGTATTTCGGTAGTACTCTGAACATGTATGCCCAATGCAAGGAGTCAAACGCCTGTTTTAGGTCCAGGGAGATGCAGCCTTGTGTTCCCCCGGCGAGGTTGCACTCGTCATTAGTTGATATAGTCTGCGGATATTCAGTGCCGTACTTCTGCCTGGTACAAATCCGCATTGGTCTGCATGTATTAAGTGTGGTATGAATTGCTGTATTCTAATGGCCAATAATTTACTTAGGATCTTGTAATCTGTATTTAACAGGGACAGGGGCCTATATCCCGACATATCTATTCCATTTCTCCCTGGTTTCAGCAGGGATACTACTATTGCCTGTAGTGTAGTGTCGGGTAACGTGCCGGTCTCCAGTGATGCCTGATATAGCTTTTTAAGGTGTGGTGTTATTAGGGGCATAAATGCCGCATAAAATTCCACAGGCAGTCCATCCGATCCTGGTGTTTTGTTTCTAGGGAGTGCTCTAATTGCCACCCTAATTTCCGCCTCTGTTATGGGTTTCTCCAGGTCTTCCTTCTGCTCCTCCAATAACTGCGGGAGCTGAAGACCCTCGAAGAAGTCTGCGAAGTCACTGTCAGATAGTAGAGGAGGTGCTGCGTACAGAGCCTCATAATATGTCTTAAATGCTGTATTAATATCTAATTGGGAGTCCACTACCGTCCCTGTCTGATTGGCAACCTCCAATATAGGAGACGCCGACTGTATGTTTTTGAGAATTCTTGCAAGTAGCGGCCCCGCCCTATCCGCTTCCGTGTGCTGCTTTTGTGTGTATGACCGGTAATCCAGTAGTCTAAGGTCTTCTAGCAATTCTGCATGTCGTATACGTGCTTCTTGTAAGTCTGTCTGGCGTGTATCATCAGTCAGTGTTGCCGTTTCTAGGGTACCTAGCCTATTTTCTAGTTCTGTGAGTCTATTCAATAGGGATTTGCGCTCTCCCACCCCTGTGCTGATAGCAACTCCTCTTATTACGGTCTTAAAAGCATCCCATTCTATTTGGCGTGAGTTAGTTGTGTTGTCGTTTTCTACAAAATAATTGGTGATGGCCTTTCCGAGAGTGCTGTGAAAAACGGTGTCTTCCAGCAATGAAGGGTGTAACCTCCATGTGGGTATTGGCGTGGGTATCCTACCCCATGCTATCGTGACCTCTATCGGGTTGTGATCTGAAAGGGTCTTCCCCAGGTATGTGGTAGCCATGCACCTGCGGGAGCAGCCCCTCTGAGCAGAATATTCGGTCAAGTCGTGTGTGCAATCCGTGTGGGGGTGAGTAGAACGAATATTCCCTACTCTCAGGGTTTTTGTACGCCAGGCGTCTCTTACGTTCCATCCCATCGCCCATGTCCTCAAGGCCTCCGCCTGCTTCCTACTGTTAGTGCCATGCAGGGGCGGATGCGATCTGTCAAGGTCCACATCCAATACAGCGTTAAAGTCCCCTCCAATCATCCACGGGCAGTCCTCCCATCCCGTCAACATCACAGATAATGTCTCCAGAAAGAGGTGTTGATCCACATTGGGAGCATACACGCTACCCAGCACTATCCGTTGCCCATCTAGCTTTCCCATCAACAATACATATCTGCCGTTCGTATCTATTTTATGCTCTTGGAGGTCAAACGGCACACCACCCCTTATCCAAATTGCTGCTCCTCTAGCAAAGGCAGAATAAGATGTGTGGAACAGCTTCCCTCTCCATTTCTTTTGCATCTTACCCGCTTCTGAGTGAGTAAGGTGCGTTTCTTGGAGCAGCGCAATATGCACTTTCCTGCGATTCAGTTGTGCTAGTACCCTATGCCTCTTGTGAATAGAGCCTAATCCTCTTATATTCCAGGATGCATATATGTATCTGTTAGGTTGTGTCATATCGTCTGTCTCTACGTCGTGCTGCGTTTGCCCTGCTGCTACGTATAAGTGTGCCTGTGTCTATGGCTAAACCCGTTACGAACATCCCACTCTGAACTACTAATACTAGGTTCCCCTGAATAACATTAGAGGACCAAACAATAAACGTATTAATAACCAATACATCTAATATAAAAAGACATTTTGCAATCGCTCATGGGGGGGTGGCGACCGCTCGCCTCCACAGAGCCATGGCATGTGCCAGTACCCTTCAATTCCAGTTCCCCGGCTGGGCCCCTGCATAAAGTAAATTTAAACATAGTTTGCGGAATATTAATGCTAGATCCCCCACATCCCACATTGTACTTATCTGCAACCGACAGTGTCAATAATCTGTAATCGCAGTGAGTCCGGTTCAGTAGTCATTCACAGTTTGTGGGGTCACCACCGGAAACAGCGCCAAACTGCTTTCAGAATCGGAGTGTTCCTCTGGATCGTCCGAGGATCCCACTGTTTCTGCCACAGAAGTCGCATCTTGTTCCGCTAATGCTGCCGCCGTCAGCAGAGCGTTGGCCTGGCTGTCAGTGATCTGTTCCGGTGTAGGGCACTGCCGTCGAGAGGCTCCTTCTTGCCTGTGTCTGCCCATTGTTAATGTGTCTCCGCTACCACTCTGCGTCCCGGAGCCTTGGCTTTCTTGTGAGCGGTTTGTCGGGGATGTGAAGTTAACGTTACTTCGATCCATTCCGTAGCTTCTTCAGGATTGTCAAAAAACAAAGTTTTCTGGTTATGTATAATCTTCAGTTTTGCCGGGAAGAGCATGGCGTACTTTAAATTGTGGTGTTGCAGCATCTTCTTGACTTCTCTGAACGTGCTCCTCGCTTTCTGCACTGCCATCGTAAAGTCAGGGTAGATGGATATTCGTTTGTTTTCAAAGTGCAGGGGTGCATTCTCTCTGGCAGCGCGCAGTATAGTATCTCTGTCTTTATAATTTAAAATTCTAGCAATTAGGGGCCTGGGCGGTGCCCCTGGGCGCGGGGGCCGGGGGGCACTCTATGCGCTCTCTCCACCGCATATAATTGCGACAACCCTTCTTTGGCCACGTTATCTCTGAGCCAGTTTTCCACAAAGGTCGTTGGGTTTGTACCTTCACTTTTCTCCGGAATTCCAAGGAGTCGTATATTGTTACGACGTGATCTCCCTTCTGCATCGTCTAGTTTGTTTTGCATGTCTTTCAATTGACGCTTCACTTGGTCTAGTTGCATCGTAGTAGCAGTCTGTTGCGGTACCAGATCATCCAGTAATATTTTGTGGTGCTTGACTTTGTCAGCGAGCTTGGTATGGTCCACTTTTAGTAGTGTAAAGTTGGTGGAGAGCGTCCCTATTTGTGATTCTATAGCTACTCTCGATTCCCGTATTTCTTTGAGTATCAAGTCCAGTTTGTCGTTACTTGCCGCAGTGGGCGGCACCACTTCCAGCGCCGAGCCCTGCGTGTCTTCCATGTGTGGAGGGGCACCGCTATCCCCAGCAGGCGGGGGCTCCTGTTGTTTCGTTTTTGGTTGGCCCATGCTGTGTACCAGGTAAATCAAAGGGGGTAAGATGAGTGAGGACAGTCAGCGGGGGTGCACCGCACCGCAGTCCAGGGCCCGTGTGCCCAATATGCTGTGGCTGTATGTCGTACTCGCCGCTGCTGCCCGTTGTTCGATCGTCTTCCTCCGCTATTCAGTCGCGTCCTAGATCGTTTTAGCACCAGCACCACCACGTTTGTTGGTCTCGAGTCTAGGTCAGCACTGCCTCCCCGAGTACCCCCGTGTCGTGAAGTTTCCTCCGTGTGTTCCGGCTCCGTGGAGTTCAGGACCGCCAGGTGTCTATGTCCGGGTGGCTGAGCACGTACCCATTGCTACTCTGCGCTTGTGTCCTTCCTTTGGTGGCCGTTTTTTTGTGCTGCGTTACCGCACTCTATGCGAGCCCCCGACTGACGCAGACCGCGCGGTCCACTCCGCCTATCCCAATCACTGCTTTCCACTCCCTCCGGCAATCCTTGTCTTCCACGTATCACGCCCTGTCACATATATATTTCTAGCTTCTGTCCAAGGCCACTCCGTTGGCACACTTGTAAATAGTGATATATAATGACTCACTGTATTCTGGCGTAGGAGCACAGATCCGTTAGTAGCGGAGGGGCCTCCACGCGTTGTTCTCGGCTCTGCCCGTATCCCCCTTAACAGCCTACGAAGCAGAGTTTTCCACTTGCCGGTTGTGAAGACCGCTGCCGATCGCAATCGAGATCACAGTAGTAATCCCCGCACTTTCGCGTGCCGCAGTCACCTTAGTCGTCGTGCCTTTGTTCATGGCATACGGACCTTATTGTGTGTCTCCAGTCATTCCTGCTTCTGTGCCATGCCAGTGCCACAGCCTCTTCACACCATCTTGTGCTTCTTAATCTAGGCCGGTATTTCACAGTGTCTGTTGTATCTTCTCGCCCTGGGAAACCGGTATTCCAGCACTGCAGTGCCCTGCTCCGTTGTGCCGTTTGTGGTATTCCCGATCCTTCTAGCGCTCATCTCATCTGAAGCTCATCTGGCCGCAGGGAACCACCCCCCGATCCGCCATCTTGCGTGTTTCTCCCCGGGCTGGCCTCCTTCGGGTCCGCAGTTTACCAGTGCCGTTTTCTACTCCTCAACGTCCAATATGCCCACCGGTGGTGACTGTGTGGCGGGTAGTACCTCTCTGCGTCCGCATCCGTTTATCGGCACTCCCGGGCTCCCAGCCGGCAGCAGGCCTCCCAGGTTTCAGGCTCCCTTCGTGGGCGTAGGCTCCGGGAATCCACGTTTCTTTTCCCCGCTAAGGCAGCAGCGTAGGTTTGGCAACTCCGTCCACCCTCTGCTCCGGTGGCCGTCCCCTGTGTTTAGACTGCCACTGTAGGTGTCAGGGGCTCATCCCACATCTCGTTTTCTGTTTAAGTACGGGGCCCAGCCGGGAGCTCTTTTCCTATGCGTACGCCATGCTCGGCAGTCGGCCACGCCCCCATGTCTGCAATACTTAAACACGATATAGAAGCTCTGGGCCTCATAGATGCTTGGCGCTATCGGGAACCGGAAACACGGGACTATACTTTTTATTCACATGTTCACCGCTCCTACTCTCGTATCGATTACTTCTTTATATCCCAATCGCTCATTCGCTCCTTGGAATCTGCGGAGATTTCGGACATATCCATCTCCGACCATGCGCACCTAGAAATCACCCTATCCGCTGTGGGCAGACAGCCGAGCTCTGCTCCCAGATGGCACCTTCCCTCCCACGTCCTCCGCGAACCAGTAGATGTAGCGGAACTGAGACAGGCCATACAATCCTATTTTACCACTAATGATCTTCTGGAAACCCCCATACATATCCAGTGGGACGCTTTTAAGGCCACGATCCGGGGCACCATTACCTCTATTTCTATAGCCCGCAGGCGGGAATCCCGCCTGGTGGAAGATAAACTCACTCGCGATATTAAAGAATTAGAACGACAAAGCCATCGGACGCCTTCCCTCCCAACGCGAAGGAAGCTTGCATCACTTCGGGGCCAGCTTAAAGTTCTTCGAGTGAATAAAGCGGAACACTCCCTTCTGGCCCTCAAACAAAAATTTTATGGAGGGAGTAATAAGGTGGGCCCCATGCTAGCGCGTCGCCTCCGCCTCCAAATCTCCCGTGGCCACATCTCTAAGATTTCCTTGCCGGGAGGAGAATTGGCCATCTCAGAACGAGCTAAGCAGGTGGAATTTAGCAGGTTCTTCTCTACCCTATATAGCAAGGGAGATACTTGCGTGGATCAGATAGATCCCTTTCTGACCGCTTGCTCCTGGACGCCAATAACCTCCTTTTATAAACAGCAGCTAGAAGAACCCATCACGGCAATTGAGCTTCAAAAAGCTTTGAAGAGCATGCCAATGGGGAAATCGCCAGGCCCCGATGGCCTAACGCTGGCATTTTATCGCCTCTTTCTTCCGGAGATCCGGGCCCCTCTGGTGCGTCTCTTTAACTCCTTTGCGGAGACTGGATCTGTGGCCCGACGATGGCCGAGGCGGAGATCGCACTCATCCCTAAACCAGGAAAGGATCCTACCGCATGTGCCTCGTATAGGCCAATCTCCCTATTAAATGTGGATGCTAAGCTATACACTAAAATCCTAGCACAACGTCTGGCTCCTCTTCTCCCAGGCCTCATTGAGCCTGACCAGGTAGGCTTCATACAAGAGCGACAGGGAGCGGATAATATTCGCCGCGTGGCCCATCTGGTGCAAAAGGCTTCCCGCCGACATATACCTGCCTTCCTTCTCTCCCTTGACGCCAAAAAGGCCTTTGATCGGGTCGACTGGTCATTTCTCAGGGCGGTCCTCCATCGCATAGGCCTCGGACCGCTTATGATCACCCGTATTATGGCCCCATATGCGGCGCCCACCGCACGTATCCGCATCAATGGTCTCCTGACTCCCTCCTTCTCCATTCACAGGGGCACGCGCCAGGGGTGCCCGCTCTCACCGCTCCTTTTTGCACTCGCGGTGGAGCCTCTGGCGATTGCCGTCCGGCAGTCGGATGACATCCGGGGCATCCGAATGGGGGGAGTCGACCACAAGATCGCCCTCTTCGCCGATGATCTCCTCCTAACGCTTACAGACCCTGCGACATCTCTCCCAGCACTTCTAGATGTACTCGCCCAATTTGAGCTGGTGTCAGGTCTTAAGATCAATCTCCCTAAATCACCTGCACTCAACCTTACTCTCCTCCCCCAACAACTGGAGGACTTGAGAGATGTTAATCCTTTCCAATGGGCCCACTCTCAATTCGCTACCTCGGTATTAACGTTACGGCTGATCTAGATACATGGACGCAAGCAAATTGGCCAACCTGTAGAGCTTCAATACGAGCTGAACTCCGTCGTTGGAAGTCACTCCCCATCTCTTGGCTGGGTCGCCTTAATGCAATTAAAATGTCAATCCTCTCGAAAGTCCTGTATCTCTTTCAGGCACTTCCCACACCGATTCCCCATAGGGATATCCTAGGCCTTCAGAGGGAGATTATCGCATTTATCTGGGGTGGGGGAGGGTCGCGCCTCTCCACCAGAGTTCTAATGCTACCGCGAGACCGGGGAGGGCTGGCTTGCCCCGACCTACTGCGTCTACTACTGGGCGACACACCTACGCTATATATCGGAATGGTCGGTTCGTGCAAGTGAAAAACACTGGTTTCACATGGATAGGGCTGTGGCCTGCCGCCCGCTATGGGACTTGGCCTGGTTGCGGAGGAACGCCAGGCATCACAGTGCCTATATCGCTACTCCCACGAGGACGGTATTGGAGATCTGGGATAGAATCGCGGTGTCCCGAGGCCTTACCACATTTCCTCCCCTCTCACACCCTTGGCGCTTAACTTGGACTTTCCCCCGGCTCTCCACCCCTCATCCTTTCCGGCGTGGACGGCTGGTGAATGCCGTATCATAGAGCAACTGTTTGCGGAGGGAACGTTCAAACCATTCGATCAATGCAAGAAAGACTTTAATCTCCCCAGAACCGCGTGCCTAGAATACTTTCAAATTCGCCACTGGCTCCGAGCCCCTTCCTACACAGAAGGTTCCACGCGCCGGCTTACGCCCTTTGAATCACTAGTCCGCTCTTTCGACGGAACCCGAGGGTTGATTTCCCGGACTTATAAGGTTCTCCAACACTCACACGCAGTGCCTCCACATACCTACCAACGACAGTGGCAGCTGGACCTTGAGAATGATATCCTCCCTGATCAATGGGAACAGCTGTGGAGGGATATCCAGCGCATTTTTAAAAGCATAACACAGCAGGAATCAGCATATAAAATCATGACTCGCTGGTAATATACTCCCCTTAGACTCCAGAAGATGTTCCCTGGCTTCGCCCTCTCTGCTGGCGATGCCTGGCAGCCCAGGGCTCCTTCCTGCACATTTGGTAGACATGCCCACTCATTCTCCCGTTCTGGAAGGAGATACTGAATCACGTTGGGGAAGTGGTGGGGTTTCCTACCTAACGACCCAGGGATAGTCATTTTGGGTCTTCGACCAACATCTCTTAAAGCAATGACACACATGGACTGGCGCTTGATCTTTCACATGCTCGCTGCTGCAAAACAGGTCATTGCGCTACACTGGAAAAAGGCCTATACTCCTCCACCTTCGGTATGGCTCACACGTCTCTGGCATACCATGGCGATGGAACTCCTGTCCCACAGGTTGGCACACACTGATGCTAAATTTCAACACACCTGGCAACCCTTGGTCCTGCACCTTCGCGGTTGGAACACGCTCGATCCGTCCCCCGCTTGAGAGCCCTTCAACTCTTTGACGATCCTGTACTCCCAAGAGGGGAAACCTACGAAGATGACACAGGCTGAAATGGGAGGGACCCCTACCTCACTTGACACTTCTCACACTAAGGTCACAAACCCATGGCACATGGGGCTCCCCATTCCTCCCTTCTCTCCCAGAGCTACCCCCCGACCCGGGAGATGCAGCATAGCGCCCCTCTCCCCATCTTTTCCTTCACCTTTCCCTATTTCTTTATATCTGTCTCTCTTCTATCTTTTTCTTTTCTTTCTCCTTCCCTCTTCTTCTCATACAGGCCAGCAGTCCTAAAGCTTTTTTAGAAAACCTAATCACAAACACCATGGGCACCACTGGGTTCCGATGGTCCCAAAATGGGCGAAAATGGTTGGCACACGCTATGCCGGGGCAAGCCCCTAACGTGAAACTGCTTCTAATCCGGGTCTCCGGGCCCACGTGTAACTGTGGCGACCTCAACGGACATCCTGAGGAGCGCCCAACATGACACCTGGCCGCATCACTCATGCCTAATACTCCAGAGCCATCTGAGCACGACATTTGACACCACCCGACATACTTTACTACCTGAGATCCCCTTGGCTCTGCAACAATGAACGCCAGGCTAACACAGCCATAGATGTCCCAATGGCATATGTTGCCTGAATTTCAATGCCACTATCGCAACGATCGCGCACACCTGGTCCGACTCCTGTTGCGCCAGCTGCGCCAAATCCCTGGCCATGCATTCCTTTGTCAAGCCCTGCCCATTAACCTTTATAGCCCGCCTACCTTGGACCATCAGCATATACGATGCCACCTGCCTCCAATGTGATGCCTTATTATGCCTACCACTTGGTAACTGCTGTGTTGAATTTTCTCTTGTTATGCATAAAAAAAAACTAATAAAAGAGATTTCAACTAAAAAAAAAAAAAACATTTTTATTGTTTGATCAGCCTCTAAACACATTACATCTGTAGGCAGAAATATAATATGAGATAACTATGTGCCCTGCCTTTGTATATCAGTGATAGAGCGCTATGCTCTCGTAAAAATTGTAGGGGTGCATCATAATCATCGTTAGTCTGTACCCACATATATCCAGTTATATATCAATGAATGGCTAGTAAAATGTAGTTAATTTGCATTATTGGAGTGAATAGAAAAGTAATTGTGCTATTATAATCCTGCAATTGTAATGCTTAATTGAAACATGTTCAAAATGATGCCTTGATGGATTAGGCCATGTGTAATCGAGATGCAGTAGTTTAAACGTGTGCCGTATTGAGTTGCACGTGTAGTTCACTTTTGCATATGAAATGTAATGAACTAATGCTTATAGAAGTGATCATAATTGTGTGTTTAAATTGTGTAAAGGCCTGACTGCATATACGTAAAGGGAAGGCCTGATTTGTTCTTATGTTAGCTTATTTTGTAGGCAGAGAAGGTTCTCTTGGAAAGGCTCTCTGAGCACAGTTGGGAGATTCGTGCAGAGGGAAAGTTTGCTGAAACGTATCTTCTGTTGCAGGTGCAAGGACACATGCCTCGTTAGCGAAAGACTGGCTCTTTGTTTTACGAGTTAGGGCGGTGGGAGGCATGGAGATGGGAGTATAATGGAATGTAGGGATGATACTTTCAGCGGAGAAGGTGCCTGGGACTCAAGGTCATCGTAACCGTCCTGGATGAAGTAAGAGTTCGATGGAAAAGTACGAGAAGGAAGACCTGGCCGAAGAGGCGTGAGAGGGGCATGTTCGAGTGCATGTGCATTTTGTATTAGGGACAGTGCCCAGAGGGAGGAGGTAAGAGAAGAGGTAGAGGAGACCAGAGAGAAAGGCAGAGAGATAAATTTAGGAAGGAGCATCTTAGAACGAGCTCGAAATGCTAAGTAAGTGCACTTCTTAGGAAGTCTTCACAGCTGACACCTTTTCTTTTACTCTTGCCTGGGAAATTCGTTAAGTAGGTATGCCACCTTAGTGATAGAGTAGGGACAGCTAATGGTTTTATGTTTATTTAGGTAAATGAAGAATAATATAGAGATTGGAGCAGTTATCACTTGTCTAATACTTCTGGAGCTAACGATTCTTCTTATCCTGAGTCGGATGAGACTCCTGCGTAGGATGCTATTTGTATTAGTGCCCATTTATTTCTTTAACCTCGTGTTGAGGTGCTTGCACGTGCAGTTATTCTTGGCTGTAATAAACCCACAAAATTGAATTCGGAGTCAGTGGTCTTTTAAGGTAAACTGGATTCTAAATTTTGTTGTATAACTGAAAAGGATTTTCTTCCCTTCACACTATTCAGCAGGTAAAAAGATCCTGGCGACCTGAAGATTCTTAAAAGAGATAAGATAAGAATCAGCGTTATCAGTTGGTAGCAGAGTAGGATGGTTTCCTCTGATAGTAAGGGGAGATCTAGATTAGGATAAGAGATTATTTGCCCCATAGAGCCCCAGTGATGGTGATCCAGTGGATCGTAAGAGGAGGACGATGGCGGTTGATGAGAACTGACGGAGAGTGACGGTGCGGCGGAAGTAGCAGTTCGTGGTAGAGTGAGTATGAACAGGGTGATGCTTGTTAGATGGCGGTGTTTAATTGTTGTGTGATGTCTTGCGGAGTTGGAATGAGAGTCATGTGATTGAGGATCGGACCGTGAGCGCGCGCGGGACCGAGAGATTTGATTCGATATCCCGGGATAATAGATTGTGGTGTAGAAGACACCCAGAGCTGAGATCGTTGACCAGAGGTTGTGGGGGTCATGAGACGTCGTTGATTAACCCACTGAAGATAGGAAGCATACGTGTGAGTGTGTGAATAACTGACGCTGGTCGTAGGTTGTTGTGTGCAGAACATTGAGCGTTTGGATCCTATCGATTGTGTCGGAGGTGATTGTCCGGTCGTTCGCGGACAGACAGTTGCCAGATTGAGGTCAACAATTTCGAGAGGCTGGTCGGTCATTGGTGGACCGACAGTCAGAGAGGTAATTGTTCGGTAGGACGGACAATTGCTTCAGAGTGTGATTGGGACACGTGCGAGCGAGAAAGGGTGAATTGAGAAGGAGGGGAACTGCTGCGAGCGGAGGAAGAGTGACGTCAGACAGTGCCACGCTGCGATAGGTCGGTTGGTGTGAGCCGCGCTGGCATTGGTGGATTGAAATCAGGAAGTATAACCGAAATCTTGTGCGCGAACGGAAATCTGCTTCATCATGAAATGTTTTAAAGTTTTACGAGAACTTTGCAGAGGTGATAGACATGTGGTTACTCGGGGTGGAGAGGAAGCCCCTCCCGAGGGTACGCCAGCACATTATATGGCTAAGAATGTAGGATTACATACTATAATTTGGCTTGAGAATTGGCATAAAATGACAGAAGGAGAAGGAGAATTGACTTTCCCACGCTATGGCACTTTCAGGTTGGAAGTGTTGTACCAGCTAAAAACTGTAATGTCTTCTTTACGACCACTGCCTAGACCGACACAGTTTGAGACGCTACATGCATGGATTAGGGCAGCGTATGACAGAAAAAGAGACAAAAAGTCAGGAAAGGGTGAAGAAATCGATCAGGGCATTTCAAGATGCGAGATGGGATGCATTGGAGAAAAGGTGGAGAGTGGAAACTATTGAGGGGGATAGGCTGTTTCCACTGCTGATAAATGTAGGAGAGGCTAAGAAGAGGTGGGCCGAAGAAGACGACAGTGATACAGATGACAGCCTGTTAGATAGGTTGCTAGCAGAGAGACCACCTCCATTCAATCTAGATTCAGAGGAGGGAAAATCAGCTTCAGCAGTAGAAACTGGCGAGTTACGGAATCAGACAAACATGAGAGTAGTGGGAAAAATTTCCACAGGGACGGAGGGAGTGGGAACCCAGTCTTCCATTGGGAATATGCGGTTACCGGACTCCCTGACGGTACCTGTTACCATTGGTCCTATAGTATCGGTATATGACCCAGATCGAATAAGTGAAGGAAGTCCAATGCAGACGACAGGGGGAGAGGGGACCAGCGTTGGAGGGAATGGTGTAGGGGTACAATTGGTCCACTTTCCGAAGCCCATAGAAACGTGCACACCATTGCCAGCCACCACAGACTCCTCTTTTGGACAGGTGGAAGTGAGACCAGTAAGACCAAGGTCCTTAATCGAGTCCATATCAGACTTAAGAATGTGGGTACCACCTGTAAGGAATCAGAGCGATAGGATGCCAAGAGATGTGGAGCAAGGCAACTTAGGAGACAGACCAGGTTCCAGGAATACAATAGAAGAGAGCAGGTCACGAGAACAAAGCAATGATTATGACGAGCGGAATGGTGCGGCTTGCCAAGAAATACTGAGGAGTGCAGTGCAGGCAAGGTTGCTGGATGTAGTAAGACTAAAGGCGGAGGTAGACGAAATGATTAGTGGGAACCTGCCTTTGGAGAGAATAGAGATTTATGGGCCAGACGAGCTGCTTTTCGTGGCAAAAGATGTGACTCGTAAAGCAAGAGCTGCACATGAGAAATTGACAGAATTGGCTAAGAGATACGAGGTGGATTTGAATAAAACAAAATCGTTGCAAGGGTCACATAGGTTGCAATATAGTGATCAAGAATTGGAGGAGAAAAGGATCATAGGATTAAGGACGCATACTAAAGACCTGATTGTAGGGATGCGTATATGGATGATGTTGAGTAAATGGGAGGAAAGGTGGTCAAAGAAATAAATTGCCCAAAAAAATGTAGGAGAAACGCCACCTCCGGGGGGAGGGGCGACGGGCGTCGGGAACTATCCTTTACGGGAAGTACAGAACGGAGGGTACGTCCATGTGCCGTGGAGTAGAGGTGACTTGGCTGCGTTTACAAATGATTTTCCTCGGCTGAGGGAAAAACCCGTAGAGTGGTACAAACAGGTTGAGCGTTTCGTTAAAATCTCGAAGGTACTATGGACTGATTTGAACACTTTGTTTGATATAGTGGTACCAGGAGATTTGTGGACAGCTTGTAAAATTGCAGTTGAGTGGCCGACCTTCGAACCTGAAAGGGATGCTGTTACAAATGGTCCGTCACCCATTGTCATGAAAAAATTCGAGCAAGTGATTACATGGTTGAAGCTGAAGATTTCACCTCAAGATATCGATTGGGTTAAGATAGATCGAACTGTGCAGGAACCCAAGGAGACAGTGCATGAATATTATGAAAGACTCTTGCAAGCTTTTAAACAGTATAGTGGATTAGATGCCTTGGACCCCAAGGATATGGGACAGTTTGTCTCAAAGTTTGTCTTGGGATTGAGACCAGAGGTCAGCCTCATGATACAGCACCATTTGATCTGTTGGCAGAACAAGCCGGTAGATGAAATCTTGCGGTATGCGAGGTACTGTAGCGATGAAGTAGACTCGAAGCACCGGAAGCTAAAGGACAAGCTGATGCTCGTTCAGATGCAGACAGCTCAGGTCCAGCCTAGTGGAGGGACGCTGGGAAGGAGACAGGGAAATTATCAAGGGAACCAAAATGGGCAAGGACAGGGAAAAGGGAAACCTATAGATCCCAAGACGGGGGTGGATGTGGCGACATTGAAGAAGACCACTGCGTGTCATCTTTGTCATCAGATTGGACATTGGAAGCGCGAGTGTCCCTTGAACCCAGCCAACCAGGTGCAGCAGGAGGTAGAAGTGGTTCAGGCACCTGTGCCGGAGGTAGTTAATACTGTGATGAGGCCCAGATCGATGAAAGGGGGACGTATAACCCACAAGTACAGGTCCCCCAGCCACCAAGAATTTCGCAAGGAATGCGGACTTACCAGCAGATGCCCCTTTTTGAAGGGTATGATGAGTACAGTCCAGACCCGTTAGCCTGACGGTGCCTGAGGGGGAGGAAGACTGCACACTTGGAGCAGTCTTGGAGGTAGACCAGAGAGGACCTTTTGTGGAGGCAGACATTGATGGTCATCCTACCACTCTTTTGGTTGACACTGGTGCTACCCGGTCTACTGTAAGATCAGCAGTAGTCCCCAACCTACCCCTCTCGGGACAATCGATCCAAGTTGTTGGAGTGGCAAACAAGAAGATAACCAGCCCATTGACCGAACCGATTCCAGTGAGGATAGGCTCCTTCCAAGCTAAACACCAGTTTGTGGTGTGCGATACGAGTCCAGTTTGTCTTTTGGGAAGAGATCTGTTATGTAAATTGAACTGCACTATTTATTGCACACCAAGGGGAGTGGAGGTTCAGACGAAGGATGATGATGCTACCTTTAAAGTTGCTAATCAGCATCTGTGTATAGACTTGTATCCAGTGGTGACAGTGGAAGAACTTCCACCGGACTTGAGAGACACTGTGTCACCAGAGGTGTGGGACTTTACAGGAGAAGAGATAGGACTGATCAAGGGGGTTGAACCTGTGCAGATTCAGGTTAAGCAGAATGCTGAATTCCCTAGGACGCCACAGTACAATCTGTCCTCTGAAACGATCGCAGGAATTAAGCCTGTAATCGAGTCTATGATCAAGCAAGGCATTCTGAAAGAGATAAGGGGTAGCCCATGTAATTCACCTATCATGGGACTACAGAAACCGAGCGGGAAGTTCAGGATCGTGCAAGACCTGCGAAGGGTTAACACGATAGTTATCCCATGTTGTCCAGTGGTACCGAATCCATCAGTGATACTGTTTCAGATCCCGTGCGAAGCCGAGTGGTTTACTGTCATAGATTTGTGTCAAGCATTCTTCTCGATACCGCTCCACGAGGAAAGCCAATTTCTTTTTGCTTTCCGGCTGGAAAATCGCGTGTTAACGTGGTGTCGTATCCCTCAGGGGTATACAGAGAGTCCATCGATCTTTAATCAGATCTTGAAGAAGAATCTAGAGAGTCTTGTATTGCCACAGAACTCAGTTCTTGTGCAGTACATAGATGACCTACTTGTGGCGTCGGAAACGGAAGATGCTTGCAGGATAGACACGATAGCCCTACTGAATCATTTGGCAGAGAATGGACACAAGGTGTCCCCAAACAAATTGCAGTACTGTCTGAACGAAGTACAGTATTTGGGTCACAGACTGGAAAAAGGCAAGAGGAAGGTGTCACCAGATCGAATTGAGGCAATAATGAACATGGCAGTGCCCACCACTCAAAGGGAAGTCAGGATGTTTTTGGGAATGGTCGGCTATTGTCGTCAGTGGATTCCCAGTTTTTCCTTGAGAGCAAAGCCTTTGCAGAGGCTTACGCACAAGGATGTGAGTGATCCGGTACCATGGGATGAGGAGTGCTTGATGTCATTCCTACGACTGAGAGAAGAGTTGTGTTCTGCACCAGCTTTGGGAATGCCTGATTATAATAAGGCTTTCTCACTGTTCTGTTGCGAGAGAGCAGGTTGTGCATTAGCAGTTCTAGCTCAGAACCATGGAGGTGTCCGTAGACCAGTTGCCTATTTTTCAGCTACTTTAGATCCAGTAGCTTCTGCGTTGCCCGGATGTCTCAGATCCGTTGCTGCAACAGGTGTCAGCATTGAAAGATGTGAAAGCATAGTGATGGGTCACCCTCTAACAGTTTATGTGCCACACTCGGTTGAATTGTTAATGACCAGAACTAAGACTCAGCACCTAACGAATAACAGGTTAACGAGGTATGAGCAAGTCATACTCGCCACAGAGAATGTGACTCTGAAAAGGTGTTCTGTCTTAAACCCTGCGACATTAATGCCTATACCCAATACCGATGATGAAGATTGTGAGGACCATGATTGTCTTGATGTGACTGAACTATGCACCAAACCGAGACCTGACATTGTCGATGAACCACTGACTGACCCAGATGAAATTTTCTTTGTCGATGGTTCATGCCTAAGAGACAGTGTTGGCCAACTAAGAGCAGCGTTTGCTGTATGTACCATTTCAGGAGTGGTTGAGGCTGCTTGCCTAGAAGGAGTACACTCCGCGCAGGTAGCTGAGATCATTGCCTTGACACGTGCCTGTTTGGCCGCTGATCAAATCCGAATCACGATCTACACGGACAGCCAGTATGGGTTCGGTGTGGTTCATGACTTCGGACAGTTATGGTCACAGAGGGGATTTTTGACATCATCTGGTTCACCCATTAGGAATGGAGAACATGTAAGACAACTGTTAGATGCATTGCAATGTCCGAAGGAAATCGCAGTTGTCAAGTGCACTGCGCACGGAAAGGGGGATGACTTTGTCTCTCTGGGAAACAATTATGCGGACGAAGTCGCCCGCTTCTGTGCAGAACAAGGATGTATATTTACAGAGGGTTACACAGGTGAGAGCCAAGAAAGAACCAAGCTCAACATGATGTTGGCCATGGCAGACACTTGGGAGGAACTCAAGCGACTGCAGGATGAGGTGACAGATCAAGAACGGAATGGATGGGTCAAAGCAGGATGTGAAAGAGGGGATGTGGATGTTTGGGTTTCCAATGATGGGAGAGCTGTACTGCCAGAAAATATGCTGAGCCCCATGGCGAAATTGATACATGGACCTGTACATCTTGGAAGAGATGCAATGATGCGTGTGTTTAGACAGACGTGGTATAATCCACGATTTCGTGCGGTTGCCGAAGCAGTTTGTCAGAGGTGTGTAACGTGTCAACAGATGAATGCTGGAAAGAAGACTGTAGTCACATTAAGTCACATTGGAAGGTCAGGAGGACCCTTCAATAGGATGCAGATAGATTTTGTGGAAATGCCCAAGTGCAATGGGTTGAGGTACATTCTAGTGGTGGTGTGTGTATTCTCACGGTGGGTGGAGGCTTACCCAACACGCAGGTGTGACACTCTCACAGTGGCTAAGTTATTGTTGAGGGAACTCATCCCGAGGTTTGGTTTCCCAACCTCTTTGGAATCAGATAGAGGAAAACACTTCCACAGTGAAATCATGAAGTTACTTTGTGCCGCATTGAATGTCGATCAGAGACTCCATTGCAGTTATCGACCAGAGGCTTCTGGGATAGTGGAGCAGGTTAATGGGACTTTGAAAGCCCGGATGGCAAAAATGTGTTCGTCAACGTCCCTGAAGTGGCCTGATGCGTTGCCACTTGTGCTTATGAGTATTCGAAGTGTGCCCGACAGGAGAACTGGGTTGTCCCCCCATGAAATCTTGATGGGGAGGGCAATGCGGTTGCCAGCAGTACCAGCTACAGCTTTGATAAACATCACTGATGACTTGATTCTCGATTACTGTAAAGGACTATCTGATGTGGTCCGTTCTGTGTCCCAGCAGGTCCAAGCTGCAGCTGTTCCGGCCTCGAGTGATCTGTGCCACGACCTGTGTCCAGGTGACTGGGTGCTTGTCCGAAAGCACGTGAGGAAGAGCTGTCTGGATGTTCGGTGGCGAGGCCCGTACCAGGTGATACTGGTAACGAACACAGCAGTGAAGTGTGGAGGATTGCCGAACTGGGTGCATGCTTCCCATACCCGCAGAGTTTCAGCACCCTCAGAAGAAACAGCTCCTCTCGTAAATGAAAATCCAGCTGATGTGGCAGGGCCACATGAGAGGACAAGTCAAGCTGTGAGGGCCGCTGATGCAGCTGGTTGTGCACCAGAGCAAGCAGAAGGGGGTTTCGACAACCAGAACCTCGACTCTGACTCGGAAGACAGAGGTGGTGCAGTGGGTGGAGTGGAGTCAAATTTAGCAGAAGAAGGAAGTGGTGCACAGGGTATAGAAGGGGAAGGCGGAAGAACGATCAGAATTGAGGAGGCTTGGCCTGAGAGACAGAGGCGACTGAACCTGAGGTTGGCACCCGAAAGAGATCTTGCTCCAGTGTCTGAAACGTCTGAATCAGAAGCAAGTGACGGAGAGCAGACTCAAGAGGGTCGGAGGAGGTCGAAAAGAACGAGAGTGCCTTGCCAGAGATACGCTACCCCAGAGTGGACTTACACAGTGACTGATGCAGGGGGTAGTGAGTACGGGGAGGCTGAGGTCTGTGCAGGTGGTCAGCAAGAGCCCGAATGTGGTACTGAAGGTGGTGCTGTTGTTGCCAGGGCTCGAAGTCGAAGGAATACTGACCCTCACCGTTCCGAATCCCCCGCTTCTGAGTAAGGTCCGAGAATTGGTTCTGCATCGACTCGAATTTCCGTCTTTTGGATTTGAGCCGTATTCACATGAAATGGTAATTCTTCGTCTTGAACTTTTGTATCACGTTTTGGAAGCGCTTGCAGATGATCTTATCGTGGATGAAATATAATCTGTTGTAAATAAAAAGTCTAAAGAAGAAGATAACCTAGATCCGAGTGGAAGAAGAATAAACTTAGGGACTTTCCACCGAAGAGGAACGAAAACTTAGGGAAGTCTTTTTCTGGACTATGTAAATAAGACCCTGTAGCTGAAAAGGGGATTTCCAGAGGTTTCGAAGTGTTGCTCGAGTTGGTTAAGCAAGTCACGTGTGGAGAAGACAGAGACTTTTTGAGTGCTCATTGCTGGAATCACGAACTTTGAGAACTTTCGAGACCATGGAGACTGGAGATCCACATCGTAGATCCAAAGTGATTGTAGGCACCTTTATAGGGGGTGTGATAGTTTCTATAATCATAGTAGTTATAGTTTCATATACGGTTCCACACAAGCTAGAAGTGCAGGGGGTGCCAGGAACTCCTACACCTACCACTACACCTAGCAAAAAGGAGGGAAACATAGGAGCTGATCGAGCTTTGCTAATAGAAGAGAGTCGTAGATTGCATGTAGATTTGTCTAGAAGTGATTTTAAGCTTAATGCGTATGCCAAGCTGCTATATGAGTATGTAGATGCGATGGATGCGAAAGATTGCTATGTGTGTATGCAGTTGCCAGCTTCAGTGGATGAGGGTATTAGATATCACCATCTTCCACTGACGTATGGAATTTCATGTAGTCTGTTGCTTAGTATATTTTATGGAAGAGGCCAGTTTGAGTATTTCTTTTCCAATTACGATGTAGTGCTTCCTGAAGTTCCAGCTTACAAACATTTGAATAAATACGACTATTATAAGTCAGAGGATAGGCTTAGGAAGTATTTCATACCGTCTTTGGAATTAGATACAGCATATGCTCACCGACATAATTTGACATGCTCATTGTCGGATGTAGAGAAGAAGTTTGTGGATCAGGTAGAAGATAGATATAGAAAATTAACACAGACACGAGACACAGGAGGTAGTCCAGTAGATTGGACAGATGAGGAAAGATTGCACCGAACAAAAGGAAGTTATGGTCCTATAGCATTGGATATCGGCCAAAGGGGAAAGCTGTGTGTGAGACGTTATCAGACCTATCTTGAAAAAGTCCCTGTGGGACAGAGTACGTGTGATCATGTTTTTACCATGGAAGATTCAGCAAAGAATTTTCTGCAAGGCCCTGTACAAGTGATACCTACGGTGTATTTTTTGTGTGGAAAGAATGCTTATGTGAGGTTGCCGGCGAACTGGTATGGTACTTGTTACTTGGGAATAATATTTCCAAAGATTTATCATGCAGAGGATTTGGAGCTTTTGGAAGGTGGAAAGCATTCGAGAGTGAAGCGAGGTGCAAGTGCAGGAGCCATAGTAGGAGACATATTTGGAGCAATGATACCAAGTTTGGGAGTGATTTTGAATGATGTGAAGATCCGGAGATTGGCGACTGTGGTCGATGAGTTATCGATGAATACAGCAAAGTCGTTGATACTTGTGGATGGAGAGATGTTGTCGATAAGGACAATGGTTTTGCAGAATCGCCTTGCTTTGGATGTCCTATTGGCAAAAGAGGGCGGAGTCTGTAAAATGTTGAAGGTTCAAGAGTGCTGCACTTATATACCAGACCACAGCAAGGATCTGGAGAAATATATAAGTAACATCACTACGATCCATACGAAAATAGCGGATTTGACCGAAGAGGGAGTTTGGGAGAAAGTTGGCAAAGGATTTGGTCAAGTAGGGAGCTGGTTTGCAAATCTGGGAAAGGGATTCCTTGGCTACGTTCTGAGACCTCTCATTATAGTGGTGGTTGGTGTGGTTTGTCTGTGGGGTCTGGTCAGAGCATACAAGTGGTATCGAGCAGGCAGAGTTGAGAGGGCCTTGAGAGAAAATGAGACGAGGATGGCCAGACTGCAGGACAGTCACTATCGAAACATTAAGAGTTTGGAGAGATTCCGACAGGGGAGAATGGCAACAAGTTCTGTTTAGGTCGGTTCTTTCTCCAAGGGAGTTGAAAAGATGTGATGACAGGAGTCATCAAAGGGGGAACTGATAGAGCGCTATGCTCTCGTAAAAATTGTAGGGGTGCATCATAATCATCGTTAGTCTGTACCCGCATATATCCAGTTATATATCAATGAATGGCTAGTAAAATGTAGTTAACTTGCATTATTGGAGTGAATAGAAAAGTAATTGTGCTATTATAATCCTGCAAATGTAATGCTTAATTGAAACATGTTCAAAATG
Organism: Calotriton arnoldi; assembly: GCA_963921515.1. NCBI lineage: Eukaryota > Metazoa > Chordata > Amphibia > Caudata > Salamandridae > Calotriton > Calotriton arnoldi. Next base: position 72,561 of record CAWUFW010015598.1, on the reverse strand, counting down.
ATGCCTTGATGGATTAGGCCATGTGTAATCGAGATGCAGTAGTTTAAACGTGTGCCGTATTGAGTTGCACGTGTAGTTCACTTTTGCATATGAAATGTAATGAACTAATGCTTATAGAAGTGATCATAATTGTGTGTTTAAATTGTGTAATGGCCTGACTGCATATACGTAAAGGGAAGGCCTGATTCGTTCTTATGTTAGCTTATTTTGTAGGCAGAGAAGGTTCTCTTGGAAAGGCTCTCTGGGCACAGTTGGGAGATTCGTGCAGAGGGAAAGTTTGTTGAAACGTATCTTCTGTTGCAGGTGCAAGGACACATGCCTCGTTAGCGAAAGACTGGCTCTTTGTTTCACGAGTTAGGGTGGTGGGAGGCATGGAGATGGGAGTATAATGGAATGTAGGGATGATACTTTCAGCGGAGAAGGTGCCTGGGACTCAAGGTCATCGTAACCGTCCTGGATGAAGTAAGAGTTCGATGGAACAGTACGAGAAGGAAGACCTGGCCGAAGAGGCGTGAGAGGTGCGTGTTCGAGTGCATGTGCATTTTGTATTAGGGACAGTGCCCCGAGGGAGGAGGTAAGAGAAAAGGTAGAGGAGACCAGAGAGAAAGGCAGAGAGAAAAATTTAGGAAGGAGCATCTTAGAACGAGCTCGAAATGCTAAGTGAGTGCACTTCTTAGGAAGTCTTCACAGCTGACACCTTTTCTTTTACTCTTGCCTGGGAAGTTCGTTAAGTAGGTATGCCACCTTAGTGATAGAGTAGGGACAGCTAATGGTTTTATGTTTATTTAGGTAAATGAAGAATAATATAGAGATTGGAGCAGTTATCACTTGTCTAATACTTCTGGAGCTAACGATTCTTCTTATCCTGAGTCGGATGAGACTCCTGCGTAGGATGCTATTTGTATTAGTGCCCATTTATTTCTTTAACCTCGTGTTGAGGTGCTTGCACGTGCAGTTATTCTTGGCTGTAATAAACCCACAAAATTGAATTCGGAGTCAGTGGTCTTTTAAGGTAAACTGGATTCTAAATGTTGTCGTATAACTGAAAAGGATTTTCTTCCCTTCACACTATTCAGCAGGTAAAAAGATCCTGGCGACCTGAAGATTCTTAAAAGAGATAAGATAAGAATCAGCGTTATCATCAGCATTACAACAGTGGTAAACAATTGTACTATGCTCGCTGAACTCGAGACAGTAGACTTTCGCCTTGTGTCGTTTCTCATGACAATGAACTCTTTTCGGATATCAGTGATTGCCTCATATTTGTAACCAACCCAAATCCAAACAGGTGGAGCGGTAGAACCAAGTACGTCATGCTTGTAGCGTCGTGCCTGGGGCTACCAGGGTGATACGTCCTGGCAGCCCGGCGGTGTATGCAGATAGCCAGGCACACGCAAACTACTCGGTACACCTGTATAACAACTTGCGGTCGTCCCCTGAAATACCCACGGAGCGCCCCTTTATTTCTCTTATTCCTTCGGGTCACATGACCACCAATGGAAACCATTTTCCTTCTAGACGCTGGGGTGGGAGTAGAACCTCCCCTCCGGTGGTCCCAACATTACAATCCTCAACTTAGAAAAAACGCAAGAATATCTTTCTTTTTGTTTCTTTGAACCATCAAGTTACTTACTGGTGTCGGCATACGTCGTCAATGTCTTTTTCACGCTGATGTAGAACAAATGACAACAAAACAATGCATTAACAGCAAACTTTTGCAAAGGTTATAGGCCTCCCTCTGACTGAGGGGGCAAATGGCCCATCAGTGTCAAATGTCCACCACATAGTCTTTGAGCTTCTGGGATGGAGTGGGGTTGTGGCGGAGGTTATAAACTGGGAACCCTCGCTTCCCGCCGCTGGACCCAGCTGTGAAGACTCTCCGTCGGACTGTCCTCATTTAGGAGCCTGGAGTCCCCATGCAATAGAGGTTGTATCCAATTAGGGTCCGGGTGCCCTTCGTCCGACTAATGACATAGCAACAGGGTGTGAAGGTCATCCGCTTCTTCCTGGGAGTCACGTTGGTCATGTGGATCAGAATGGGGTTCACCGATTGTGACGTCTGCTCCTTCTGGGTGCTCCTCATCAGTTTTTGAAGTGTTGAAATGGTTGAACCAGTAAGCATTGCATGTGATTGTTTCTGAGCCTCTCACTGTCGTCATCATGGTTCTGCGACCACGAGTGATGCACCACGGTTGTCTTTCAAATGGGAGCCTAAACTTGCTCCCAGGGTGGCGATCTTTTTCTAGCACCATTTCTGTTGGCTGGGGGTAGGTCGGCAAGGTCCACCGGCACTGGGCAGTCTTTTGGTTCTTCGCTTGGCGCTTGGCTTCAGCTTGACTGACTAGACGCTCCACTTCAGTCCCTAAAGGGTGGTGTGGGATGGCATCTTCTACCCTCCGCTTAAAACAGAGATGGCTGGGCTCGATCCCTGTGGTGGTGTGGGGCGTTAAGCGAAAGTCCCTCAGGAAAACATGGATGGCCTGCTCGACACACTGCTGTTCTGTTTAAGCAATGCTAATGGTCTTGGTAATTGTTCTCATGAACCTCTCCACTTCCCTGTTTGCTTGTGGCCACTGGGGGGGGGGGGTTGATTTTCCGATGTTTAGTCCATCATGATGTAAGGTAGCTGGCGACCTCTTGCCTATTAAATGGTGGCCTGTTGCCTGTTCTCAGTTCCTTGATGAGGTCATAAGTAGCCATTATCTTTTCTAACTTGGGTATGACCTCTTCTACTGATGTCAACTTCACCACCTCTATCTCAGGATATTTAGAGTGGTCGTCTATGAAAACTAACATGTGACCCCTGTCTGGGAGGCTTCCGAAATCAGCACTAGCTCTGTGCGAGGTTATTTTGGGGATGTGCTTTGTGATGAAAGGGGTAGGGGGATCGGGACTGCTGATGGCTTGGCAAAGATTGCAGTGCTGTACTGTGTTCTCCATTCGTACGTCAAGTCCTGGAGACCACACCTTGACACAGAGTCTTTTCTTGGTCTTTACCATTCCATGGTGGCATCGGTGCACCAGGCCGACAAGCTGCTGGGTCAAACTCAAGGGGATTACTAGCCAGGGTCCTCGTAACAGGTACTTGCCTGGAATGACAGTGAGTTTTTCACATACGTGGTAGAGGGAGGTAAGACTTTTCACGCCGCCTCTGTACAACTCTGCAGTCTGGCATTGATGGTCTCCCAGGTCCCTGCCCACATCACCTCAATGGCCAGCCAGAGGTAGTCTTCCCTCTCTGTGGCTTTGATGATGTCTGCCATAGTGACAGGGAGGGGTCTGGATTTTTCAACAACTGGCTGGACTTACTCTTCTGCAGCTTCTGCTGCCTCCTGGGCTGTGGCGGGGTAGGCATGCTGAGACAGGGAGTCAGCAGAGTTGTGGATCCCTGGCTTGACCTCCACCGAGAGTTGGTACCCTTGTAATTGAAGTATACATTTTTTGATCCTCGGGGGCAGCTTCGAGGCAGATTCTTTGAACAGCGGGATCAGAGGTTTGTGTCCATGGTCACGGTAAAAGCATGGCTATAGAGGTAAAGGTGGAAGTGCCAGCACCCCCAGTGGATAGCAATTGCCTCCTTTTAGATGTGGGAATAGCATTGTTTTGTGGGTGTCAGCACTCTGCTTGTGTATTCAATAGGGGCCCTCTCCCCAAATGCCTGTCTTTGGGAAAGTACTGCTCTTAGGCCAGTGGGCTGACGTTGACAGATAGGTCTGTGTCTCGATTTGGATTGAAGTGTGCTACAGTGGTGGGCTCCAAAAGTGCCTGTTTGGTGGCTTGAAATGCCCTCTCTTGCTGTTCACCCCAAAGCCAGGGTGTGTCCACTCTGGTGAGGTCCCGGAATGGTTCTGTTAGGGTGGTGAGGTTCGTCATGAAACAACCACATTATGTGACCATCGCTAGGAAACTTCTGGTGCCAGTCATGTTGGAGCAGGCGAGTGCCGACTGTATGTCACAAGCATTTATGGTTGGCTGTTATTCCTTTTGCTGTGAATCTATAGCCAAAGAAGCATATTTCCTCCCAGAGGAACTCACATTTCTCCCAGTGAAGGGTGAGCCCACTGTCCTAGAGCCGGGTGAAGACAGCCAATAGGAGTTGAAGGTGGTCTTCTACGGTGGATGTGTGGACATGCTGACGTTCAGCACGCACAGAAGGCCAGTCAATGCCCCTCTGATGATATTCTGGAATACTTCTGTTGTGCTGCAGATTGCGAAATTTAGATGCTTGTACCCACTGAGCCCATGTGGGTGGAGAAAGTGGTGATGTGGCAGCACTCTGTCGCCAGAAGGATTTGATGGTACCCCGACCTCAGGTGCATCTTCATGAACCATCGTGATCCAGCAAGTTCACCCACACTGTCATCAACTGTTGGCGTTAGGTGTCGTTTGCGCTTTATGGCCGTGTTTGGGAGGTGCATGTCTACACATATCCTCACTTCTCCTGGTTGTTTTGGTTTCTTCGGCTTCCAGTTTCTTTAATTCCACATCCACTTTTGTCCGCAGATGAAATGCCACACGTCTATGGCTTAGGGCAGCTGGTTGCACTGACTGGCCAATGTCAAGTCAAAAGATTCTTTATTTTGGCCTGACAAGGCCATAAAAGCACAGATAAAAAGCATAAAAATACAATGACTGGCCAATGTGTAAATGGACGGTCTGCCCTTTGAGGCATCCGATTCTATTGGTCATGTGGCTGAATTCTCTGATCAGGCTGTCCACTGTGCTGACGTGCACCCCGAACGCAAAGTGGATGAGACAGAGGTGTTCAGCGGTGGGGCAGCTCACAAGTATGTCCGTTCCACCTTTCGTGATGTACACCCTGGCCCTGGTGACTTGGTCTCAATGTGCAATTGTGACGATGGAGGCCCCTGCAAGATGTAGGAACTTGGTGGTGCCAAACGTATAGACTTTGGAGGTCATAGGGTGAAGGGTCGGTGGCTTGAATTATGATTGGTGCATGGCCAGTGGCATGATATTGATGGAAGCACCTATATCTACTGCGCTGTGAGAGGGTGTCTTTCCGCCATGACCTGACAGCGGGAGCCCTCTGTATTTCTGTTGGGGCTGGTTCTACAGCACGGATCACATGTAAAGTGCCCTCAGATGGGTCATTGTCCATGTCATCTTCGTCTTACAGTTCAATGTCCACTTGGTTTGCCGTCTTTGCCTGGGATTGTCTCAGTTTGAGAATGGACCAGCACACCTTTGTGTAATGGTTGAGCTTCCCACACGCTGAGCACTTCTTCCCTTTTGCGGGCAATCTCTGGTGTGTGGGGTGGTGCCACCATACCATTGGCAGGGGTGAGGCGACAATTTGTTTCTCAATCGATCTTTCCTGGTGGTGGTGGGTACCTGAGTCACCTCATTGACCGGTTTCATCTTTATCGAGCACTGAAGGGCCGCTGCCATGTGCGCCGCTTGGGACTTCAAAAGTTCTTGGACCTGCTTAACACAAGGATGTCGACCATTGGCATCTGAGGTGCCTGGAGTTTGTGTTCCCTGAGTTTCATTGATGAACACCCCCAGATGAACTGTGCCCTGATCTGGTCCTGCTCATCTGGTAAAGTGCAGGTGCTTGCTAGCTCTCGCAGTTGGGCGTGGGACTCGTCCACTGCTCCTCTGGGGCTTGATGGGCTTATCGAAGCAATAACCTCTCATAATAGGGATTGGCAAGTGGCTTAAAATGCACTGTGGGGCGGTCTTCAGTGTGGCGTATGTGAAAGGCAGGCCTGCTTCCACCACGTTCTTGTCGAGTTTGTGGATCTCGTCTACCCTGAGGTGTAGGAGCATGGGGCATCGTCTGTCTGCTTCCAGGCCCACAGCTGCACAGTAGTTTGTGAGACGATCAATCCATGAGGCCCATTTGGTGGCTTGGGATGAGGGGACGCCAGAGACAATGAAGGGCTTGAGGACCAGGACTGATGCCATATCTTTTAGTCAATTTCCTGTGGCCGGTGGGTGGAAGGGAGTGGATGAACGACTTCTGAGATGTCGTTACGCTTCAGGGAGACTCCAGGAGGGCACACTAGCAAAGGAGGGTGGGTCAGGCAATGGGATCACAGACTGGCACTGACCTGTGGCAAGTGTGAGTGTCACAAGGCCGTAGATCATCCTGGAGGCATGCAAACTCATGTGGTGGCAGGGCCCTCCAGGTGTAGTTGGGGGTGCCATGCACAATACATGTGGCCCCTGAGGCTGCGCAGCGGGGTGGTGGCCAGGCAGGTGGGCCTTGTGCAGCCAATCAGGGCTGGGGCCCGAGGAACAGGTGTAGGGCCTCTGCAGGTGCCAAGCTGGGGTCTCATGGTGAAGGGAAAAGCACTCGGGCCTTCTCCTGCCTGGCGCAGGAGAAGAAAATACTTGGTTTCTGCCGAGGAGCGGCATTCATGTGGGAGGATGGGCAGGCTGATGGACTCTGCTGAGAAAGCCAGATCGGCCATGTGGGTGGGGCCCTAGGAGACTGGAGCATAGCTGCTGGGGACGAGCGGGAGGAGACGGGGATCTGCCTCCCTCGATGACCAATGTAGCATTGTGTCCTGGGCTACCAGGTTGATACAGCCTGGCAGCCCGGCGGTGTCCACAGATAGCCCGGCACACTCAAAATACTCCGGGCACTTGTATAACAACTCACTGTTGTCCCTGGGGACACCTGTATAACAACTTGCGGTCGTCCCCGTCAATACCCACGGTGGTGCCCTTTATTTCTCTTATCCCCTCGGGTCACATTCCTTTTGGATGCCAGGGTGAGAGGAGAACTTCCCCTCCGGCTGTCTCAACATTACATTGCTCATCCTAGCCAATATTTGCAACAAAAATTCACAGTAACGTCCAAAGTGTGCAAACAGAGGAGACTTACAACATATTGCGGCCTCTGGTCATATTGAGCAACCCAATCATGTTGAGTCATCATCCACATTCTGTGGCACCTGTAGCTGGCTGGTGCAATCTAAGATTGGCATGACTCTACCCTTGCTTCCAAGGCTTACACTATGGCAAAACACTGCTGTCCCATTCTCTCCTCCCTTTCGAGGATCACACTCTCACATTCTGCCCATAAAGTAAGTTCTCTCCTCCACTTTTCCAGGTCGGCTCCTGTCAAACTCGTCCAAGTGATAGCTATTTGGCACCAAGCTAGGACTAATGCCTGATCCATAAATGTGCTTTTCACCAAGTTAGCTGTGGTTCCAGGTAAATTACCCAAAAGGCACACCATAGGAGAGAAGGGAATGTTGCTCTCTGTAGCGCTGTGAACGATCCGAAGTATCATTTCACAAAATCCTTTAAGCGAAGGGCAACTCCAAACCATATGGTAGAAGTTTGCGCTTACATCCGCACATCTGGGGAACGCCATGCTCGCGTCAGGAAACATACGTTTGATTATTTTAGGAGTTTTGTACATGTGATGCAGGTGATCATTTTGTATCAATTTAAAATTTGTAGGAGCGTTTTAGTATGGTGGACCAGTCAGCATCTGAAATTTGAATACCCTTGTCTGCCACCCATGCATTCTGTAAAGCTGGCAGGTCATCCCTGGTCGCCCCAAAAGTGAGCAGTATAAAATGGTGATTGCCCTGGTCTTACCATCAATAATGAAAATGTATTGTGAACATTTGTGCTCGGGGGTTCCTCTGTGCACCTTTACCACCACTTCCACACCATCCCCATTAATGCACCATGGACCAGAAAGCTTCTCTGGGGTAAATCGTACCCCTCAATGAGCTCCCGATAGTCAGTGTCATTTCCCCCTGCAAGCAGGCTGCCCACCACCGTAAGGCCAACTCCGCCCATTCATACAGCCCTTCCAGTTTCTTTGGATTAGGGAAATCATGTATGTGTTCTCTGTAATGCGGGCATCCAGATGAACAGCAGTGTCTGAATCAAGATGCCACTGCCATTGACAACTGATTTTCCAAAAAAGCATTAAGTAATAATTGCAACAAGAGAGCCCCAGGTGGGCACCAGGGTCAGACATAGCCATTTCCTCCCGAATGGTTGCCCACCATCTATATGCCGACTGTAGCTGGGTAGCTATATAATAAAGCTCGAAATCAGGCCTCTCTCTCCTGTAAGAGGTCTCAGCTTAGCTAGTGCTATCCTACACTGTTTTGTACACCAGATTAACGTCAACGGAATTGTATCCATCTCATGAAACACTGTTTTGAGTATCTTTATGGGAAGAGCAGCAAAATAATAAAGTAGTTTCTTTTTTTTCTTTTTTCTTTTCAAGAGGACTATCTTTTGCAAAACTGAGATTGGCAGATAGCACCAAAACTCGATGGACGGTTTAAGAGAAGTCACTGCTGCCATGACATTCCCTTCAGCAAATCGTGCTCTGATCAATACATTCAGACACCCGTGTTGCGGAAATCCTCTATGGCCCCCACAACACCCTGCATGTCCGACTCGGCTCCTTGCAGATAAAGCAGCAGATTGTCAGCGTAAAACGATATGCATAATGTGCACCCGTCAATGGGTATCCCCTGGTAGTGCCAGCCCTGTAAAACTGTCAGCATGAGCGGCTGCACTGCCAATGCAAACAATGCAGGAACAAGCATTTGCAATGCAATTGGTCTCGCATTTGTGAAAGTGAGATCTATTGGCATTGTAAATGTTATTTAATTTTTACTTACGTTTATTGTATTTAGTGAAGTGTATGTATGTTGTTTATAGTGGAATCATGTGGTTTGATTTGGATTGTGTAGTGTATTTGTATTTTTGAAATATGCGGAATGGTAAATTGATAAAGACAACTGTTGGTATGTGACATGGAGTAGATCCATGTGGAGTTTAATTATGTGGTATGGAGTGGAGTGTAAATATGTTGTGTGGTATGGAATTGTGTGGATTTGTGTGGAATTGTGTGGCATGGTGTGGAATTATGTGGAGTGTAAATATGGGGCAGATTGTGGAGTTTAATTTTGTTGAGTGTAATTATGTGTTTTGGAGCTGAGTGGATATATGTGGAGTATAAATATGTGGCTGGAAGTGCAATTATGTAAGTTGGAGCGTAATTATGTGTAGTGTAATTATTAGGAGTTGAATTGTGTTTTGTGGAGTGTAATGGAATTATGTGGCATGGAGTGGTGTTATGTTAAGTGGAATTATGTGGCATGGAGCTGAGTGGACATTTATGGAGTTGAATTTGATGGATTGGCATTACGTGGTATGTAGTGGAATAATGTGGAGTTGATTTGTGTAGTGTGGAATTATTAGATGGTTGAATGTGTTGTGTAGTGGATCTATGTGGTGTGCATTTGTGTGGACAGGTTTTCACTAATGTTTAGTAAGGCCAAAATAGTCTGTAAGGTGTGCGCTGGGGTTGTATACAATGTGTAGACACCTACTTCATAAAAGCAGCCTTTTTCAAACAGCATAAGGTGTCTTTCATGGTTTGCACAACACATGTTGTGGCTCCTGCATTTTCAAAAGCTATGTAGGAGCGAGAAGGGAGTTTCACAACAGCAAATAACCCTATACGTGCAAAACCAACCCTTTATGTAGGAGCGAGAAGGGAGTTTCACAACAGCAAATAACCCTATGTGTCAAACACAACCTGGATGCTACACCACACACGCAGAAGCTATTACAATGATTGGCCCCTTCCACCCTCTGCTCTGATCCTGGCTCAACCCCACTTCCCAGGTGTGGAGTAAGCCCATTGTAAAGAAACACAGAGTTAAGTGGGGACAGGAAGAGTGGGCGACACCCCAGTGAATGAAGCATATTATAGCCACTTGAGCCATTGGGGGTCTTTAATCCTTGCCAAATGGAAATTAAAGAGGCCCACAGAAAGGAAAGGCAAACAAATGAATTGAGGGGAGGAACAGGACACAGGAATGGAACTGGAGGAGAAAGAATTAAGAGATGCAGGAACCATGCGCTAAAAGAAAGAGATCACAGACATGGAAGCAAGTGGGGGGGGCAAGCAGAAGTAGAACCAGTAAGTGATGAGGCGAGGAAGCAAACAGACAGTATGATCGAAAACAGCAGGGACGAGGCACAGACAACAAACATGCGCACATATCACAACACATGGGGACACCTGAGGAGCAAAACAAAAAATACACTGCCCAGGCCCCAGCTGACCCCCCACAAATCAAAGCATTGCAAACTAAAAAATGCAAACCTACCTCAGACACAAGAAGGGGCATCCACAGCCGAGGATGGAGCTGAGGCGTCCATGGAGAAGACCGCCCCAGAGCTTGTCCCCATGCCCGCGAGCTGGCCAACATCTTGCAATGCAAAAGCCATTGAAATGGATCCACACCCCATGGAAACCCCAAGTGTCAGCCACCGCCTCCAGGGTTCACAGCGTGGAGCCCCACCATGGTCCCACAGCTTCCAAGTTCCATACTCCACCATGTGCGACATCCCCATGCCCTCGGTGTGCACGTGTGACACTCCAAAAATGCATGAAACTTCCCGAGAGACACCTCAACGTGAGCAGACGAAAGCAGCCATGTCCATGCACTGAGACAAACACAGGCAATAGGCCCCTTTGTGAAACGAAGTGGTCACCCAGCCCTGTCCCTCCCCATTCAAGGCATCGGCTTCCCAGGTCCTGCACACAAGTGATGATGACACAAAATTCAGAACTGCCTGTCTAGAGTCCCACACACAGAATCTGATGCAACACAATCCTTTTGCCCCTTCAGCACAAAAAAATAGATTTGCCCTGCATAGCCGACCCCCACCACAGCTCACCATCACCGGACAAACTCAATTAATCTGGTTATAGACACATGCAAACAACAAAAATGAAGCACCTAGCCCTAACCAAAATGTAGCAATGGCAGCACCGTCATTTGTGAAAATCGCTTGGGCAACACACCAATACAGTTTTGCAGGCCTCAGGAATGCAAAACGTTGCACGCCTCTTCTAATAATGCATGCAGAAAAACACCCACCTCCTCATCCTGCCCCACCGATGGAGGCACACTGAACCACAAGGAAGTGAAGCCCACTACACTCATCAAAGTACACAGTGAGCAACAAGCGAAGACTGCCCCATTCCATGTTGCCCACTTGCAATCCACCACACTGGACATCACATTCTCTGTGATGAACTGCCCCGAGTGCATGCCACCCACGAACAAGGCAGAAGGAGAGGACACTGAGACATGCAGGACAACCCAGCGCCAGCCAATGAGAGCAGTGCATTCACTGGTGGCAGAGCTGTCACTTCGCCCATTCCACCTTGAAGCAGCCACGGACCTCCCACACAGCGCCCACGAGAAAAGAAGACAATGATCCAAGGCTCGGTTCTTCCGAAGCGGGTGCCATGCTGCCAAAACAAAATGCCCATGGCGTCCAAAAGCATACAAGCAAAAACATTCTGTACAATTCAAACAGCAACACACGCCTCTTTCCTTTGCCCTTCCAAAAGCAATTTTAACAAGCACGGAATCGAAACCTGTGGTGGGCGCGCACCACAGAGGAGCCGAACGCGGGAATCGAAACCAGTGGTGCGCGCCCACCACAGAGGTTCGGGGGGGCGAGGGAGCCTGTCGTCTGTGCCGCGCGCTGATGCGCGTCCTAGACACGGACGGGAATGGGCGGAGCAAAGGCGGGACATGCGCCCGCCTTTGCCCAATTGCGTGCCGTTTTTTTTTTTAAAAAGCACGCTACAGCCAATGCCAGCCTGCGAAAGCAAAACCACACGCACGAGCGTGTGGTTAGCTTTCTGAAGCCCATACAAGAGGTCTCGCGCTGCGTGAGCAGAGCTACGCACTGCAACGCTAGGCGTGAGACCTAAAAAGGGGACACCCCTATCTCATTCCCCTGCTCACGTTACAAGGCTCCAAGATTATAGGGCCCGTTCTGATGCTAGCCAAGGAACTTGTATAAAGTAGCTTGGTCCATTTTAGGAAGCTATGGCCCTCTCCCAAGCCTCACATCGCTGCATACAAGAAGTCCCACTAAAGGGAATCAAATGCCTTTTCTATGCCTATGGGCAACACCAAAGCCGGGGAACTAGCAGTCTGGAGGTCGTCCAACATCTATGTTAGCCTTCTTGTTAGACCTGGCATCCTTGGCATGGTTTCCCCTGACTTTTTTGCCTTCTGACCACCTGTTTTACTGACTTCATTTTTACTGGTCTTAATAATCTGGGTACTTTTCCACTGCTAACCAGTGCTATAGTGCATATGCTCTGTACTTAAAACACGATAACATTGGCTTATCCACAAATGGCTTATTTCCATACCAACAAGCTTTATTCGACGTCAAGTCATAAAAGCACAATACATATATACAGAATAAAACTCCATGATAAAATATATATACATTATTAAAACCCAAGCTTGGTACTTCATGACAACGACGATTCCATATAAGGTTAAAAAACATTTTAAAATTACTTTAAGGTAGTATGGCGTAAAATCAGTAAGAGTACATATCAAACATTAAGGCCTGAGATATATGAAAGAATTACGATCGTTAAAATACATTTCATACTATTGGATGTTATTCAGACCATATGCCAATGACTTAACGAACCCTTCAAAGTGCCTAAAGTGCCTGTTGTGCCTTCAATATGATGGTCCAAGACCATCCAAGAAATTTTGCCACTGCAATAACGATGGGAGCTGACGTGTTCGTACGCAGTATTCTTAGCGCCTCCCCACTCACTCTGGTCCCCAATGTCCTACAAATTGGTGCCAGCCATGCACGGCGTGGCCCTACATACGCGGGGCATGTGAACAGCAAATGGGCCGTTGACTCTGTCTGGGCCATGCACGTGGGAGAAACTCTATCGCCCTCTGCGATCCATCCTGCTGTATAGGATCTAATGGGAAGTGAGCCTACCCTAAACTCGAAATACAATTTCCGTTCCTGAGGTTTAGCTATTATGTCCCAGTATTGCTCCAGGCGTGGGAATGGTTTAAAGTCCATAAAACAGCCCGTAAGAGAGGACGTATCCACATTTCTGTAAGTATTAAAAGCAATGGTGGCCCAGTATTTCTCTTTTAGGGTCTCCTTTGGCGGAAAAGGCACCACTGAGGGATTCTCCCAGAGCGTTTCCAAACCCATACTTACTAGGCTGGCTCTGACCTCCCTGAGCCATTTAATTTTATGAAAGCAGTCAGCACTGGGTACTTTCCCACTGCTAACCAGTGCTATAGTGCATATGTTCTGTACTTAAAACACGATAACATTGGCTTATCCACAAATGGCTTATTTAATTTATATAGGTCCCTAGTAAAGTGCACTACATGTGCCCAGGGCCTGAAAATTAAATGCTACTAGTAGACCTGCAGCACTGATTGTGCCACACACTCAAGTAACCTCTTAAACATGTCTCAGGCCTGCCATTGCAGACACTGTGTGTGCAGTTTTAAACTGCCATGTATACCTAGCAAGCTAACTCTCTTGCCAGGCCCAAATCTTCCTTTTTAATACATATAAGCCACCCCTAAGGTAGACCCTGGACAGCCCCAAGGGAGGGTGAAGTGTATTTAAAAGGTTGAACATATACTTTTAGGTTTTACATGTCCAAATTGTGAAAAAGTCTTAAATTTGTTTTTTACTACTGCAAGGCCTATCTCACCCATTGTGGTAACATTGGGGTTACCTTATTACACTTTATAAGTGTCATTTCCAATTGGGAAAAGATCGATATTTCGATTTTGGTGTCTCTGGACTCACAATTTAAAGTCACAAATTATGGTAAAGTTGGATTGTAAGTTGCACATCTGAAAATGCCATGTTTAGAAAGTTAGAAGTTGTCAGCTTACAGGGCCAACCCCTTCAGATATAAAATGTTTAGAAAGTTGGCATTTTCTTACTTCAACAATTCTGTGCCTCTACTTTGTCTCTGAATACACATCTGGGGTGGGTGACAGTTGGGCTTTGTGCATTTCCTATAGACAGCCACACACAAAGAGAGCTTAGTTGTGCATGGTGGGCCATTCACAACCTGATGGGCCATCACCAGGCTGATGGGCTGTCCTGGACAAGATGGGAGGGAGGACCTGACACTTGCACCTGAATACGGCTGTGCCTGTCCCCACACAATGAGCTGCATACCCCCTTATAGTGAGTCTGGAACCAGGACAGGGACCTTGTGCACTTCAAAGGCCTCTCTTTGAATTCTCCGGCACTTCAAAGGCACCATTGGGTAAAAGTACTGGACCCCTGACAACACCAACTCAGTACACTTCTGGACCTGAGGGCATTCTGCCAGGAAAAAGGACTGCTGTGCTGCTGAAAGTGCTGTCACTCTATTGAATTCTGATGGACTTTGCTGAACTCCTGCTTTGCTGTGCCTGCCCTGCTGACTGCTGCCTGCTGCCCTCCTTGCCTGGGAGTGAGAAGGACTGGACCTGCATCTCTACTTCCCCAGAACCAAAGTGACTCCAAGGGCTTGCTGGCTTTCCTCCTGTTCTGAAGTCTCAGGGATATCAAAGACTTCCAACAACTCTGCTACAGCCTCAGGACTCGGCCAACTCTGAGTGTTGCCCTGCCAAGTGGTGCCAATCCAGCCCTGAGCCCTTGGAAGTGGGTTTTCTGGCTGTTGCGCCGGTCAGAACCAATGCATCTCACCTCGACGCCAACACATCGCCGCTGCTGCCGAGGAAATCACAACGCCGGCTGCGCAACTTGATGACGACGCATCTCCGACTGCACATATCGGAACCAACGCATCGCCTACATCCAGAAGATGAAGAAATGGTTCCCTGACAATAGGTCTGTAGGGAAGGCACCCTTAAAGTGCTTTGATTGTCAGAAGGAAGGACAATTCAAGGGAGATGCCAAGTGTCCCAAGCAGGCACAGCCCCCCACCAGTGGGCAGTCACTGGGGATGGCTAGTGTAGCGCTTAGGGAGAAGATTGTCACAGATAGTTTGGGGGACAGTGCAGACGTTACCCTAGTGTCCCTGGGTGATGGGGAGATGGTGCAGAGGACCCACATACCTGACAATACTAGGAAGTACAGTCAGTGGGTCACCATCAATGGGCAGAGGGTGGAGGCTCTGAGAGACAGAGAAGCCAGTATGACCACCGTCAGGTGCATCTGGTGTCTTCACAGCAGGTAGTCCGTAATGTGTTCCACCAGGTTGCTTCTGCTGACAACTGTGAGAGCCACTACCCAGTGCCTCTGGTTCCCTTTGTATGGAGGGGGTCTCAGGTTTCTTGAGGGTAGCTCTGAGTCCATCCATGCCTGTGGATTGTCTGCTTGGCAATGACCTGTTGCATACCACCTGGAAGGAGGTGGAGCTCAGGTCACACTTTGAGATGTTAGGGTTGCCTGAGCGAGTGTGCCTGACCACACGGTCCATGGCAGCCCGAGGTTATAGTCAAGAAGACCCGGTGCCTGGAAGAATGGCCCAGCCATAAATAGGAAGTGTAAGGTATGCTGGAAACCCGCTCCTGAGACACCCACGGTCCCCGAGGAGGCTGAACCTGAGGGGGATGCCCCAGTACCTACATGGGAGGACGTGGCCAAACTGGGGAACCTGGGAGGAATTCTGCAAGGTGCAAAGGGAATGCCCTTCTCTTGTGGGTCTGCGGCAGTAGGATGAGACCCAGACAGCTGGTGACGCCTCTGGCAAGCACCTGATTTATTGGGAGAATGATCTCCTCTATAGTGAGCCTAAGGCTCCTGAGTTTGGTGCAACACATGTGTTTGTGGTCCCCCAGTGCTACAGGACCTTCCTACTGGGTTTGGCTCATGATGTGCCACTGGCAGGTCATTTGGGGCTAGACAAGACGTGGCTTGTAACCCACTTTTATTGGTGTCAAATGAGGAAGGCCTCAGATGCATACTGTGTTATGTCCCGTATAGAGGCCCTAATGTAGACCCATTCATACATGCCCTAAAATGGACGTATTCGTATTTGACCTAATACGGTCATATTCGTACTTGCCCTATTATGGTCAAAGCCGCATATGCCTTATTACGGTCATAACTGTACATGTCCTATTATAGTCATGATTCCTTATATAGGCATGATCTTTCACCTACATTGGTCCTCGCTAGTACACAACGAGCTCTGAGGGCTGAACGTTATCTATCCTGTGGTTTTGAATACAGCAGGGTTTTTCCCAAACACAGGCCCACACTGTACTCATCAATTATGCATGGCTCTCTAGGAATACACCACCTGCATAATATGTATGTACAAAGTTCACCCCTGACGTCTTCCTCACGTCTAACAAGGGCCAATACAAACCATACGACGCAACTAGAGTCTTCAGGGTATAAATACACCACATCTTACCCCGGTAAGATAGAGGGAACCGAGACTTCCATGCTGACACACTGACAAGAGACGCTGAGGCTCCTGCATGCAGTCGCTCCCGCTGACAGCGGTCTGACACAGCTCTTGCGGGGTGTCCAACTCGAGACCAGGACAGGGTCCCACACTCTCTCTATTCAGGTATGGGGGTTCGACTAAATCCTCGAAGGATTCTTGGCTCTTAGGCTTTTAGACCTACACATATGCTAGGTGCACTCAGGTACATCTAGTTAGGCATCGTAGGAGTACGCGCACTTTTCATAATGCTTTTATATTAATGTATGTATTCATGATTATCGCAATATGGTAGAACTGTTCTATCCATTTGCTTTTATCGTACTGCTGATAATATATCTCTGCTATTGTCTGCTGGTTGCCGCAGCACATATATTTTACACTAGAATAACAACTGTTCAATAAATACTTATTGAAACGCCCGGACTTTTTATTCTGTGTAACTCTCTGAGACAAACCGAATAAGTAAGCACGAGTGACTGAGCGAAAAGTAGTATATTGTTTCCACGATTCTGAGGAATTTGGGTTGTCATGGGCTAAGGTTGCCAGAAACTTATCTCTCCCCGATAAGAGGAGATTCTAGTGGCACTGTGAGCTGGCTAATGCAAATCAGGCTAACATACGCGGTGGGGGTGCACAGAATCAGTCAGTCACCGAGCCCACAGTTTATGTTATCCAAACGCACAGGTCCTGCAGGGGTACTATAGGAACTACACGACATGGCGCCGCCAACGTTGGTTTGGTACTTATTTAACAGTAGAATCTGAGTAGTTCAGTCATGCTATTCTCAGAGAACCTACTTACAAAACACCAGAGACGTCTGGAGTGGGTGGGCACAAAATCCGCCACAGCTGAGTAGTACGAGAATACTATTTATTCGGCTTTTGGTTAATCAAGCTTGAAGGACATTTAGTTCCTAAATTGTGCATAACACCTCTTCCTCTAAACATGACAGGTTCAGGGGATGAGAGAGTTGACCTGAACGTTTTAGAGGGAGAAGAAGATCCTGAAGATGCAATACAAATTGCACCAAAATTCAGAAGGACAGTCACCCTAAGACTATTAGAAAATGGCTTACCAGCCAATGGTTGCAATTGGTAGGTACCTCTCGGACCATGAATTACCTAGTCCTTTTAACTACGCAGGTCTATTCATAGTACCTCCGTGTATTAACAAAATGAACTGTGGTTATTTCAATTCTATTCTAAACAGTGAGCCAACATGTGAGTATTTTCCAATATAAACAACACAATTCGTACAAAATATTGCAGCAATACGTATTTACTTCATACTTTTTGTTTTTTCTCCTTTAAGTCAAGCAAACATTATATCACAATAGTACTTTTTACAGATTGGTACCTATTTGTGATTGTTTCACATTAAAAACTTTATATACACTGCAAAATAGGGAAAGTGCAAAAGAAAACTTTATCAGCAATACATAGTTAAACTTGTTGTGAATCTAGACAGTCCTACTATCTTGTTGTGTATCGGGGTTTAGGGACCTGTTACTCCTCGATACTTGTACATAAACTGGTCCAGAAGGGAGAGGTCAGAGACCACCTGGGTACGTTTTGGGCAGGTAAGCCGTCCGTGTTCGGCTTAACTTGAGTGTCATTGGTGACTCGTCAATTCCATCCGGTGATACTCTTGGCCTCTGTGATGATAAGAGGGGGAGGGAGTGTTGGTGCCGACGCGTTTCGACCTTCGTGTGGGGGACCGTGAGGATTTGGAGAAGGTCTTCCTCAGGGCTGGGAACTTCGGTGTAGGACGCTTGGATTAAATAGTAAGAGAGAGTATTAGTCTCTTGTTTCTACTGTGCCATAGATTAAATAGGAAAGTATTTACAACAGACATGTGTACATTCCATACCTAATTTGAGTCAGGTGATCTTTTGTTCTGGCTGTGGCATCACGACGCCATGGTTCAGCATCACGGTTTACTCTTTGTGTGCTGTTTTTCTCTGGGGGTTGAGAAAAGGAGCATCATGTTAGGTATTGATCTCGCAGAGCAAAGATGGTAAACTATTTAGGCCTTTAAGTTGAGCTCTTGTGGGGTGGGAGCATGCACTGCTTAGTTGCGTGGGGGGGTCGGTGCTGCTAATTGGTCTGTGACCGGCGTGGTAGAAACTCGAATGACAGCCCCGTGGTCTGTGCGTGTCGCTGCATGCAGGTGTTCATCAGGGGACAACATATCTTTAGTGGTGTTCCCCTTTGTGGTTTTCACCGGGGTGTGATTTATTTACGGTCAGGACTCCCTGATGTGGCAAACCTCATGCATCCCTTTGTCTTTGTGTCATACTACAAGCGTCCGTCTGATCTCATATTCCTTTTCGCGTGTTACCTTTGGCGTTTTTTTGGTGCAAGGCTTCCGCTTCGGATAGTGTGCGCTATTCCTCTCGCGTCTTCCCAATTTCCGCGTTGTTCGTGTGACTTGTGTTGCAGCCATTGCCATCCTTTTGTTCCGGCTGTGCGTGATGTCATTCCGCGCTGGTCGGCTCATTGCCTGACTCGAATGCCTGACTTCCGGTGCCGGTTTCCATAGTTACGTCAACGCCTCTTCGCTCAGGTGCTGAGTGGCGGCTTTGCGTTGGGAGCTTGTTTTAGAATGACGGCGATTTTGCGTTGGGAGCTTGTTTTAGAATGACAGCGATGCTGTCAGAGTTGGATTCCCCCCCAGGTCGTTCGCTACACACAGGACGTTATGATTAAAAGCAGTGCATAATTTCCGAGTTTCGTTGAGACCGTTGTCTGTTGTGCCCAATTTTAGGATGATTTTCACTTCGAAGTTGTCCAAAAGTGTATCTGAAATTTGGCCCTTGACATGTTTTAACACTGTCCACTGCATTTCATGTTTGCCACTTTTGGACAACTTTGAAGCGCAATTCATCCTAAAATTGGGCACCGGAAGTCAGGCTATGAGCCGACCAGCGCGGAACGACATCATGCACAGCCGGAACAAAAGGATGGCAATGGCTGCAACACAAGTCACACGAACAACGAGGAAATCGGGAAGACGAGAGAGGAATAGCGCGCATTATCCGAAGCGGAAGCCTGGCACCAAAGAAACGCCAAAGGTAACACGCAGAAAGGAATATGAGATCAGACGGACGCTTGTAGTATGACACAAAGACAAAGGGATGCATGAGGTTTAGCCACATCAGGGAGTCCTGACCGTAAATAAATCACACCCCGGTGAAAACCACAAAGGGGAACACCACTAAAGATATGTTGTCCCCTGATGAACACCTGCATGCAGCGACACTCACAGACCACGGGGTTGTCATTCGAGTTTCTACCACGCCGGTCACAAACCAATTAGCAGCACCGACCTCCCCACGCAACTAAGCAGTGCATGCTCCAACCCCACAAGAGCTCAACTTAAAGGCCTAAATAGTTTACCATCTTTGCTCTGCGAGATTAATACCTAA
The DNA here is from genome assembly GCA_963921515.1 of Calotriton arnoldi. Taxonomy (NCBI): domain Eukaryota; kingdom Metazoa; phylum Chordata; class Amphibia; order Caudata; family Salamandridae; genus Calotriton; species Calotriton arnoldi. The sequence goes on along the minus strand of CAWUFW010015598.1, from coordinate 52,879 downwards.
CATGATGCTCTTTTTCTCAACCCCCAGAGAAAAATAGCACACAAAGAGTAAACCGTGATGCTGAACCATGGCGTCTTGATGCCACAGCCAGAACAAAAGATCACCTGACTCAAATTAGGTATGGAATGTACACATGTCTGTTGTAAATACTTTCCTATTTAATCTATGGCACAGTAGAAACAAGAGACTAATACTCTCTCTTACTATTTAATCCAAGCGTCCTACACTGAAGTTCCCAGCCCTGAGGAAGACCGTCTCCAAATCCTCACGGTCCCCCACACGAAGGTCGAAACGCGTCGGCACCAACACTCCCTCCCCCTCTTATCATCACAGAGGCCAAGAGTATCACCGGATGGAATTGACGAGTCACCAATGACACTCAAGTTAAGCCGAACACAGGTGGCTTACCTGCCCAAAACGTACCCAGGTGGTCTCTGACCTCTCCCTTCCGGACCGGTTTATGTACAAGTATCGAGGAGTAATAGGTCCCTAAATCCCAATACACAACAAGATAGTAGGACTGTCTAGATTCACAACAAGTTTAACTATGTATTGCTGATAACGTTTTCTTTTGCACTTTCCCTATTTTGCAGTGTATATAAAGCTTTTAATGTGAAACAATCACAAATAGGCACCAATCTGTAAAAAGTACTATTGTGATATAATGTTTGCTTGACTTAAAGGAGAAAAAACAAAAAGTATGAAGTAAATACGTATTTCTGCAATATTTTATACGAATTGTGTTGTTTATATTGGAAAATACTCACATGTTGGCTCACTGTTTAGAATAGAATTGAAATAACCACAGTTTATTTTTTGAACACACGGAGGTACTATGAGTAGACCTGCGTAGTTAAAAGGACTAGGTAATTCATGGTCCGAGAGGTACCTACCAATTGCAACGCTTAAATGATTCCAGCCTCTCTGGTCCGTAATAGAATCACTCCCCCTCTTTATGGAACGTTACCATCCAAGGGTGGCATGGTAGTTTTCGTGATTGAGGCACACGAATCAAACAAAACAGAGGTATTCTATTCATGGGTTACACTCCCAGCAGCAATTGCCATAACAAAGACATTTCACTACTATTTGAGAGGAGATGCACCACATGAATATGCCCCGTTTGAGGACATAGAGATTCCACTCACTTACCAGGAACATTATTACTGGTTTAATGGCGCCCTACCCCACGTACGAGGAAGAGTAAGATTAGGCCCGCTCGGAGGAGACGGGGCCACATGGCCAATACTAGCGGCTTACACACCGCACCCTGACATTGGAACAATGCCACAGCCAGAATTACTCGTACAACACAGAGATTTAATTAAAATCTACAGAAACGTGACACAATTCGTCATGAGGACTTTAACAATCCAACCTGCACCAGGTGCAGCAAATAGTACTCCAGCTCAGGGTACAGGAAATAAAATTACTCCTCAAACATTACACGCGGTAATGGTCAAAATGCCCGCAAAACTTAAACAAATACCATTCTGGATAGCTCAGAAAATAACTCAGCTTGAGGCAGTATTCCCGAATACTACCACCTATGAAAAACACAGAATTCTAACAATCTGCTTGCCCATGAGGATCACACCACAAGTAGAGGACTGCACCTCTTGGGGTTCAGTCTTCGCTGCCATATATACCAGAACACATGGTATCCGGGCCTTAGCAGTGGTACCAAAAATATTGAGACAGATACAAAATGAGTACGGAGCAGAGCCTGCCCTTAACTTAGGGATGAAGTTACTAAATAACTTTGACCAGGTATCAGCCATAATACTAGCTAACATTAAGGGGGAAGCAGCTTCAGTGGAGATCCGCCAATGCCTAAGGGAGTTCGGTCCAATAGATCAACAACACGAACTACCCAAAATAATTGAAACTGCATATGCAGAATTAGGCAGAGACAGTCTAGGTGGGAAAGCATTAAAACCACAACTGGTGGGCAGTCCTGAAAAGGACACTACAAAGCAGACACCTACTTCTTCTAAAAAGAAGTGGGAAAATAAAAAACAACAAAAATCTAAAGACAGCAGATCTCAATCCAGAGGTAGGTCTCCTCAACAGGAGCCTTCTGAAAGGAGGTATAACCTCAGGAATAGGGATAATATTAAAAAACCTGACAAGTATCAGGATACTGATACTCGTTCCTCTCGTTCCTTTCAGGGTTCATCAAAAACTCCGAGAGGGAAGGACGGTCAGAGGAGCGTACAAAGTCCAGAGACACGCAACGCGCTGCGGACTACGCACCTAAAAAAGAAGATAAACAAAAACAGAAACCTCAGTTTAAAAAGAAGAAGGTAGCAGGTCTCAATATCAGACATGCCCAGAATTCTGAGGACACAGCTTCTGAACGGGGAATGGGCTCTGAGGATGCTAGACAGCACGGCAGAAGTAACAATAGCTTGCCAGAACCTGAAGGAATTTCTGGTGACAGCGGAGTTGAGTGAGTATATCATGGTGGAAACACCTGATACTCGGGTAAGTGTCCCACATAAGTTACATGAGATAACACTCCGGCTGGAGGGGGACAAGCCCAGGAAAATTAAAGGTCTCTTTTGGAAAAATCTGTCATCTGGTTATGACATTCTATTAGCAGAACAAGACTGGCCGCCAGCATTCGTCATGGAGTGCCCAAGGGGAGAAACTGTAATTTTTCCAGCCTTTTCCGACCTCGTTCCCATTCACCTAAAACATGCATATGCGCAGGAGTAGGCGGTTGCCCTAGCTCCAGCATTGTACAAAAATCATGTTGGTTGGGGTGAGGATTCAACCCACCACGTGATCCCGTTAAAAGTTTCCCCAAATGCTCAAAGGCAATACCCTATAAAGCAGGAAGCTAAAAAACAAGTCAGGGAGATCCTAGATCAACTAGAATACCAGGGGTGATAGAAAATTGCACTTCACCTATGAACAATCCTTTGTTTCCCGTAATGAAACCTGACAACACATATCGTTTAGTTTTGGATTACAGACATTTAAACACTTGCACAAAGACATTTGCAGTTCAAAATGCACACAGTGCCGCATTAATGAAAAACATTGTGCGCAAAAAATACAAAACAACACTAGATATCTCAAATGGATTTTTCTGCCAAAATATAGCGCGTGAAAGCAGGTATCTGACCGCATTCAGTGCGTTAGGGTCCCAGCTACAATTTTGTCGACTAGCCCAAGGGTATAAAAATAGCCCTGGGGTATTTTCAGCAAGAGTAACAGAGTTACTCCAAAATTTGGATGAAGAAGCATTGTCCTATGTGGATGATATTTATCTGACGGACGATGACTTACCGAGGCACTTGACTAGGGTGAGCACCATTATTATGGGATTCGCCTCTGAGGGCTATCAATTTAATTTCAAAAATCTAAAATTGCCCACCTCAGTGTTCTATTTTTAGGATATGAGCTGTCAAGTGAAGGAAAAAGCCTAGCAGCAAACTTTTTAGAAAAATGTGCGCTGCTTCAACCTCCAAAATCATTAAAGAATTTACAATCAATTCTGGGATTCCTAAATTTTGGTCGAACATACATTTTGCATTACGCAGAAAGAGTAAAACCTTTCTACGACTTAATAAAACCTGATTTTTCAGTCAGACAATGGGCACAGGAACATACAAATATCCTGCGTTCCCTACAGGAAGACATGATAGCTTCTAAACATTTACAGACATGCGTAAACGTACGCAACTTAGTGATCCGAGTAATAGCGGGTCAATGCGGGTACACTTATTTGACTTTCAATGAAGGCGAAACAGTACCAATCGCATACAAATCACACCTGTACACAAATGCAGAGATGCGTTTCACTTCAACAGAAAAAATCCTGACAGCAGTGCAGACCGCTGTAGCAAGAGAAAGAGCTCTGGCTCAGGGTAAACGCATAATTGTCGTGACCCCAGTACCAGCTTTAGAAGCTGTTACAAAAGCTAGCATTCCAAATGCGAAAGCCTAACATCCCAGATGGATACAATGGGCTAATTCTCTTACTGCAACGGATGTTGAATACAGATTTGATCCAAGTTTAAAAACACAAGCATTTCTGCAATACGAGCAAGAATATCCTCTACCAAATGAGATTTTGCCTCTAGATCAGTATGAATACATTATTTACACTGACGGATCTGCTCAACCAGCCATAGGGAGTAAGCAAGCTTACAGCGCAGCGTGTGCGATTGTTAAAGGTCGCATGCACGATGGAAAGTTCCATCCGAGTTGCACTAAAACGCAATCTCTAGGAGACTGCACGGCTCAGTTGGCAGAGTTAAAAGCACTGATACTGGCACTTGTAAACACGGAACACGAATTCCCCACACTAATTGTGTGTGATTCCTTTTACTGTGTACAGTCGTACAATGAATATTTACATCATTGGGAACAAAAGCGGGTTTAAAGACGCATAAGGTGGCACAATTAAGCATAAAATGCTATGGGAACAGGTAGTGAAGTTGAGAAACGAACTACCAAGGGCTCACGTGATACATACACTGAGTCATCAGCATGATGGCGTTCACGTTGAAGGGAATTCATTGGCTGATGAAGCCGCAAAGGGGGCTGTACGCACAGCCGCCGTAGCTGCAGTTACTCGTTCAAAGACGAGAGTAGACGGCGAGATTATGGTAGCTGTCAATGCTTCACGTAAAGGCAGCACAGCAGTACCAAAGAAATTTCCACTCAAGTACTCCTACAAGTTAGATGCACAAAACATTCCATATGCTCAGATTCCTGGAGTGGGGGATAGAGTAATACCAAATATGGATCGTAGGCAAGGTTTAATTGTGGCAGCACACGAAGGGACAGGTTCTGTACATTCGGGACTTAGAGCGACTGTTTCTTTATTGAAGCAATGCTACTGGTGGCCTGTAATGAGGAGGCAGATAAGAGACTATGTCTGGAACTGCAACATCTGCAAGCAGATGAAAGGGTCCACCACAACACGTCCGGTACAGATACCATTATTAGACAGCATCAGGTTGTCTGTCCGTGTGCGTCCAGCTCAGGTGTCCTATAGGTCTGGCCTCAGCGCTCAGCTGACGCTCGAACTGTTATAAAAGATGTGCGAGTCTTTATCGGCACATACGCAGTTGGCACGTTACATTCTGACCGTGGCCCGGCGTTTAGCTCTCGGGCTTACAAAGATGCCATGGAAGGAATGGGCGTAGCATTGCGGTACTCCTCTCCGTATCATCCTGAGGGAAATTCCGTTGTGGAGAGGAAAAACCGGGACTTAAAGCAATCTTTAACAGCTAGGGTATTAGGCAAAGGCGGTAGATGGGTCGATCACCTTTATGGGGTACAACGAGCAATAAACAATCAGCCAAGAAGCTCTCTAGGGGGTGTCACTCCTTACGATGTCCTATTTGGGACAAGAATGTGGGTACCTGATCTTGATTGTGAAGGCACAGTGGCGGATGAAAAACCATTTGATATCCATGATCGTTTGGCTCTTTTACAGGATCTAAATAAATCCAGAACACAACAAAGTAATGTGCTCCAGAAACAGACCGCCACTGAGGAAGTCAAGGCAGTAACGGCAAGACCTGTCTGGATCCCAAAAGTCGGGGATCTGGTCAGAGAGAAGATTGCTGATAAGAAAGAATTTGGGCCATCCTACAGAAAGCCTGTACCGGTCCTAGCAATCCAAGGCACAAGAACTGTACTTCTGCCGCCTCTTGCCGGAAAAAAGGAGAAAAGATTTGTCTCAATTGACTTAATCAAACCACACTATGTGGCCGATACTAAACAGTAGGCCACGTGGACTCCACGATAGCAGACGCCCTCCTCTCGCTACAATCCAAGAAGTTCAAACAGAAAGACTCATCACGTTTGAAGAGCCACCTGTACGGAATGAAGGACTAAGCAACGATGCTATGGAACTCGTTCCACTTCAACAAGAAGAAAATCAACTTAACAACCAAGTTGCAATCAGACCAACTACAGACACCTACGTCAACATGCCTCGTCAAGAGCAAAATCCGATTTCAACAAATCCCGATGCAATTCCAACAATTGATCGAACTGCTTCTGGCTATTTCATGAACTTTGATACGTTTTCACTGGATCCAAGCGAGCCAGAAAGCGACGCCAGCCAAAAAATCACACAAACAGAAACTCATTGACTTTTTGAACTTTTTAAAAAGACTTACCTGAGTGTCACCTTGCATTGAACTATGGTATATCACTGGGATTTTATTTTTATTTTCTGGCTAGGTTTAATTATAACTTTTAGTATGCTTATTAATGGACGATATCTCCAGCAGAGCTCTACAGCCCAAAGAGTCAATTTGATTTTAAAACCACACCAGTCTTCACATCGTGAACCAAGAGACTTGTCTTCAGTGAACATCACAGCAGTTCCTATACCGGACGGTATAGTATGGGACAAGATTGATTATGATATATTTGGTCCAACTGAACTTTTAAAGCTTAAACATGTATTTAAATGTTCTTTAAATGATATCATTACCTCCAGTACATTTTCGGATGATTGGGACACTGAAACTGTAAATGCTATGATGTCTGATTTAGAAAAAACTGCTGCATTTCCGAACAATGAAATCTTAGAAGGTGCTTCAGACTATGATACATTGTACTGTTACCAACATTATGGTCATCACTTCTTGCATAAACCTATAACATCTAGAAATGTTAAAACACAAATACGATCCAGCACTCTATAAACAAATTCAAATTACACCAGTAAATCAGAAAAGTATTCAAAAAATAATTCAGCAGGTCTGATATCGTTCCAATTCTTTATTCAAAATCTTCTTAAAAGATAAATTGTAGCCCTACGCGTTTCGTCCATCAAGGACTTCTTCAGGGCAAAAGGTAAGGCGTTTCCCCTCAAAATTCTTGGAGCGAAATTTCTATATGGAGACTCAGTTTCCAAAGGAAATGTATTAAGTCCTTAAGTGTTTTAGCACCAATATAGGAGTCATCCAAGGTATTAAGTCCAAGCGGTGTCATAGACCATTATTATCTATGGCCATTTGAGAACCGGTGAATGGACTGCTTGGTGAACGCGATTTTGAATAAAGAATTGGAACGACATCAGACCTGCTGAATTATTTTTTGAATACTTTTCTGATTTACTGGTGTAATTTGAATTTGTTTATAGAGTGCTGGATCGTATTTGTGTTTTAATGTTAGGTGGAATCTTGTATCCCAGGGGACTTTAGGGTATTGAGTCTCAGATCCTTGGCACCTAGTTAGCTAAAATTACCTATTACCCTACACAGGGGATAGGTGCAGTCACTATTGCCCCATACCCTTTCTCGTTGTGTTTTGTTAACATCTAGAAATGTATTTGCATACCACCAGTGGGAACACTGCCCAACTCCTCCAAAGGTAGTTCGCAAACCTTTGCACAGAAATTCACATACTTTTCAGGGTTCAACACATCTGTCCCAAAGTCATTTTATTACAAAGTGGCAAAAACATCAGCACAGAAAATTATGTTAACTAACACCAAACATATTTACTCTGCTTCCTTTATGGCACAGTTGTCTACACAGGGTTTCGACCTATGGAAGGACACTATAGATTTAAAATCAATATGGGGTTCTAGGGACTGGCAAGTCCAGGGAACAGAAGCGCTTTTTAGAGCATGCCTCATTCCACAGCAGATGATATTTCTAAATGAAACTGTGCAACAGACATCCTGTCTTGGACTAGCCAAGAACAAGGAACTGAACTCACCCGGGTTTCCTACACCATCACAGATGGGTGGGGGCAGAATTCAACTACACAAGGGGTAGGATTAGATGACATTCTCCAGTACAACAGATCAGATCCTGATTGGACGAAATGGCTGATTTGGCTCATTGACACAAACACCTGTCAACAGAGATTTATGAATACAACTGAAGGGTTTAGTATCCATAGGCCAGATACACGCTATGTACAAATACAACTCCCAGGGGTAGTGACATCGTATAGTGTTGGGAAGTTGTGCCTTGATTGGCTAGAGACCTCAACACTCACAGAAGTAAAACGCCATTTGACCTTACTCACACCTGATGTAGACCTTAGGGATTTCTTGCTAGGCCCAAGGAAAACACATCAGAAACGTTTCATATATGCTGGCATTTATGCCTATTATAATGAAAATTGGAAAATATCCCAACAGGGGGCCGCAGAAAGAATACGGGAAATAGACCATATTAACTTAGAGAAGGCATTAGGTGTAGTGGATAATGGGTTAACAACTTTGACCTCCAGGATTTACTCCTTAGGCAACATTGTGTCTTCGGCAATCGACATATTAGAACAAGATTTGGCCTTGTTACAACACGGGCAGTCCCAATTACGTTCTATTATGATGCTAAGCTGGACGCTACAATCTTTGCGTGCAGGCTATGTGCCCTGGCGTTTCATAAACACCACGTCTCTGTTTTCGGAATACAATCTAACTGATAAACAGACAGAAATGGCACAAAGGGGAGCCAAATATACAATGCTGCGTATTGAGAAACTGGAAAGGTTACCATTCACTGTAGCCGAATCACCATCAACTGAATGGCTAATTCATGGCCAAATCACTCTGCCGGTCACTACGTTTCAGTTTCAATATTGCCTTGAGCAAAGGCAGGCAGGTAAATATGAAAAAATGGGTAAGGGATACATTAAGGAAACTTGGGAGTTACCATATAGATATTGATGCCGGAATGGGGATCGAGAAGTATTTCTGAGCGGTGCAAACTGCAAGAACGCTTTAAGCGGTTCTGTCATGTGTCAGGATATTTCTCTGCACGGAGCCTGTAGAGGTTCAGTAGCGAACCTATCTTGTCACATGACTGGGACCCCAGCTGCAGTGATCACGCCGGTTTTTGAGCTGCTCTCGAATGGGAGTTACTTGATGCTAAATGGTCAAGGTTGCTGTGGGATGCTTCCGGGCGTCGCATATCTGGTCACCGTTAACTCCAGGGTTACTTGCTGTATGCAAGTATTGTTTCCGCCACTGAACACAGTCAGGGAGGCGCCGCTATGGCCTTCACTGAACGTTTCTTTCATACAATTTGATACTCTGAGCAGACTGCAAGCCATGCTTTTACAGCAACCCATGCCCTTAACCTCCACTCAAGAAACCTATGAACTTCAAGTTGCAAGGACCTCGAGTGAGATACAGGCGCTCATACGTACAAACTGCCCCATTCATTTCGCAGAAATGGTGGGTCGTATCGTCAATATGTCTGATACAAGCGGTATCGTACACCTATTTAAGACCATAGGGTCAGGACTGTTAAGCACCTTTCAGACAGTCCTCGGAGTAATCCCAAATTTTATACACTCCGTATTGGGAAGCGTATTTGGAGGACTCCCGCTTATCCTGTTGCTGATTGCAGGGGTCCTGTTTATAATACTACTGCTACGCAATGGACGGCGCAATTCCCGAGGGAATTGCGAACATGCTCCTGGAGCGGAAATACCGTGAACGCATGGTGCAACTTCTGGGCATTTCTTGCCTGCGAGAACTCAATGCCTCCTGGTTTCTATCCTTTCGACCAGTCTGGGTAGACTGCATCTTACCTGTTCTTCGATGCCTGTTTTGCGGAGAAGAATGCACGTTGGATCTTTGTCTAACATTTCCATCAGATGCGCCTCCGGACACGGATGCAATGCTGGACCCCATAAAGGCCCATGCTCTGCGTTGTCCCCAGCGGCTTCCAATTCTGATGAATGCATTCCTGGAGAATCCTCAGGTGCCGTTTGCTCCTGCTGGGTTAGGTGACTCCTCCACAGGCACCCAGGTAACAACTGCCGCACAAGCTGCCACAGCATCGACTGTTGGCAGTGCTACATTCCATCTATGTGTGATTGACGTTCTCTGTGAGGCGTTGGATTTGTCGTCTGCAGTAGCTCACACAGATAATGTTGTGCTTCCCAGCCAGGACACTTAATCTCGAATTGGCTCATCGCGTCCTGGGAAAGAATTCGGCTTCTCCACTCGTTTTTCATAATAAACGAGCAAATTTGGAACATTTCCTAAATTGACACTTTCGCTTGAGAAAAGCATGGTCTTCTTCCGCTTTGAGTGAAGCAACTTATATAGAGGAACAAAATAGACATTTCTTTTTAGTGACAATTGGAAATAGCTGAATGGTAACATTTTTGAAAAAATCTTTTTTAACAATTTTAAAACCATGTTTTTACTTGCTTTTAAAATGTTCTTAAATTGTCCAGATTTTAAGTATGGTCATTGTCATCCTGTTCGGAAGAGGAGTGGGTGTTATGTCCCGTATAGAGGCCCTAATGTAGACCCGTTCATACATGCCCTAAAATGGACGTATTCGTATTTGCCCTAATACGGTCATATTCGTACTTGCCCTATTATGGTCAAAGCCGCATATGCCCCATTACGGTCATAACTGTACATGTCCTATTATAGTCATGATTCCTTATATAGGCATGATCTTTCACCTACATTGGTCCTCGCTAGTACACAACGAACTCTGAGGGCTGAACGTTATCTATCCTGTGGTTTTGAATACAGCAGGGTTTTTCCCAAACACAGGCCCATACTGTACTCATCAATTATGCATGGCTCTCTAGGAATACACCACCTGCATAATATGTATGTACAAAGTTCACCCCTGACATCTTCCTCACGTCTAACAAGGGCCAATACAAACCATACGAAGCAACTATAGTCTTCAGGGTATAAATACACCACATCTTACCCCGGTAAGATAGAGGGAACCGAGACTTCCATGCTGACACACTGACCAGAGACGCTGAGGCTCCTGCATGCAGTCGCTCCAGCTGACAGCGGTCTGGCACAGCCCTTGCGGGGTGTCCAACTCAAGACCAGGACAGGGTCCCACACTCTCTCTATTCAGGTATGGGGGTTCGGCTAAATCCTAGAAGGATTCTTGGCTCTTAGGCTTTTAGACCTACACATATGCTAGGTACACTCAGGTACATCTAGTTAGGCATCGTAGGAGTACGCGCACTTTTCATAATGCTTTTTATATTCATGTATGTATTCATGATTATCGCAATATGGTAGAACTGTTCTATCCCTTTGCTTTTATCGTACTGCTGATAATATATCTCTGCTATTGTCTGCTGGTTGCCGCAGCACATATATTTTACACTAGAATAACAACTGTTCAATAAATACTTATTGAAACGCCCAGACTGTTTATTCTGTGTAACTCTCTGAGACAAAGCGAATAAGTAAGCACGAGTGACTGAGCGAAAAGTAGTATATTGTTTCCACGATTCTGAGGAATTTGGGTTGTCATGGTCTAAGGTTGCCAGAAACTAATCTCTCCCCGATAAGAGGAGGTTCTAGTGGCACTGTGAGCTAGCTAATGCAAATCAGGCTAACATACGCGGTGGGGTTGCACAGAATCAGTCAGTCACCGAGCCCACAGTTTAAGTTATCCAAACGCGCAGGTGCTGCAGGGGTACTATAGGAACTACATGACACTGTAGGTCTTTTCCTACCTGCCAGGCGAGTGGCAAGACAAGGGGGAAATGCAAAGCCCCCCTTCAACCTTTTCCTGTTGATAGCACCCCATTTGAGAGGGTGGGCCTCGACATCATTGGGCCTCTGGACCCCAAGACAGCCATGGGCAACAGATTCATTCTGGTCTTAGTGGACCATGCCACCTGGTACCCGGAAGCTATCCCTCTGAGGACAGTGATTGCGTCCACAATGGCCAGGGCACTGATGGGGATCTTTACCCATGTGGGTTTCCCCAAGGAAGTGGTATCCACCCGGGATACCAGCTTCATGTCTTACTACATGAAGGGCCTGTGGAAGGAGTGAGGGGTAATCAACAAGTTCTTCACTCCTTACCACCCCCAAACCAATGGATAGGTTGAAAGGTTCAACTGAACCCTAAAAGATATAATTATGGGCCTACCAGAACCCAGGAGGTATAGGTGGGATGTCCACCTGCCATGTTTTTTGTTTGCATACAGGGAGGTACCGCAGAAGGGGGTTGGCTTCAGCCCCCATGAACTTCTGAATGGGCAGCCTATGAGGGGGCCTCTCAGTTTGGTAAAGGAGGGTTGGGAGTAAGCTCCCGGGAGAGCCCACCAGGATGTGGTCAGTCAGGAGGATATGAAATGCTTATATGACCAGAATGCCTCTCTGGTTGAATTTCGGCCTGGTCAAAAAGTGTGGGTAATGGAGCCCATGGAGCCCCAAACTCTGCAAGACCACTGGTCCGGGCCCTATGAGGTAAAGGAGCACAAGAGCGATGTCACCTACCTGGGAGACCTCAAAACTCCTAGGAACCCTTGGAGGGTCCTGCTTGTTAATCGCCTCAAGCCTCACTGTGAGAGGTTTAAGATTACATGCTCTTGTTCACTGATGACAGGGTGGAAGAGGAAAGTGAATCTCTCCCAGACCTCCTGTCTTCCAAGGAGCAGGATGGGTCAGTAGAGGTTGTAAGCCTCTCACTTACACTGGCCCTAGATCAACAGAGAGACTGCCGCCAGTTGTTTGGGCAGTTTGCAACTATATTTTCACTTACCCCAGGACTCACTACATGGTGGACCCATGAAATTGATACTGGGGAAAGCACACCTGTTAAAAACAAAATGTACAAGTAGTCTGAGAAAGTGAGGGCTAGCATTAAGGAGGAGATCTGCAAGATGCTGGTGTTAGGAGTAACTGAGCTCTCAAACAACCCTTGGTCCAGACCAGTGGTGTTGGTCCCCAAGGCAGCCCCTCCAGGTGCCACACCTGAACTTAGGTTCCTTGTGGACTACCGTGGGCTCAATGCGGTCACCAAGGCTGATGCACACCTCCTCCCCAGAGAGGATGAACTCATTGATCGGCTTGGGACTGCCAAGTTCCTCAACACGTTTGACTTAACTTCTGGGTACTGGCAGATTGCCTTGACCGAGGGGGCGAAAGAGAGGTCGGCGTTCTCTACACCAGAAAGGCACTTCCAGTTCCAGGTCATACCCTTCAGGTTGTGGAACGTCCCTGCCACCTTCCAAAGGTTGGTCAACCAGGTCCTGGCTGGGTTGGAGAACTTCAATGCTGCCTAACTAGACAACATTGTGGTCTTCTTCAACTCTAGCTGGGAGGACCACCTGTGCCACCTCAGAGAAGTGTTTCAGACTCTGCAGAGGGTAGGCCTGACTATCAAGGCTAGCAAGTGCCAGATATGGTAGGGCTCTGTGGTCTACCTGGGTCACCAATTGGGAGGTGACAAGGTGCACCCCCTCCAGGCCAAAGTTGAAACCATTCTGGCTTAGGATCCCCCCAAGACCCAGACAGAAGCGAGAGCCTACTTAGACCTCACTAGTTATTACAGGAGGCTCATCAAGGGGTATGGCACCATTGTTGCCCCCTTGACAGAGCTGACTTCCAGGAAGCAGCCACGTCAGGTGATTTGGACGAAGGCATGTCAGAAAGCTTTTGACATCCTGAAGGAGGCCATGTGCACAGCATCCATGCTCAAGGTGCCTGACTTCTCCCAAGAATTTATTGTTGAAACAGACACCTCAGAGCATAGTGTAGGGGCTGTGCTCTCACAGCTAAATGAAGAGGGCCTGGAGAAACCTGTAGCCTTCATCAGTAAGAGGCTACTACCCAGGGAACAGAGGTGAAGAGCAATAGAAAGAGACGCCTTTGCTGTGGTCTTGGTGCTGAAGAAGCTAGGGCCATACCTGTTTGGCATTCACTTCCATGTTCAGACAGACCACAGGCCCCTCAGGTGGTTAAGGCAAATGAATGGTGAGAATCCCAAACTGTTGAGGTGATCCATCTCCCTAGTGTGAATGGACTTTACAGTGGAACACCGTCCTGGAACAGACCATGCCAATGCTGATGGTCTCTCTAGGTTTTTACTCCTTAGTGAAGAGAACTCCCAAGGGGTTGGGAAGCTCTCCCCACTTTCAGCTGGGGCGGACATATGTTAGACCTGGCATCCTTTTCGTGGTATTCCCTGACTTCTTTGCCTTCTGGCCTCATGTTTTACTGACTTCATTTTTGCTGGCCTTAGTATTCTGGGCACCTTACTACTGCTAACCAGTGCTAAAGTGCTCTTTACTTAAAACATACTAACATTGGCTTATCCACAATTGGCTTATTTAATTTACTTATAAGTTCTCAGGAAAGTGCACTACATGTGCTCAGGGCCTGTAAATTAAATGCTACCAGTGGGCCGGCAGCACTGATTGTGCCATCCACTCAAGTAGCCCCTTAAACATGTCTCAGGCCTGCCATTTCAGAGCCTATGTGTGCAGTTTTAAACTGCCATGTCGACCAGGTAAGTTAACCCTCTTGCCAGGCCTAAACCTTCCTTTTTTAATGCATATAAGTCACCCCTAAGATAGGCCCTTTGCAGCCCAAAGGGCAGGGTGAAGTTTATTTAAAAAGTTGGACATGTACTTTTAAGTTTTACATGTCCAAATAGTGACAACTCTTAAATTCTTTTTTCACTACTGCAAGGCCTATCTCTCCCCAAAGTTAACATTGGGATCACCTTATTGCATTTTATAAGTGGAATTTCCAATTGGGAAAAGATAGAGATTTCGAGTTTGGTGTCTCTGGACTCACAATTGCAAATCACAAATTATGGTAAACTTGGATTCTAAGTTGAATGTCTGAAAGTGCCACTTTTAGGAGTTGGCATTTTCTTCATTTAACCATTCTGGGGCCGATTCCGATTCGGACCGGAAATCTCTCCGACCGAGCCGGACCCGGAGAGATTTGCGACCGAATCGGACCCATGCAGCCCGACTGAACGAGTACGATGCGTCCGTATGCTATCGTACTCGAGTCGGTCGGACTCCCATTGAAGTCAATGGGAGCCGGTCGTACAACGCGTACGCGGGCTCCCATTGCCTCAATGGGTGCGAGGCAAACAAGGGCGCCCCCTACAGCGGGTACGCAGCGAATCGACTCACGCCGTACACGCACAGGTAGGGAGGGACCCATGGGTCCCCTGTGTGCGACTCGCGCGGCTACGCAGCACAGGGAGTCCGACACGGACCCCCGAGTACGGCTCCGACTGCTCTTTCGAGCCGGACGGCGCGTGTCGGTCGGACTGCTTGCGGCGCGCATTGTACTTACCCGGCCGGGGAACGTCTCCATTGCGCGGTGCGAGTCGTGTCCGAGCGAGTCGGTCGTTGCGGTTCGACCCGGGAACGAGTCGGTCGGAGCAGTTGGGACGCCCGAACGAGTCGGTCGGCGATTTCGCATCGTACTCACTCGTCCGGACGCACGTACGAATCGGTCGGGAAATAGGGCTCCGAATCGGATCCGGTTAAGCCGAATCCGATTCGGAGCCCTACCGGCCGAGATCGGAATCGGCCCCTCTGTGTGTTTCTCCTCTCTCTGACTACAAGTCTGGGGTGGGTGACAGTTGGGCCTGTGCATTCCCTCTAGACAGCCACACACACAGATAGTTTAGGTGTGCCTGATGGGCCATTCACATCCTCATGGGCCATCACTAGGCTGATGGGCCATCATGGGCCTGATGGGAGGGAGGAGTTGGCACACGCAGCTGAATAGGGCTGTGAATGTCCCCACACAATGATCTGCATACCCTCCTGTAGTGAGTCTGGATCCAGGGCAGGAGCCAGAGCAGGGGCCTTGTGCACTTCAAAGGCCTCTCTTTGAAGTCTCCCCCACTTCAAAGGCACAACTGGGTATAAGTACTGGACACCGGATACCACCAACTCTGCACACTTCTGAAGCTGAGGACATTCTGCCAGGAAGAGGACTTTGCTGCTGAAAGTACTGTGACTCCGCTGGACTCTGCTGGATTTTACTGAACTCTTGCTTCGCTGTGCCTGCCCTGCTACCTGCTGCCCTCCTTACCTGGGAGTATGAAGGACTGGATCTGCATCTCTACAGCCCCAGAACCAAAGTGACTCCAAGGGCTTGCTGGCTTGCCTCCTGTTCTGAAGTCTCAGGGATATCAAAGACTTCCAACAACTCTGCTACAGCCTTTGGACACGGCCAACTGTGAATCTTGCCCTACAAAGTGGTGACAGTCCAATCCTGGGTTTTATGACAGTCTTCTTTAAAATCCACGCATCTCTGTTGTTACACCGGTTGTAACCGATGCATCTCGTATCGCTGGCTGCGTGCATCAGAACCGACGCATCTTCTACGTCCAACTGAATTGATGACGACGCATCGCCTCCTCTGCTCCTTGCATTGGGTCTTAGACGCCGACGCATTTCCACCATCCAAGGTACTTTTGCTGCGGGACAAGGTTGGTCACTATATCCGATACATGTTTCATCGCGGTCACCTTGTACTTTCCGATTTTTCCGGGTCAAGCGTGACCCGATAACTCCAGTTGGCATTTTCTGTTTCCAAACACTATATTTCAAGATATTCTTAAAAAATCCATTACTTCGGTTCTACTAATTGGATTGTTGTCGTTTTGGTCTTGTTTTGTTAATTAAATTAAGCTCTATTTTCCTAACCCCATGTTACTTATTTTTGTGTGGTGTTTTCACTGTTTTACTGTCTTTAAGTGTTGCACAAATACTTTACACATTGCCTCCTAAGTTAAGCCTGCCTGCTCTGGGCCAAGCTACGAGAGGGTGAGCATAGGTTAATTTATGGTGTATAGCTGACTTGTCCTGACTAGGATTGTGTCCCCGCTTGGAAAGGGTGAATACCTCTGCCAACTAGAGACCCAATTTCTAACACTTCTTATATTGAGCATGGTACTGAACATAGAGATAAACCCATTTTGATCAGGATGGACCACATCACTCACCCTAGGACCCAGGTCACTAAGATTTTACTTAGGATCTTATTGTCAGCGTTGAGAATTGACAGTGGCCGGTAAAAGGATACTTGTGAAGGATCTTTGTCTTTTTAGGAAGAAAAATGATGACTGCTTCCCACGTTGATGGTGACAGGGAGCCTGAGGTCCTAGAGTCATTGAAGAACTCGCCAGCCTGTGGGCCAGCACGCCCCCAAATTGGTGATCCATTGATACCAGGTGCCTTCCCTCTGGCCAATTCCTTAATGGCCATCTTCACTTCCTATTTGGTTACCTCAGCTCTCAAAGCAGACACCTCCACCTTGGAGATCCTGGGGTCTAAGGCATTCATAACGTAGTTGTCCAGCTCCTGTTCGCAGTAGATATATCTGACCGAGTAAAGGCCTTCATAATAAGCCTTGAAGGTAGCATTGATCTTGGACTGTGAGTACAATTGCTGGCCCCTCTTCATGCAGATGTGCAGAATCTTTGTGGATGTTTGTTCCCAGCTGACCAGCAAAGCCAGCAATCTCTCTATTGTATTGCGCTCAGCATGGGCTTTCGTGAGGTAAGCCCTATAGTTGTAGCCTCTTAATCTGTCTAACAATGACAGCAGTTTTTTTCTCTCCACTGCCAGGTGCTACCGAGAACCGCCACCCTTGCCACCTCTTTCTCAATGCTGTTTAATAACTGTTCCTGTACAGTGACATCTGTGGGTAACTGTGCCCTCTCCCCAACCCTAGCAGAAAGCAGTGCCCCCTTATTATTGTCTTGAACGCCTCCCGCTCCATCGCCCCAGAGAATGCTGGACCAGTGTTTTCCGCAAAGTCATGAGAAATCACCTCCCACAGGGAGTCTATAATTAAAAGCAGGGTCATCAACATTATCCTCCAGGTTGGGATACATGCCTTAGGGGGACCCACTGCACCGTCATGAGTAGTGGATTGTGGTCAGAGTAAGTCCTGGCCAAGTACACCGCCTGTGTGACTTTCACTTCCACCAATGGCCAACAGAGAAATGTGTCCAACCGGACACATAAATTGTGTAAACCTGAGTTATAAGAGTATTCCTTCTCCCAGGGATTAATAGTCCTCCAGCTATCTGCCACACACCACTGCCTTATCCAGTTGCTAAAGGCTTTAGCCATCCTACACATCTCAGATGTGGAAAGGGGGCGACCTGTCCAACATAATATCCTCCACTTAGTTGAAATCTGCTCCAATAGCTTGTGGGAAATTCAGTGTCATCAACAGTTGTGGGAACATCTTTCCAAAAATGTCAGTTGGTCTACATTTGAGGCATAGATCTGTTAACTAACACAATGTCCTTGCCCATCAACATACACATCACTACTATGTACATCCCATTGAGGTCGACTAAGCTTGTCAGGGGCTGGAAGGATCTGCCCGGCTTCACCCAGATTAGTACCCCTTGGGAACACGTCAAGTGGTATAGTACATTTAACCCCACCATTGCTGGTGTAATGCTTGCCCCTTTGACTGTGTGAGGTGTGATTCTTGAAGTAATGCTATGTGCCCATCTTGTCTCTTAAGATATGACTATACGTTATAACGCTTGCTAGGAGAATTGCGACCATGCACGTTCCATGTTATTATCTTAAGTTGACCCAGAAGGTGGTTTGGTTCAGACATCAACCTACATACATGAACTATCCAGGAACTCCACTTTCTCCAAAAAACACATGCCTGTCACTGTGTACCATCTTCCCGCTCCGATGGGATTCATAAACAAGTCATAACCCTACAACAATATTAACAAATGCAAATCTCCCCAACATTCCCACCCAGGACTGAGATGAAAAACACCTTCTCCAAACTTATCAACAAGCAAAACTATCTCCACACCTCCAGAGGTGCCTGTGAAGGCCCCACCCCTAGATACTGTGGGGAAAGGAACAGAAAGTTGGAAACCACCACAAACTGCAGAAGCTAGCAGGTCCCCAGCCACATCGAGCCCCCAAGTAAACATAACTCATCTAAAGGATACCATCCAGTCCAGGCCACTTCGCTCGGCTCAAATGCTGCCAGGGCATGATCAGTGTCCGGTTACACATGCAAGAGCTATATTATATCATCCGCAGTGCCAGGGGTCACTTTCAGTAGCACATTGTCAGTGCCAGAGTCCTGTGTCGGTCCAGACAATGGGGAAGTGAGAGGTCATCACTGCAGGTCAGGATGAGAACCGCTTTTAGCTTCTGATGTGGTTATTGTAATAGGATATATTGTGGACCGTCAGGCATGGGGGCAGAGCCTTAACAGATGTGGTGACCATCTTGGTTGACCAAGTCATGCCCCCAAAAGCTTCTGTGTTTAATTTTTAATGGGCCCTCAATGAGGTGCCGGGAATAGTTTACCTGTTAACACTATGAACCAATTTGTGTATGCGTGTTTAATAAAAAGCCACTTACATAACAATGTTGGAAATATATACTGCTCCTGGTGATTTGTAGGATATGAACACAGAGAAGCCACCTTGTAATTAGGTTAATGGCTGTCAGCAAATTGTATCAGGTCTGAGATTCTGCATCTCTGCTGAGCCTATGACTGTCCCTCTGAATGAGTCGACATCCTTTCTCGAGGCAGCATTATGACCACTGGAATGGAATCTGTTCTGTTAAGTTGGTCTTACTAGTTTTCTGTGTCTGGGAAGTATGCACTGGTGCCCAACGTGCTATGTCTTTTTGGTGGGTGGGGCAAGCTTGCACTTCTGATGCCCATGTGATGCATGTGCTGGATGTACAAGGGAATTTGCACTGCTGGTGTACATGTGGTACCGCTTCTGTGTGCGTGCGGAAAGTTTGCGCTGATGATACCTATTTGATACCTGTTCTCTGTGTGTGTGGGGGACTCTTTCACTACTGATGCCATGGTGATACCTGTTACTGATCCGCACACATGAAGCTTACACTCCTGATGTACATATGCTACTTGTTCACATCTGAACATTATAGACAATCCGCACACATCCAAATCACCCGTGTCTACAGATTGCTATATCAGTTTGCAATAAAACCTCCTTCATAATAAAACATCGAGGGGCATATTATCAAGAACGGTGTTAAAATTATCGCCGCTTTAGCGGCAGAAAACTGCAGCTAAAGCGGCGATAATGGGCTTGATAATATGCCCTTGAGAATTCCAATGAAGCCCATGTTGACACCAGAAAATGGGCTTCTATTGGAATTCTCAAGGGCATATTATCAAGCCCATTATCGCCGCTTTAGCGGTAGTTTTCTGCCGCTAAGCGGCTGATAATTTTAGCGCCGTTTCTTGATAATATGCCCCAAAATATTTATTTTGCACAATTAATTAAAATCATTGCAATTCATACAAAAACGAGTTAAAAGCACTTTCCGAGTTCTATTAAAAAGAGGAATTCATGCTAACAAAGGGGTTCATAGCTGGCAAGGCAGAGATTCATGGCGGTCGTCTACTGGCAACATGGAATTGATCTCAGACATGTATTTTACAAAATGGGCGGCCATCTGAGCTGAGTCGCCCTTCATACACTCCTCTAGAGCTTCTTGACATGTCCGGACATTCAGGATCCGCCAAACTGGACGCAGCTAAAAAGTTTGCAGAGGGAGTAAGATTCTGCAGGTGCACAAGACGTGGATTAAGTTTTCTTCCCCGTTGTTACAAAAACGGCACTGTGAGGACACATCTGCCTTGTACTTCTGGCCATACTTGTACGCCATCAGCGGAATTAGGCCAAAACGTAATCTCATTAGGTGATGTTTTACTCGTGGCTTCATAGTTGATGACAAGTAGTAAGGCAGGGTTTTGGGGGCGTAGAGTTTTGATGCCCAACTGCCATTGGGGAGATTTTTCACGGCTAGCGCATCATGTTCCAATGACAAGATCTTCGCTTGTTTGGTCAGGACTTTTGCAACCATCCCTATGGGCAGCGAGCTTGCCCATATGTCTTGAGCTTCTAGTGCGTCCAGGCAGAATGTTAAAAATTGGCTCCAGGAAGTACTAGAATTGTTTAACAGGGACCATATGCAACTCTTTAGTGTAAAGTCACGAGCCATTTTGGTTTTTAAACAATAGGCGATAAATCTTGCTTTCATAATCCAGTGTTGAGATGACAAAGAGAACTCCATACGAATTTGGGCATGAGAGGTCGAGTTAGGTAGATGGAACGCTCTGCGAAAACACGCTGACTGCGCTCTGTCTAACCAGGTGAACATTTTGTCTTTAAAGGTTATGGCCCCGAAGGCTATAGTCGGTAAAAGTTTGGCGCCTATCATTCTGATTAGCGGCGAAAAATCTGGAGAATGAAGGGCTTTCTTGGTTCTTACGAAAGCCCCCTCCAAGCAGCGGGCCACACCCTGCATTGCGGCGATATGCGGCGCCGGTCTCCCTCTGTGATCTATCCAGACACCCAGATACTTATATGCAGCCACTATCTCTATTGACTTCCATTCAACGTACCAGGAGCGCTTTCTTGCTCGTGAACGCGAGATTATCATCACCTTAGTTTTGGTGATGTTAATCTCCAAAGCGTTTGTTTTACAGTACAGTGCCAGGGAATCGAAGAGTCTTTGAAGACCCACCTGGGTTTGATCGAGAAGAGTCGTGTCATCAGCATATTGCATCGATTGAATTTTAGTAGATTCGATTCGAGGTGGAAATGCTTGGGAGAGGGCCAGCCACTCGGGCAGGTCTGCTAGATACAAATTAAAGAGTAGAGGAGCCAATATGCATCCCTGCTTTAAGCCTCTATTGGTCATGATTTTATTGGTAGTTGACCATCTCGAGGAAACTCTTATTTTTACCCAGGTGTCAGTATATAGGGCAATGAGAGCGTTCAGTAGGGGCTGCGGGATGCCCCATTTTGTTAATTTTTCCCAAAGTTTGGGACGAACAACGCTATCAAAGGCTTTTCGGAAATCGATGAATCCCAAATATAGCGATTTTCCTTTGGTAGCGAGCGTACTCTCAATCATGTGAGCTAAGCAGATCAAATTATCTTCGATGTGGCAGCCCTTTTGGAAGCTGGTTTGAGTGAAGGGTATTAATTTGCGGTCTTCCACCCAGGTGGTCAGTCCTTGTAGTAGAACACTTGCATATGCCTTCCCTTCTACATCAAAGAGGGCAATCATCCGGTAATTGTCGAGATTGGACCGCAGGCCTTTTTTGTAGATGGGGACGAGAAGAGAGCCTCGCCAGGAGTCCGGAATGGGCCTACCCATTCTGCTTGCCTCAAATAAGGTGGCCAAGAGTACGGCCCACTTGTGATTAGATGCTTTGTATATCTGTGTTGGTATGCCATTTGGGCCTGGTGCCCCGCCGGGGCGCATTTTCTTTATAATGAGTGCAACTTGGTTTGGAGTTATCTTAATAGTGGACGCCAATCCGATATGAGAGTTAGTGTGGTTAGGACTGAAGAGGCTGGGCCAGTTGTTTCTGGCTGGCTCTACATAGAGTGCTTCAATGTAGGCCTCCCATTCAGCAGGAGAGATGTTTGTTACAGTGGGGGGTTGGGCAGATCTAACACCCTTGTTTACCCAGCTCCAGAATCTCCTTTGATCCTTTGATTTTATAATTTTGTGGGTGGTTGCCCAATGGTGTTCTTCTTTCATCCTCTGAGAGGTGAACCTTGCTTTCCTTTATTCCTTGCGAGTGATCGATATCTTATCTCGCAAGGATTTGTAATCTATGTCGTTGTAGGCGCACCCGCGCAGTAAGTTATTTAATTTGTGCTTAATATTCATTGTAAATTGCTTGTGCTCAGAGAGGTAGGGTGTGATAGGAGTGGGGTTGTTTGGCCTTTTAATTATATTTGTGGCTAAGTTTTCTCTGAGGTCCACCACTGCCATTTCCCACGACAATGCGGTCAATTGGTCACTGGACTCCTGTTTCAATTTGACCTTCATTAAATACCTTTAAAACTCCCACACACTGTCATCTTTATCGCTGATGGATTCAGCAAATTCAACTGCCCCAACACCAGAAAAAAATACCTTTGCTCATTTGCCTCGCTTATCCTGCAAATGCAGCGAAATCGGAATTAACAAATCACTTCTGACTACGTCTGTCAGACACCCAAATCCAACTTCACTCCCTCTAGAATACATAACTATCACCGGCATTTCTCCCTTTTTTGGGTACATGGTTGTCAATTGTCACTGAACTGGTGCAACCGAGTCATTGTTTAATGCCTTTGAGTAAATGATGTCCCAGCTCCCGGGAGGGGCTTCCTCATAATGTAAAAAGCCTAAAACGTGACAATTCAGTTAAATGCAGGGTGGAAGACTTTGTGTTATGCTTTGTTCCCCACTGCAGGGGCTAACCCTGTAATTAATGATTTTTGCTGTATTTATATTTCTAAAGTTTTGTTATTTCACTCGTATATACAAAGCACACAGCTGCCACTGGACTGTGGCTCAGATATATTCAGTGGCCCATGCATTGACCTGAAATGGCTCAACTGTATCTTGCTCCATCCCTGACCTTGACACTATCCTTGACCAACTGCTACTCCCATCACACTCCTCAGAGATATGAATCTTAACTGAAAAAAACAAATTCAAACCATTATGTTCTTACAATTTCGTTCTAAACCTTGAGCAAAACCCGACTCTGGTGTTTTCCTTTATCTTAAAATATTTCACAATAGCCTTACGCCTCCGCATAACTGTAGTTACTTTTAACACCTTCACAACACACTATGTGCAACTCTGGATGCTCTCTTTCTACTCTGCATATTTACCCATGGGACACACTGCATCCACAATGGATATCTCCACGCATTCAGCCCAGTGGGGACCACCACAAACAAAGGATGGTGGGGTGGATGGGGGAGCACGGGAGGGGGAGCGCAGGGGGTAATAATATATGGGGAGAAAAAGAATTTACCTGAAGCCGCCGGCCGCCTCCTGCGTCACAACGCGCCTCCTGTCCTCTTCCTAGTCCCAGCAGCCCCTGGGACAGAGTCCCATCCAATCTGCGTGCTGCAGAGCAGCGTGCGGATTGGCCTGAGCGGGCTGGAAAGACGCTCCACTCAGACCAGGGAGTCTGTGGGGTTTCTCCAGCCCGGCTGTTCAATGCAGCCGGGTTAGAGAAACCTAAGTGAGCATGTGTGCTTGGCCAGCCTGAGACGGCCGGCCAAACACATATGCACACTTAGGGAGTGCACTGGGCACTCCTCCTCCCCCCTCCCATGCCTCAGCCCTGCCCCTCCTTACAGCGCTGGCTCAGAGCCAGCAAATGAAAAATAAAATGATGCTAGAACATCGTTTTATTTTTCATTTGCTGGCTCTGAGTCAGACAGTGGGGCAACGCTCCTCCGCCATTGCACAGGAGCCGCTGCTCATTCAACCCTTCCCAACTAGAATGCATTCCCTACTACACAGATGGAGAAAGTCACAGACAACTGTAAGTCTAAATAAATGCTAAACACACTTTAGGAGCCTTTGGATTCCATTGATGCAGTTGTAGCCTTCACCTCATCCAAAATAAGTTTCCCAAATAATCCATTTACTGCTGTTTGAGAGTTGAATTACAGTTATCTACTCTAACCTCTTCAAAGATGACTTTGCTAAACACGTGTACACTAAGGTCTACAATATTGGGAAGTCTCTTTCAACATTGCTTATTGGGACTACTCCCAATCTATTGAACCATCCTGACACTTTCACCTTCTTTTCAACCACGTACCCAAATGATGTACCACTTCTGCCATCAATCATGAAACCTCTGGCCAGCCTCTCACTTCTCATAGGTGCTCAGGTCTCTCTTCCTAGTATTAACCTTTCATTTACTATTTTTTTTTACACACAGGTTGCTTCAGTAATACCACTCATGAATAAAACAATGACTGACGGAACTTCTCCCTCCAACTACAGTCTGTCTCCCAAATACCCTTCTTCTGTAATGTTCAGGAATGTCTGTCCACCCAGAAATTGCTTGAAAGTGTTCAGTTTGATTTTTTGCTCTTCACAGTACAGAGACTGTCCTCTCTGATTGTTCAAACATTATTAAATTGCCATATCATAGCTGAATAGGAGCCGTACTCGCTCTCACAACATTGTAGCTGCTTTCTATATGGTCAACTACTTCTTCTTAATTTTGGTATTGACATCACCATCTTTAATTTTTAGTATGTCTCAGTTGCTCCCTATTTGTCTCAAGGGTCTTGGCCCACTCCTCTCCTATTTTGCTGTGGCCTTTTGGTTCTTCTTGATGTTCACCTCCTCATTGGCAACGTTATTTCCTTCATCGACTTCTACTTTCACCTCCATGCTAAGGTTGCCAAGATCTCTCTTTCCACTCTGTGCATCCTAGCTCTCCTCTCAAATCTCCAATTGTCTTGGTACTGTCAGGCACTGTATGGTTCTGCAAACCCTCATGCTCAATTTGTTGAAAACAAAAATCAGATGCAGCCAACTTCCCCTGATTCCAACAATATCTTTCCCCTTGATGTCCCTGCCGTTTCATCTGCTTCCAGATATGCCTAGCATCCATCAGCTCCTGTTATGGCCACTACAGCTAAATGTCAGCCACTCACTTACAGGAATCAATCAATCAATCAATCATGTCACTTATAAAGCGCACTACATACCCGCGAGGGTCTCAAGGCGCTGGGGGAAGAGGGGGGGTGGTGCTGCTACTGATCGAAGAGCCAGGTCTTGAGGAGTCTTCTGGAGGCCAGTAGGTCTTGGGTCTGTCGGAGGTTGGTGGGGAGGGTGTTCCAGGTCTTGGCGGCGAGGTGGGAGAAGGATCTGCCGCCGGCGGTCGTTTTCCGGATGCGGGGGACTGTGGCGAGGGCGAGGCTGGTCGAGCGGAGCTGGCGGGTGGGGGTGTAGAAGCTGAGTCGTCTGTTGAGGTAGGCTGGTCCGGAGTTGTGGAGTGCTTTGTGTGCGTGGGTGAGGAGCTTGAAGGTTATCCTCTTGTTGACAGGGAGCCAGTGCAGGTCTCTCAGGTGGGGTGTGATGTGGCTGCGTCGGGGGATGTCGAGGATAAGACGTGCAGAGGCGTTCTGGATGCGTTGCAGCCGTCTCAGGAGCTTAGCCGTCGTTCCTGCGTAGAGGGCGTTTCCGTAGTCCAGCCTGCTGGTGACGAGGGCCTGGGTGACTGTTTTTCTTGTTTCGGTGGGGATCCACTTGAAGATCCTGCGGAGCATTCGGAGGATGTTGAAGCAGGATGAGGAAACGGCATTGACCTGCTTAGTCATGGAGAGGGTGGGGTCGAGGATGACCCCTAGGTTGCGTACGTGGTCGGTGGGTGGCGGGTGGCGGGGCTGTTCCCAGTGATGTTGGCCACCAGGAGTCGTCCCAGGCTGAAGGGTTGGAACCAAGGATGAGGACCTCCGTCTTGTCCGAGTTCAGCTTCAGGCGGCTGGTCCTCATCCATTCAGCGACGGCCTTCATTCCTTCGTGGAGGTGGGCTTTGGCGGTGTGAGGGTCTTTGGTGAGGGAGAGGATCAGCTGGGTGTCGCAAACTATGAGTTTAATTTTACTAAGAGTAATTTTATCACTGCGGATGCTCCGCAGTCAGGGCAAACAACTTTGCACATAAAAAGATAGGACAGGCCTATCTTGTTATGACTGGCGTCTCCGCAGTCGTTAAATTACTATAAGTAAGCTTAAAGTCTTCTTTCCTTTTAACAAAATTACCAGTTTGCAAACCTATTCCTCGCTTTGCTTGACATCAAAACCTATTCTTCTTCTCTTTGCTTGCCATCAACCCACTTCTCTCAAATGATCTCAGAACTCTGTAAGAAGCAAAGCTCAGTTGAAACTCTTATCTCGAATTTCAAACATTTCATGGGCTATCCATCTATTACTTGGCTGGATCTCTCTCTTTCGCCACTCTACTTCTGGGCTGGGCTCCATCAAAATTCAACTCCTCAATGTTACCATCTCCCCTTTTCTTCCTTCAACCTGCCTTCAAAGTCACTCTCAATCTTACCTCCTTTATTTAACAGTTTTAACAAAGAGGACATAGGTAATGCTGTCCTTTCCTTCTCTCCCTCCCAATGAAATAATCCTATAAACAATCAGATGTTACTGGCATAGTTGGTAATTCCAGGTCCTCTTCCCCTGGTAATTCCTCATTTTGCCACAAAGTTTCACCAGCTACTTTCAGCAACAAAAGCACTAGGTGAAACAAAACAGATCCATGGTGTACCCTCAGATCTTTTAACTCCACTGGGGTCTGTACCAGTCTACCAGCTCCATCGGAATTAAAAAGGGACCTCGTAATGAGGCCCATACCCTGCATTCTCTCAAATACTCAATGACACATGTCCATGCATGCATGTTAGTGGGTGAAATAAACACACTCCCAACTTCTCTGATAAGCAGCACCTCGCTCAACTTCTTCAAAATTGCCTTCAAAGCATGCTGTGGCCTGAAGTTATAAAACAAATTGTTTGCACCCCCATCATCATCCCCAACCACACTTCCTATCTCCTAACTCCCACCCGACTCTCATTCTCTCCCGACTTCCCCTATACTCTTCTGTTAGACCTGGCATATTTTGGCGTGTTTCCCCTGTCTTTTTGCTTCTGACCTCAAGGTTTTTGTGGTACTCTGGATATTGTTTTTGCTGGTTTAGTGTTTCTGCGCACTTTAATACTGCTGATCAGTACTAAAGTGCAAGTGCTCCTACTGTAAATTGTGTTACTGATTGGTATATCCATGACTGGCATATTTGACTTATTAGTAAGTCCCTAGTAATGTGCGCAGGTGTGCCTGGGGCCTGTAAATCAAATGCTACTAGTGGGCCTGCAACACTGATTGCACTTACTGCAGTGTCTGCGCGCAGTTTTTACTGCCATATCGACCTGGCAAGTGCACCCACTTGCCAGGCCCAAACCTTCCCTTTTCTTACATGTAAGGCACCCCTAAGGTAGGCCCAAGGTACCCCCATGGGCAGGGTGCAGTATATGTGAAAGATAGGACATGTACTGATGTGTGTGACATGTCCTGATAGTGAAATACTGTGTATTTCGTTTTTCACTATTGAAAGGCTGTCTGTCCCATAGACTTAACATGAGAGTTGCCTTGTAACCTTTTACAAGCATGAGTCTCCATTGGGATGAGATGGAGAAATGGAGTTTAGTATGCCTGAACTCAGAAATTAAAAATACACTGTTTAGTAAAGATGATTTTTAGGTTGTGTGGTTGAAAATGCCACTTTTAGAAAGTGGGCATTTTCTTGCTTAACCATCCTGTGTGACTCTGCCTTTTGTGTATTTCCTGTCTGGGTTTGGAGTGACAGGAGTAGGGGATGTGCATTCACACTAGACAGACACAAGGGGGGGTGGGGTGTGTCCTGCCGTTCCTAGGTGACTCATAGCTAGGCTGAATAGACCTGGCTGCATTTAGAGTAGTGGGAAGAGTTGTTGCTGGCACCTGAATGGGCTGTGGCTGCCTCTCACAAAGCTGTTTCCACCTCCTGTGGTGAACCTGGCCTGAGCTTGGCTGAACTGGTTTATGTGTGCCAGAGGAACTTTGTACCCACTTCAAAGGAAAATGTGGTATACATTATGGGGCCCTGACCCCAGAACTTTAGAACTCTTTTGGTTCAAGGAACCTGCCAAGAAGAAGAGCTGGAGAAGCTGTGAGGAGAGACTACCACTTTGCTGTGTGCTTTGCTGTGTTGGCCTGCAGTAGCTGCTTCTGTCTTGGGCAGAGAAAGGACTAGACTGAACTTTCTGCAACTTCTTTCTGAGTGTCTTCAAGGGCTTGAGGTAGAGCTTGCCCCCTGTTCAAGAAGTCTCAGGAACAACAAAGACTGCAAGCTCCTCTGGGTACCAGCTTCTGGAACTGGCTGTTTCAGTTGCCACAGAGGAAAAATCAACATGATGCCGCCCCCGATGTCACTGCTGGCTCCGTGACCTGAAGGCACCGCAGAGGGCACCGACGCACTTCGCTCTGCAATCCTGGTCTCACCGACGATGCTGTTTGATGCCGCCACGAGCCTCTGCTTGCACCGTGACCTTTGGGCACCGCACTCCGCATCGCCTCGCTTCACACAGCCGCCCTGGTATCCCTGATGACAACGTGACGCCGCCACTGATGCCGCTGCCTGCACCGTGACCTTTGGTCACCGCTCATGGAGAACACGGACCACCATCCAGCTTCGCACCGCAGCCCTAGTCTCACCGATGACGACATTCCAAGCTGGCCTCCACGCCACCACTTGCACTGTGGTTTTGGGGGCAGCGCTTGTAAGTTACACGGTGCACTGCCCCGTCCCACACCGCAGCCTTGGCCCATCGACATCGGCGCCATCGACTCCCGTTCACTAGCCGACGACAGTGCTTCAACAACGACGACGCTGATGCCTGCACCATGACCTGCCAGCACAGCGACAAGCACCGTCCCACTTCGCACCACAGCCCTGGCCTCACCAACGCCGCTGGATGACCGTCACCGAGCCGCTGCCTGCACCGCGACCTGAGGGCACCTCACGCCGCACCGCTGCACTTTGCACCGCAGCCCTGACGCCTGCCAATGCCGGCACTCCCGACTTCAACCGCACGGAGTTCGACCTGCAGCGCACATGACTTCAGGGGCCCGACGACTCCTGCACCGACCTCCGGAACCAACGCCTGATGCCCTGCATTTCTGAAGGTACTGTTTTGCGGGTCTTCCCGACACTGTAGCCGGCCCGTGACGCCGCGGCCAGACAGAACAGTTGGATTTGTGTGTTCACAACTCCATGATAGCCCCAGATGGAGCTATCGACTTCAAGGAACTGTTTTTAAAGTCTATTTTTGCTTTATGAGTATTTTTAATAATTGTATGTTGGATTCTTATTGTTTTGGTCTTGTTTTACACAGATAAATATTGGATGTTTTTCTAAATCTGGTGTGGTGTGCTTTTGTAGTGTTTTCACTCTATTACTGTATGTTATGTGCAAATGCTTTACACTGCCTCTGAGATAAGCCTAACCGGTCGTGCCAAGCTACCAAGGGGGTGAGCAGGGGTTATTTTAGAAGTGTAACGCCCTTATCCTGACTAGGAAGAAGGGTCTCTACTTGGGCAGGGTAACAACCTGCCACCTAGAGACCCCCATTTCTAACACCTTCCAAAACATAAACTAAATCATGCAATGTATCTAACATAATGTCTGCACTGTCTGTCTTGATCTTTCTCTAAATGTATCATCTTCTATTCCTTCATTAGTATGGTTGTATGTAGCCAACCAAGCTAAGGCCTGCATTTAATTTAGAAAGGCTACTGAAATTCAATAGACACCATTAGTAAATAAAATCGTATACATTAAATAAATAAGCCATACTACCGAAAAAAATACTAAAAACTGAAATATAATAATTTCTGTTGTCATCATTTGTGTTATCATGCACGCTTATCTCCAGCATTCAGCTTGCACCTCCCCCTTCAGTTTCATTTTTGCAAAATCTATAAGGTGTACTCAGTGTGTGAGGTGCACCATCGTGCTTCTAAGAATGCAACAGGGTTGTGTCGATTCGAGAGGAAAAATATTGCTACATGTAGCAAGAAGGAGAGCAGCTAAAAGACCAAAGGCATGTTTACTAAGCTGTTTAAAGTTGATAGCCCGCCGGGCCGGCTTTTTTTTCTCTATCTCCCTGAACCGCAGTGAATTGATGAAATGACCCGGGCTTGATCTGCAGGGCAATGTGTCTGATGGCTCCACTGGATTGATAAATTGATTCAAAACTATTACCATGGTGAGAAAAGCAATAAGGTCATAAAAATTGCATCAGCTGGCTAAGTAAATCCTTGGCATTTCACGATACGTAATGCAGAAGAATCGCAGGCGGATCCGGGCATGAGGCTGAATGAGTGAGCGAGAAATGACTTTGAAGAGCTCATCTCGGCCGATCTATTCTTCCCGCCGGCGATCCATGCCGCCGCATAGCCCCACTTCATTACGCGGAAACAACTGTACCCTTCTAGCATATTCCTGGCCTCCCCCTGCAGCCCCCCGAGGGCCCTTAGCTGGTTAATACCTCATCACCAGCTTCATTGAACACTTTAATCTGCACTCGCGTGATCAATAGAATCCTGGTGTAAATTAAAAGGACAAATCCGTGTAATCAAGCCTGTTAATGCTCATTTTGAAAACCATTATTTGTGGAAGGCATTTAGGAGAAAATTGCAAAGCGACAGCCTGATGCACTCGGAGACCTATTTGAAAGGAGGCTTTTTTTGGAAACTGTGTACATCTCGGCAGCTTGAAAGGGGCGGGGGTCCATTAGTGAAAGTCCAAAGGTGGGGAGGCTGTGGTGGATTGGGGAAGGGGGGAGTAGGGGGAAGCGAAGGGAAAAATCGTCCTACAGGCTTGTCATGGCTGCCTGTTGCCGTCACGCAGTGAAGAAAATGAAATTTTCCAGCCTTCTATTTCTGTGGCAAATTCAATTACTGGAGGGACTTGCTCAAAGTGGTGTAACTTCCAAGAGGCAGAAATTGAAAACCTGGCAGCTAATGAAACGGCAAATGACTAGTAAGTTCAGACAGAGGCCGTCAGTCAGTCCAAACACCTGAAAAAACACACAGTAGCTGGGTGATATATCTCCAGGGTAGATGCGCTGTCACCAGGCAGCCATTTTTCGGGCCTTGGTTTTTGGTCTGCAGTGTCTGTTCCCTCAGGAAAAGCAGTGAAGTTACTAACTTTCAAATGACTGAAATGCTAAATAAATCAAATTCTGCATAGCAAATGTTTTTCTCCCATTTAAGGAGTGGGAATTCTTTTGACATCTTGTAATCAATGCTGTTAGACTTTTCTGTCACTTACACTAAAGTTACTTGCATTTTCTGGAACTGAGTCAGTTTCTTCAAACTTGCTACATGCTGAATCGGAGTACTTCGTGCTAGTAACATAGATATCAACCAACACCATTTTATAAATGTGAGCATTAGACAGTTATGGCCTTTTAACAGGTCAAAGTATGCTGGTCAGAAATGTTTTGATCGTGAACGTGTCCACACTTAGGGGCCGATTCTGATCTCGGCCGGTAGGGCACCGAATCGGATTCGGCGTAACCGGATCCGATTCGGAGCCCTCTTTCCCGACCGATTCGTACGTGCATCCGGCCGAGCGAGTACGATGCGAGCGCACGCGAAATCGCCGACCGACTTGTTCGCGGGTCCGACGCGCTCCGACCGACTCGCACGGACACGACTCGCACCGCGCAATGGAGACGTTCCCCGGCCGAGTAAGTACGATGCGCGCCGCGAGCAGTCCGACCGACTCGCGCCGTCCGGCTCGAAAGAGCAGTCGGAGCCGCACTTTGGGGGTCCGTGTCGGACCCCCCTGTACGCCTAGCCGCGCGAGTCGCACACAGGGGGGACCCATGGGTCCCCCCTACCTGTGCATGTACGCCGCGAGTCGCTGCGAGGTGTACCCGCTGTAGGGGGCACCCTTGTTCGCCTCGCACCCATTGAGTCAATGGGAGCCCGCGTACGCGTTGTACGACCGGCTCCCATTGACTTCAATGGGAGTCCGACCGACTCGAGTCCGATAGCATACGTGCGCATCGTACTCGTTCGGTCGGACTGCCAGGGTCCGATTCGGTCGGAAATCTCTTCGGGTCCGGCTCGGTCGGAGTGATTTCCGGCCCGAATCGGAATCGGCCCCTAAGATTAGTGATGTCCCATGGCAGACAGCCTCAGGCCGATGCGGGTACCAGACTCTGGATCACTAATTTTGTGCGTCTTCCGTTTCTTGTCAGTAGCACAGACCGCATGAAACTGATCATTTTTTAAATCCGATGGTACCCTCCAGGTCACCACATCAATCTTCTCTGATGCACACCCTAATTATAGAAGCTTTTAAATCAATTTTCTTTCCTTTCCTTCCAAGACTCAACAATGGGCTTGTTATCACAGTATCTAGCCCTGACCTTGTGTCACGACTTCTGTGCTATCGCACAGATTTGTCTCCCATACATTCTCACATTAGTCATACCACTAGAACCAGTGCATCAGTCTCAATTATGAGAGCCACATTTTGTGACAACTCATATTCAGTTTAACTTTTAATCTTCACAGTTTTAAAACCATGAGTGCTGTGCCTAAGTCAGTATGCTCTGCCATGTGTTATTACTATTACTAGTAAGCACAAACCTTCAGCTTAGTAAATTACTTCCATATGCATGGATTTTAAAATATATGGCATAAGTATTTTACAGCCATGAGGAAGTCCTAGGACTGCAAGCCACTAAGGGCGAAACACTTGTTAGCTGGATCTCGAGTTACCTTTTAGCGACTATAAAAGAAGAATAACAGAAGCAACTATTTTTCTTCATGGTTCACTTTTTCTCAGCTGCATTATGTCCCAAGATTGTAACCTGTTTTTGGGTAAAACAATTATGGTGTTATCATTCCTAAAACTTTCTTATTGTTGAAGCATGTGTTGGATAGGGTCCGCACCCATATCTTAGGAATTTGCACGTACACCACCATTGCTTAAATACATGACACTAGTGTTGAGTATGAGGTTTTAAGAGACCCCATTATCTTTTTGACAATGTATTCTGGGACTTGTACTCTTACTTACTTTAATTGAGATTCTACAAATTCCAAAACACTTAGGGCCTGGTTTAGAGTTTGAGAGCTTGATGGACAGACCATCATTCCTCTGCCTCATTGGGACAGATCCTTCCATCATGCTGACAGTTAACCATCTGCTGCATTTAGGGTTTTGCCTGTCGGACCGATATCTGTAATGGCAGAGAAAGGTACGTAAGCGTTCATATGGCCACCTGTCAGTTCCCCCAAGCTCAGTTGATGGAAAATCCTCCATCAAAGCTGGTAAGGCCAATGTTTGCCTGCTATATTTGGAGTTGTCTGACATCATAGTGGGACAGAGATACCCTCCTGAAGTAGGACAGCAATGGCGGTTGTAGTTTACAACTGCAGACACGTCTGTCAGTGTTTCGGAGACGCTTCCATCAAAACACTCCTGGTCAAAATTAAATCAACAAAAACTGCAGCAAACGCTACAAAACAGGTACCTGAACTCGCGACCTGCAGGGGAGAGTCAGTTTACTTGCTTCAAAGTCATGTCAAAATGCCCTTGGAATGGTTGGTGGGTCACCCCAGCCCCTCTATCTCATGCTCTTGAAAGTAAAAGTGTCGGCAATACTCTACACTGAACACATAGTGGGAATTCCAAACAGAGAGATTGTGTTTATTCTTACCAGTATCCACTCTGTCAGTACAAATCCACTTTTCCTCACTCTGGAGCCCCATTTTTCTTAGCACAACTCACATTAGGAACCCATTCAAGTAGGTGTGTTTTCAGATTTCTGCTACAAGTCACAAAAGTCCCTAGGTTATCTAAACATATATCAAGTTACTCATCCTACCATAAGGAGGACCCACTACAATCACAATCATATAGCACATACTAACCTTGAGCAGGCACTACAATGCTACATAAAGAATAGGCAGTAACACACTACCATGGCACACATGTTCTAAACCCATAAAAGTGAATAGATTTGGGGAGGGAAAATTGCAAGTACTCTTCTGCTTTCAAATAGGGGTGTGGGGTAAAATCCGCTGGTGGAGTTCGCAGAGTTTTGCCACTGCACGGTCTGTTTGGAGAGCGGAGTTTGGCAAAAAAACTCCAACTACTGCAGGCGGAGCCAAGTTTACCAGCGCGCGCTGCTCACCTGTTCAACAGACGCCTTCTATTAAAATGCTATGATGGGGTAAGGGAGTGGTAAGCCAATCCAGTGTGAGACAACATATTTTCTTTCGAATTGGAAAAGCATAGGGACTTTAGACTGGTGGACAGACTTCTTGTCCCAGAATCGGCTAGAACAGTAGCAACGAAATGCGGTTAGGGAAAGTTCACATCGCACTGAGCCCTTCATGGCTGCACAGTCAGCGCCTCTTGTTGTCAGCAGGCACAGGGTCGCAGTGGTGGCCCTGCCTCTCGGACCTCACTGCTGATCACAAACAGGGCGACAGGCCTTGGCAGCAGTCACGTGTCTTTTTGCAGGTGTGCTTTCCGTGCTTTTGGGGTCTTGGTTCGGTAGTCCTCAAATGATGCTTCCGGGGCTATCTCTGCTCTGAACTACCCATAACAGCCCTCCAATCTTTACCTGCATTGCGTAGGCAGGCTTGTGCACAGCGTGCCCCAACTCCACAGGCGTTCTTTACAAAATTGTTGTTATGTGCAGGACACCATTATCACCTGTTTCAGTCAGTACATTCTCAGTATGGACTCGTCTCAGATCCTTAGAGATGACTGGGAGTATGCACATGGACTCATGGACCATTCTTTGCATGCGCAGGACCCCCAATGATCCCTTTGGGTCATTGAGTGCATTTGAATTAGAGCACCCTCTGCACTATGCACAGTGAGTGTATGCACAGAAGACTCGGGCCCAATAGTTCCCTCTCACCTGGACCACTGCATGCAAACACAGGAGCCATCTCTCACCTCCATGGGCCACTCAGTAAATGCACAGAAGCCATCTTCTCGATGCTAAGGACTACTTAGCGCAAACACAGGAGACCCGTGCGCAGGAACCCCCTCTCACTTCTGAGGGCCATTGAATGCAGCCAGAAGTGCACCCTCTCCACTATGGATCCTTTACTGCAAGTACAGGCATTCATTGACTCTCTTCACTATGGACCAGTGAGTGCATGCACAGGAGACCCAGGGTGAGTGCACAGCAGGAACCCCCTTCTCATGTCTGTGGACAGTTGAGTGCATGCAGAGAAGCCCCCTCTCCCCTATGGACCACAGAGTGCATGAACAGGAGACCCAGGGTGCATGCAGAGGAACCGTTTCTCACCTCTATGAACCTCTGATTGCATGCAGAGGAACCCCATATCACCTCTATGCACTGCTGAGTGTGTGCACAGGAGCCCCAGAACAGAGGAACCCCCTATCCACTATGGATCCCTCTTTGCATGCACAGGACTCACAGACCTGCACTATGGACCAGTAACTGCCCCGTGACAGCATTGACAGTTTGTGTGCACAGTGAAGCCCTGACCTTGTTCTCTGCTCTTGTCTAAAAGCTCAGAGCTGACCTGACCGCCCCATTAGTTTTGAAAATTTCGCGAAGATTCATCCAACGGCGCCAAAGATATTGGCAAAAGAAAAAATGCTTTTTGAATAGAAACAAGGTCCTCTCAGCAATCCAGCTGTGTGGGGCTTACTGGAGGTAACAAGAGCGGTAATTGGCCCCAAGGACATCCTTGTGGGCCAACTACCCCTCCTGTTACCTCCAGTAAGTCCCACACAGCAGGATTGCTGAGTTCTGATAGCAGGCCATGTCCCCTTTCTCCACCAGTCTGCAAACGTGTCTCCTGGCGCGCTCTTGGTTGGGGGATGAAGTCCCCTTTGCTCCTGGGGGTCCTTAGGGGCCAACTAGCCTACCTGTTACTTCCAGTAAGCGCCACACAGTGGGATTGCTGAGAGGTGGTCGCAGGCCACGCCCCCTTTCTCAAGGTCTCAAAGGAAGAGTTGTGTACTTACATTTAGATTTTAAGAAAAATATTGAAACTGTTGGTGTAGAGAGAGAAGAAAATGAGCCAGTAGTTATTCTAGTAAATGGTGTACCAACAAAGAGTAGAAAAATCTGGCAAGAGTTTGTAGATGTTAATAAACTTCAAAAAGCTACATTTTAACTGATACAGAATAATATTTATTATAATAATGTAAATGTTGATGAAGAAGTAATATGCTTAGAAGATGAAACAGTAATATCAAGTGGGCAAATTGAAAAAGTGGACATGGTCAGGAGTGAAGAGATTTATGAACATTATACTATACATCCTTTGCATTCAAAAGAAATCATAGGAAACAGTATTGAATTGTTACAAATAAAAGAAGCAAAGGGAACTCCCATGAGTGTCTGGGAAGAAAGTTTAGAAGGTCGTTGTTTTCCACAGCCATTCCCAACTGGAGAAGGTGGACGATTTGTTGAGCGAGCTGTACGGATTCCAGCTTCAGAAGAATGTATTGTGAAGATCCAAGATTTTGGCCATGCAGTCCATATATATTTCATCTTCTGTTTGAAAGTGATTTGTGTGCACTTTCATATGCAGTGAACCATATATTAAAAACAGGAGTTCATCTTCAACATGTTTCTGCAAAAGAGTTCATGGTCAAACTTCAAGAAAGAGATGAAAATTTAGAATCTCAGTTAATTAATTTGATGGCGTGCCAACGTGGTACCAATGAATAGTGGTATTGTCGTCATGGTGAACTTAAATGCATGTTAAGAAACTTAGGTACACCTACATGGTTTATATCACTTAGCTGTGCTGAATATGCGTGGGATGATTTATTTGAATTCCTTCGAGAGGCAAATTCAAATGTGAAAAACATGGAACTGAAGACAGCTGGAGAACTCTGTTTGGATCCAGTAAATGTCTGCAGATATTTTAACCATAGGTTTCAAGCTATGATGTCATTTATCTGCAGTAAAAGCGGTCCACCGCTTGGAGAGGTAACTGATTTCTTTTGGCAAAAAGAGTACCAAGTCAGAGGTGCTCCTCATATACACATGCTATTATGGATAAAGAATGTACTAACATTTGGAACAGATAGTGATGAAACTCTTTTGTCTTTCATTGAACAGTATGTTACATGTGCCATTCCAAGAGAAGGAGGAGAAAAGAGCTTGAGACAGCAAGTTTTACACTTTCAAAGACATCAATGTGGGAAATACTGCAGACGGAAATATAAATGTAAAGGAACATTTTATACAAAATGTCGTTTTGGATTCCCACGTCCTATAATTTCTAAAGGAAGAGTAAATAGTTTTTTCTCATCAGTTAGACATACAATAACTCAGAAATCTCCGTAGAATACATACAACTTAAGAAGAACAGTAGTTTCAAAGTACATTAATGACTACAATCTAGTTATTTGAAAATGTGGAATGCAAACATGGATATTCAGTATGTTGCAGATAATTCAATTGCTGTTGCTCCCTATGTTACATCATATATTACAAAATCTGAAAAGTCTGAAATGAAAGAAATGTGAGAAGAAATTTCAGCAGAAAAGAGTCTTAGCAAGAAATTGTACAGTTTCAGTTTGAAAATGCTTTCCCATAGAGATATTGGATCCTACGAATGTTCGGATCGCTTGAGCTCAGCCAGTTTATATTCAAAGTCAAGAGGAATCATTTGGATAAGTCTAGCTCTTGCCTCCACACGAAATAGAGTATTGAAATCTTTACAAGAAATTAAATACTTAGCACGGTATGATCCAGAAAGTACTGATATTGTCAAAACTAATATGTTGGATACATACTAGTCCAAAAGAAGTCCACATCTTGAAAACCTATGTCTTTATGAAATACTTCAACATTATAGGTTTAAAAAGAATGTTAGAGAAAATATAAAAGAAAAATATGCAGTAATTGGATGTGATGGATGTTTAGTGCAACATTTCAAAGGGAATCTTATTAATCACAGAAAACTGAGTTGTGAAACTGCAGATGAGAGAGAATTTTTCTATTTAACACTTCTGCAACTGTTCAAGCCTTGGCGTAGTGAAACTAAATTTCTTGGAGATTTTGACTGCTACGAAGATTCTTTTAATGCAACTAAAGACAGCATTCAGTGCACAATTTTTCCAACTCACTTTCAAATCTTAAATGATGAGATTGAACAAGAAGGTACTATTGCTGCTGAAATAGCTAGAGAAAGTTGAAAAAAACTGCCAAAGTTCTGGTCCACTGACTCAAGATCCAGTGGGACAACCAATTATTGAAAATGAAGCAGCAATAGCCATGAATGAGGTAGAAACTGCAATGCAGCAAGCACAGCAGGATATTATTCAGTTTGAAAAGTTAGAGGAACAACTAAATATTGAACAAAAAGAAATATATGTACAAGTCAAATAACAGGTACAACATGGTTTGCTCCATGAAAAAAGGAACGCCAATGTTCATCATTTAAACCTATTCTTTTATACATTAGTGGTCAAGCTGGAACAGGAAAAAGTTTCTTAATTAAGGTTTCGACCAGTTATCTATACAAAACTACAGAATCACATTTATCTTGTGTCGTAACAGCTCCAACTGGATTAGCAGCACACAACATTAAAGGTATCACTTTACATCGATTACTTATGCTACCTGTTGAACATGATAATAAATTGAAATATCAAAAGCTATCAGGAGAAGCTTGTTATGAAGTCTCAAGGGTACTGAAGAAACTAAAACTTTTAATCATTGATGAGGTGAGCATGGTTTCAAACTTAATGCTTACGTTTGTACAATTGCGAATGCAACATATTTTAAAAACAGATTATGATGTTCTGTTTGGAGGAAAATATTTAATTGTATTTGGAGACCTACTACAACTTACTCCCATTAAAGGACAACCTGTTTTTAAAACTCTTCTCCATGATGACATAAGGAAATCTTTGGGAAGTATTGGGAATGCAAATATTTGGTTAAACTTTGAATATAAAGAACTTATTAAGAATATGCGACAAGCAAGTGATGAAGATTATGGAAATATTCTTAAAGACATAAGAATTGGTATATTGACGGGACATGGTAAACAAGCTTTAGAAAGTCGCCTACTAAGGAACTTGTATATATCTGAAAAAACAGCAGCAGAAGTAATGTACAATATGTTTATAGAAAACAAGTCTATAGTTTGCCTAATGCCTACACTGCAAGAGTGTTCTACATTTAACGAACAACTTCTCATACTGGAAAAAAAAAAATTCTGGAAATTAAGGCTATTGACAAAATTGAACACCAGGGAGTAACAATTCTTCTTACTGAGAAACTACAGGCTAAATTGGATTCTTTGGAAAGGTCTGTATCTAAAACTGCAGGATTAGAAAAGAGTTTACGTGTATGTAAAAACTGTTGAGTAATTTTGTGGCATAATTTGAATGTAGAAGAAGGATTAGTAAACAGAGCAATGGGAAAAGTTGTTGATTTTGTTAATTTTCAAAAAAGAGATGAAATAGAATTTTTGATTGTAAGATTTGACCAGATTGATGAGGTAAGACAGATTGGGCGTTGTGTTGTACGTTTTTTGCTTGTAAAAGACTTGTATGTTCGTAGACAACAGTTTCCTCTGTCTCTAGCATATGCAGTAACTATTCATAAATCTCAAGGTTTAAGTATAGACAGAGCTTTTGTAAATATTGGAAGTACGGTGTTCAAAGGGGGAATGGCATACGTTGCATTGTCTCAAGTAAGAACATTGTCTGGTTT
The DNA here is from genome assembly GCA_963921515.1 of Calotriton arnoldi. Taxonomy (NCBI): domain Eukaryota; kingdom Metazoa; phylum Chordata; class Amphibia; order Caudata; family Salamandridae; genus Calotriton; species Calotriton arnoldi. The sequence continues at coordinate 12,992 of CAWUFW010015598.1, read as the reverse complement.
GTATTTGATAGATTTTGATGAGAAAAAGATTAGTGTTGATGCAAATTGTGTAAGAGAGTACAATTGTTTAAGAAGAGTTTATGCTCCTCATTTAGGTGAATATCCAACATATGAGAAACGCGTAGTGTGTCCAAAAAAGAAATATGTCAAACATTCAACTGAGGTTGAAAATAAGAAAACAATTGAAGAGAAAGTTGAAAGCTTAAAGAAAAAAGGTGGAAAGTGTTGATGAGATTGTTGGAAACCAGTTGGAAAACAGTTCAGGTATCAACGGTTATGCTAATGTGATTCTCAATGTTGTGCTTCATTTAACACATCTTCATCATGAAATCATGGAAAATCGTGAAAAAAGATTTTGTTTTCCACTACATCATTCATTTCAACAGTTGGTAAGTGACAGAAGTAAAATTCATACTGCTTCTGGCATTCAACATCTTTTAGATATATGTACTGGTTCATTGACATTTACTCTAAACATACAACAAGATGCACAAGAATTTCTAATGTTCATGCTTGGAGTATTGGAACATGAAGGAATACACATTGATAACTTATTTGGACTAAGTTACAAATGGGGCCATAACTGTGAAGAGGGTTCATTTAGTTCTACCACTCAAATACAATCAGAACATTTTTTATACTTAACAATACCAGACTGCAAATCAGTACCTTTCAACAAATTGATGAAAAAGCAAATCAGGATATGACATGTTCACATTGTAGATCAGAGATGTTGTCTATATTACATATAGAAAGATTTGAAAAATGTCCTTTTAATGTTACAACGTTGCAGAGCAAATGGAAGAAAATTGGAAACAAAAATAACAGATTTGAAAGGAAGTCAAATATCTATTTCAGGAAGAACTTATATAACAGTGGCTATTATTTTCCATGATGGAACTACTACGACATCTGGGCACTATACTGTTTATTTAAAGTGTAACAAAGGATGGACACATTGCAATGATGCCCACCTGGAATTCAAAGCTAGACTGCCTTTTCAATTAGCAAATTCTTATATGTTATTTCTCCAGCCAAAGTTTTGAGTACATCATTCAGCCTATTGGGGAAGATGTCAACAGAAATTAGAAAGCACCACAATCTATTAGTGTTTATAATTAGTGTTTTGATTATTATTTGGCCTAATAGATATAACATTTTGAAAATTGTGTTCAAAAGCAAATAGTTTGTATATTTGTTGTCAATATTCTACCAGATTTAAATGAGATTGAACATTTTTTCAAAAGGATTTGTGATAAAAATAGAATTAATGTACATCAAAGAAGTGATTAACAAAGTGTAGATAGGAAAAACACACAGTTATACATATTGACAATGATGTACTATGCTGGTTTTTTTTTTTTTGTACAATCAATTTGATTGTTTTTTTCCTTGCTGTTCAATGATGATGCTACATTCGAATCACTCTGTATGTTGATGTTATGTACAATCTGAGAACAGCAAAAAGGGAAACTGAGAATGTTATGTAATTGTAAATACTTGTTGTGTTCTCAAAAATATAATATTATATAATTTCTGTAAAATATTATCATTAAATAACAGTTTTTCTTTTTGTTCTTTATAGTAGGTACTGTTCAAGATTGAAAACAATTTCAATGCTGTTTAGGATAATAGTAGTCAAAAATAGGGCCACTGAATCATGTATCTGAATTATTTAAAAGGTAAGAGTACATAATACAATATTCATGATAAACTGAAGAAATGTTTAAAATGTATTTATATGTTATTTGTTTCTAATATAAATAATTTATACGTTTTAGACTATTGTAAGTCTCACCATGTTTCTGAAGGCATCAATTTGTGTGTCTGTGCCTTTTTCTAGTGACATGATACATTAAAAGAAGCCTAAACATACCAGAATGTGTCTGATTCACACCACATGTTCTCAAAATTTGCATACAAGAAGGTGTATGTAATACTTTCTCCTCCTTATACAGGACAGGTGGGTATTGAAAGTGCTTTTTAATATAATTGAACATTTGATAGTTTTGAAGTTTGATGTATCTTCTCATTTGAACAAGTATTTTAAGATATATTATAGAGCTAATAGGCCTACGTTTTAAATGAGAGAATCTACTGTATATAGCAAAACCCATGCACTCATACATTTATCCACACACTACCTTTATACTTATGAATCAAATGACGACTAGCTTTGCCCTCATTCATTTACTCAGGCAGTACCTATGCACTCATTCATTGACTCAAGCACTATCCATGCACTCACGCATTCACCCAAGGACTACCTTTGCACTCATCTCAACAGTCATACACTAATCATTGCACTTTTCTATTTTTTCATGCATTGTGCACACACTCATTGATTCACTCAGCCACTACTCATGCACTCATCCAATCACCCATGCACTACCCATTCACTCATCCAATCACCCAGACACTACTCATGCACTCATCCAATCACCCAGGCACTACCCATGCAGTCATTCAATCACCCAGGCACTATCCTTGCACTCAACCATTCACTCAGGCACTACCCAGCAGTCCTCTATTCACTCAGGCACTATCCTTCAACCCAACCATTTATTCATGCAGTACCCATGCACTCATACAGTCACTCAGGCAGTGCTCATGCACTCATCCAATCATCCAGATACTACTCATGTACTCATTCAATCACCCAGACACTATCCATGCATTGTTCCAATCACCCAGGCAGTACCCATGCACTCATCCAATCACCCAGGGACTACCCATGCATTCCTCTATTCACCCAGCCACAACATATGCACTCATGGAATCAACCAGGGACTACCCATGCAGTCATGCAACCAACCAGGCACTATGCTTGCACTCATCCAAGAACCCAGGCTCCACCCATACACTCATTCATTCACCTAGGTACATTCAGTCACCCATGCACTTATGGAATCACCCAGGCACTACTCTTGCACTCATCCATTCAATGAGGCAGTGCCCATGCACTCATGCAATCACCCAGGTGCTACTCTTGCACTCATTCAGTCACCCAGGCAGTACCCATGCACTCATCCAACTACTCAGGCACTACCCATATACTCATCCAATGTCCCACACACTGTCCATGCACTCACACAATCACCTAGGCACTACCCTTGCACTCATCCATTCACTCAGGCACTATCCATGCACTCATCCATTTACTCAGGCACTACCCTTGTACTGATGTATTCACCCAGTCACTACCCATGCACATATCCAATCGCTCATTCACTATATTTGCACTCATCCATTCAGTCAGGCAGTTCCCATGCACTCATCCAATCACTCAGGCACTATCCTTGCACTCAACTATTCACTGAGGTACTACCCTTGCCCTCCTCTATTCACTCAGGCATTATCCTTGCACTCAACTATTCACTCAAGCACCACCCATGCACTCATCCAATCCCTCAGGACCTATCCTTCAACTCAACCATTCATTCACACAGTACCCATGCACTCATGCATTCACTCAGACAGTACTCATGCACTCATCCAATCACCCACCCACTACCCATGCACTCATCCAATCACCCAGACACTACCTTTCCACTCATACATTCACTGAGGCACAACCCATGCACTCATCCAATAATTCAAACACTATCCTTGCACTCATCCATTCACTTAGGCACTATGCATACACTTATCCAATCACCCAGATACTACTCATGCACTCATTCAATCGCCCAGACACTACCCATGCACTGTTCCAATCACCCAAGCAGTACCAACGCATTCATCCAATCACCCAGGCACTACTCATGCACTCCTCTATTCACTCAGCCACTACCTATGCACTCACGGAATTACCCAGGGACTACCATGCACTCATGCAACCAACCAGGCACTATGCATGCACTCATCTAATCAGCCAGGCACTACCCACACACTCATTCATTCACCCAGGTACTATCCATGCACTCATGGAATCACCCAGAGACTGTTCTTGTACTCACCCATTCATTCAGGCGTTACCCATGCACTCATCCATTCACTCAGGCACTGCCCATGCAGTCATGCAATCATCGAGACACTACTCATGCATTCATCCAATAACCCACACACTACCTATGCACTCATCTAATGAGCCAGGTACTACCCTTACACTCATTCAATCACTCAGGCACTATCCTTGCACTCAGCCATTCACTCAGGCACTACCCATGCACTCCTATATTCACTCAGGCATTATCCTTGCACTCAACTATTCACTCAAGCACTACCTATGCACTCATCCAATCACTCAGGCACTATCCTTCACTTCAACCATTCATTCACACAGTACCCATGCACTCATGCATTCACTCAGGCAGTACTCATGCACTTATCCAATCATCCAGATAGTACCCATGTACTGTTCCAATCACCCAGGCAGTTCCCATGCACTCATCCAATCACCCAGGAACTACCAATGCACTCCTCTATTAACCCAGCCACAACCTATGCACTCATGGAATCACCCAGGGACAACCCATGCAGTCATGCAACCAACCAGACACTATGCATGCACTCATCCAAGCACCCAGGTTCTACCCATACACTCGTTCATTTACCCAGGTACTATCCAGGCACTCATGGAATCACCCAGGCATTGCTCTTGCACTCATCCATTCAATGAGGTGGTACCCATGCACTCATGCAATCACCCAGGTGCTACTCTGACACTCATCCAGTCACCCAGACAGTACCCATGCACTCATCCAAGCACTACCCATGCACTCCTCTATTCACTCAAGCACTACCCATGCACTCACCGAATCACTCAGGACCTATCCTTCAACTCAGCCATTCATTCACGCAGTACCCATGCCCTCATGCATTCACTCAGGCAGTACTCATGCACTCATCCAATCACCCAGGCACTACCCATGCACTCATCCAGTCACCCAGACACTACCTATCCACTCATGCATACACTGAGGTACAACCCATGCACTCATCCAATCATTCAAACACTATCCTTGCACTCATCCATTCACTCAGGCACTATGCATACACTCATCCAATCACCCAGACACTACCTTTCTACTCATGCATTCTCTGAGGCACAACCCATGCACTCATTCAATCATTCAAACACTATCCTTGCACTCATCCATTCACTCAGGCACTATTCATACACTCATCCTATCACCCAGATACTACTCATGCACTCATTCAATCATCCAGACACTACCCATGCACTGTTCCAATCACCCAGGCAATAGCCATGCACTCATACAATCACCCAGGCACTACCCTTGCACTCATCCATTCACTCAAGCACTACCCATTATTTTATCCAATCACTCAGACTCTACGTATGCACCCATCCAATCACACAGACACTACCCATTGACTCATCTATTCACACAATATATACTTTTTCTTTTTAAACCAAAATAGGTGGTTCCGTAAGAACCATTTAAAAAAAAAATCTAACTATTTTGTGTTTTTTTAGATTTTTAAAATGAAAATTGAAACCAAAAAACAAGCACAAAACAGCGTGCCTAATTGGGGGGAAAAACATTAACAACGGTGGCTGTTAATGGTGTCCAACATGGTTTGGACAACCTGTTCCGCAATACTCGGAACAGTTATACATTTGGGGCAAAAAAAGTCCTGCCTTGGCGAAATCAGGGAGAGTTGGTGGTATGCTCTCTAGTCTGTCACCAGCTCTGGATGTAGAAGGCTGCACAACCTGGTCACCTTCACTTGCATTAAGTCTTGCAAGTTCAGCTCTTGTAAGACGGTTTTGATGCATTGTTTTGAGATGCTTGTACATAGAGGATGTACCGCAAGAATATTTTTCTCGGATCCCCGAGCCAGCACATTTTGCAGATGTTACAGGTCACCTTTTGCGCGTTTACTTTTTTCTGGCCCTCTGGAATAGTACAAAATTGCCAGACCACACTCTCCTTCTTCTTGCGCGGTGGCTCCTCTTCCTCCTCCAAAAGGGTCTGCTCCTCCTCCTACAAGTCTTGCCATTTTAAATTTTCAAAGAAGAAATCCAAAAAACACCAAAACACCTGCAAAATAGATTCTTCCTGATTGAGTTTGACTGTTGCCAACCACACCCAAAATTAGAAGAAAGAGGGAGGGATCTATCTAACTTAAGGATGACAGGATCTTTAACCAATCAAATCTCCTTTTTTTGTGTCACATGGGGTGCGTGACTCCTACGTGGTGCCACCACGTACCGGACGCAATTTCGCAACTTTTTTTAAATTTACATTTCAACAATATTTGGTTGTATCCTATAATATTTTCATTACAAATAACTGTACCTCTTTATTTAAAATAAAGTAAATGAATCTATATTTATATATAATATTGTTTAAAGAAAACGTTAGATTTGCGTCCCAAACACGAATCCGTAAGTTGTGATCTACGCGGACGTACAGCGATTCCTGAAATTATTTAAAAAAAAACATTTTAATAACTTTCTTTTATTAATATACAAGTTCATTTACTAACTTAGCAAAACTGTAACCTTGAACTTAAGATTATTATTGTCTATATATATGTATTAATACTACAAATAAAAAAGAATCGCATCCGGGTCGCGATTCCGTATTTACATTTTCGAAAGAAACAAGGAGATTTAATTTAATTCAAACCAAAATATTAAAGTAATAATCAATTGTAAATTATACATTATGTGAAATATTAACAGTTAAAAATCACGCTGGAGCCACGATGCATACGTGGATCCAGGAGTAAGGCCCAGTAGTGTGCGCGATGGATTCGCAAACCCGTGAAATACAGAAATTTAATGTTTAATTACCGTTTAGCATAACTACATATTCATTATATCACTCTACAACTAAACTACTACCCCTAAGATATACATAAAGTATTAATTTAACAATATTTTACACTTTTAAATATATACATGGGTTTGCGTACAAAACGCGAAGAACCACGTTCGGTCCGCGTCTCCATTTTCTATATTTAAAAAAAAAAGGCTTTGAAACATATATGTCAATATATATAAATATGTATACATTTCTATATAAAGATATTACATTTGTTTTTTATAAAAAACATATTTAAATATATATAAATTATATATGTATATGAATAAATATATATATTTACTGAAAAAAGTTTCAGGGACGTTATAGTTAGAAATTAGTATTTAAAAACCTTAGAAATTCACTGAAAAAAACACAGGTTTCAGGGACGTTATAGTTAGGAATTAGCATTTAAAAAACCTTAGATATTCACTGAAAAAAACAAAGGTTACAGGAACGTTATAGTTAGGCTGACATTTCACTTGTACAAAACCAGTGAAATTCAGCCGTTATAGTTAGCTAAGCTAACTATAACTTGCGCCCCCGCAATGCACTGCTGATGACATCACATATTACATCACTCATGACATGGTCAGTGACATCACTCATGACATCACTGATGACATCTCTAATGACATCATTAATGACATCACTGATGACATCATCCACATAATCTCTGGTGCACCTACTCACACCCCAGTATAACCTTTCATACACCCATTCCAAATTTCAGACTACTATTCTTGAAACCATTGACACACCAATACCAGTACATACATACCCACTCACTGATTCATAGGTCTACATACACATCTACTCACTCACCCATACAGGCACTCATACAGCCAGTCACTCACCAACACAGCTGCTGATATATCCACTCATACACCAATACAGCCACTCATACACCGTCAGTCACCCATAGAGCTACTCACAAACCTACTCACTCACCCAAACACTCAGTCACACAGCCACTTACTCACCCATACAGAAACACCCACACTCTCACTACTCATACAGATACTAACAAATACTTACTCTCCTATACAGTCACTGACAAAAGCACACACTCACCCAAACAGCCACTCTCACAATCACTCACTAACACAGTCACTTATATACTCCAACACTCACATATACTGCCTTTAACATACGCAGTTACTCACCCATATACCACTGAGACATCTATTCACTCACTGACACAGCCATACACACACTCACTCACCTATACAGTCCCTCACAGATGCACTCATGACCCCATACACCCAGGGATTCACTCACTCACACATCCATGCAGGGAGTCACACACACCCTCACCCACCCACACAGACACTCAGGCACCCATACAGGTACTCAGACAACTAATCAATAACCCATATAGACACTCATGTACGTACTCACCAACCCATGCAGCCACTTATACACCAACTGATAGACTGATACACACAGTCACACAGATTATTCACTCACCCATACATTCACTAAGACACGCTTAATCACACACTTATACAGGCAGTCACGCACCCACTAAATCATACATAGAGACACTCATACACCCACTCATTCTTCGAATACACCTTGGTATATATATATATATATATATATATATATATATATATATATATATATATATATATATATATATATATGCAAAAAGAAGAAGAGAACTCTCGGTAGTTCTCAAGTTTAGGTGGAAGGCAGCTTCTGTATAGAGCACCCTCAACACCAGCGACACTCTAGATTTGCTCACCCCAAATGTCTGTCTAAGTTTTTAAGCATGGCATTAGCACAGTGCTATACACACCGAGATAGAAAGGGACAAAGTCTTTTGCCATTTCTACAGCAAAGTCTTTAAGCACAGGAATAGCACAGTGCTATCCATGCCAAGCTGTTAAATGACAAAAGCCATTTACCACTCCAGGCACAGTATTACAGCTTTGGACTGGTAAAATACCATCCAAGCCAACCTGAAATGACCGAAAGCAACCCCTGACACGTGTTTCGCTGTAATTACAGCTCTTCAGAGAGGTCTAGCTTTGTCCAGACACAAGGGAGCACCCAGTATAAGTCAAAATAATACCCTTGCAGGCATAGAGTGACGCATAAATTATGCAAAAAAGAAGAGAACTCTGGGTAGTTCTCAAGTTTAGGTGGAAGGCAGCTTCTGTATAGAGCACCCTCAACACCAGCAACACTCTAGATTTGCTCACCTCAAATGTCTGCTTTTCTATCAAAGTTTTTAAGCATGGGATTAGCACAGTGCTATCCTCGCTGAGATAGAAAGGGACAAAGTCTTTTGCCATTTCTACAGCAAAGTCTTTAAGCATAGGAATAGCACAGTGCTATCCATGCCAGCTGTTAAATGACAAAAGCCATTTACCACTCCAGGCACAGTATTACAGCTTTGGACTGGTAAAATACCATCCAAGCCAACCTGAAATGAACAAAAGCAACCCCTGACACGTGTTTCGCGGTCATTACAGCTCTTCAGAGAGGTCTAGCTTTGTCCAGACACAAGGGAGCACCCAGTATAAGTCAAAAGAATACCCTTGCAGGCATAGAGTGAAGCATAAATTATGTAAAAAAGAAGAAAAGAACTCTGGGTAGTTCTCAAGTTTAGGTGGAAGGCAGCTTCTGTATAGAGCACCATCAACACCAGCAACACTCTAGATTTGTTCACCTCAAATGTCTGCTTTTCTATCAAAGTTTTCAAGCATGGGATTAGCACAGTGCTATTCACGCCGAGATAGAAAGGGACAAAGTCTTTTGCCATTTATATATATAACATTCTTTAACTTTTTAGAAACACTCAGTCACTGGATTATGTCATCAGTGATGTCATTATTGATGTCATTTGAGATGTCATCAGTGATGTCACTGACCATGTCATGAGTGATGTAATATGTGACGTCATCAGCAGTGCATTGCGGGGTCACGAGTTATAGTTAGCTCAGCTAACAATAACGGCTGAATTTCTCTGGTTTTGTACCAGTGAAATGTCAAACTAACTATAACGTCCCTCTAACCTTTGGTTTTTTCCATGAATATCTAAGGTTTTTTAAATGCTACTTTCTAACTATAACGTCCCTGAAACCTGCGTTTTTTTTCAGTGAATTTCTAAGGTTTTCATAACCAGCAGTCACATTTGCAGAGTGGTAGAGAAAGGGTTCTGGGCATCTGACCAGATCTCAGGAATTCCGTTGCGTAGGACTTACAGGAGGTACCAGGAGGGCTTCTTGGCCCCCAAGGTCCCTCTGAAGTAAAGTGGACTTTATCCCCCAACCAGTAGTGCGCCAGGTGGTGCGTTTGCAGAGTGGTGGACAAAGGGGGCATGGGCTCCGAAGACCTCTTAGCAATCCTGCTGTGTGGGACTTACTAGAGGAAATAGGAGGGGTAGTTGGCCCCCAAGGACATCCTTGGGCACTAACTACCCCTCCTATTACCTCCAGTAAGTCCCACACAGCAGGATTACTGAGTTCTGATACCAGGCCACACTCCCTTTGTCCACCACTCTGCAAACACGCCTCCTGGTGCGCTCTTGGTTGGGGATGAAGTCCCCTTTGCTCCTGGGGGTCCTTAGGGGCCAACTAGCCTACCTGGTTTCTCCTGTAAGGCCTACGCAACGGAATTCCTGAGATCTGGTCAGATGCCCAGAACCCTTTCTCTACCACTCTGCAAATGTGACACTCTGCATCGACTTGGCAAGAGCAAGGTAAGTGGTTTTATTTATTTATTTCTTTACTTTAATCTTTGCCGTCGTATATCGGACTCCACTACCCCCTCACCCTGCCCCGCCCTGCCTCACCGCCCCACAGCATTACCTGTGCGAGCCGCTACTGGATATCTCCTAAAATTATCATGATTTTCTGTTCACCTGAATACCCACAAGGCCTGGGGCATCCAGTGGAATACCAGTTGGAACGGGGACTTAGGGGCCGATTCCGATTCGGGCCGGAAGTCTCTCCGACCGGAGAGATTTCCGACCGAATCGGACCCGTGCAGCCTGACCGAACGAGTACGATGCGTCCGTATGCTATCGTACTCGAGTCGGTCGGACTCCCATTGAAGTCAATGGGAGCCGGTCGTACAACGCGTACGTGGGCTCCCATTGCCTCAATGGGTGCGAGGCGAACAAGGGCGCCCCCTACAGCGGGTACGCGGCGAAGCGACTCGCGCCGTACACGCACAGGTAGGGGGGACCCATGGGTCCCCCCTGTGTGCGACTCACGCAGCTACGCATACAGGGGGGTCCGACACGGACCCCCGCAGTACGGCTCCGACTGCTCTTTCGAGCCGGACGGCGCGTGTCGGTCGGACTGCTCGCGGCGCGCATCGTACTTACCCGGCCGGGGAACGTCTCCATTGCGCGGTGCGAGTCGTGTCCGAGCGAGTCGGTCGGTGCGGTTCGACCCGGGAACGAGTCGGTCGGAGCGGTTGGGACGCCCGAACGAGTCGGTCGGCGATTTCGCATCGTACTCGCTCGTCCGGACGCGCGTACGAATCGGTCGGGAAATAGGGCTCCGAATCGGATCCGGTTATGCCGAATCCGATTCGGAGCCCTACCGGACGAGATCGGAATCGGCCCCAATGTGTTAGAGTCTGCACATAGCATCAAATATCTTCAGATCTTTAAGGACTATCAGTATGGTTATCATGGCTTCAGAATGGGGGTATAGTCCTCGGAAAAGGAACACTACTCTGAGGCTTAGAATGAAGAAAGAGGTCTTCTTCTTCTCAAGATGCATGGGGATAACGTGAATTTTATAGCCTGGGTGAAGAATGATGCAAGCTTACCAGACTAGCAGTCCGGCATTTATTAGTCACAAAGATGGCCTTTATTTCAATTCAGGTTAGCTGGACAACAAGATCTTCACTGCTTCTCTTGGACTGTCTTTGTTGTGACAATAGGCACACAGTCCTCTTTCAGCTGGGCCCTACTCTTTTACTTGTTCAGGGTCTGCACTTCAGGGGATTAAGCAGTACAGCGTCACTTTCTTCAGCGCGGGTCTTGGACATAGCGCTTCCTAGCTTCTACAGATCCTATCCCTAATTGGGACTTTCAGAGCAAACAGCAATATGCATGGTCATGCTCATGGCAATAGTCTCTGTGGGCTAGTGCTCCTAGCTCTTCCTCAAAATCAGGTATAGCCCAAATTACAAGAAGGATAATACTAATCCTGCTCTTGCAGAACTGGCAGGAATCCAGGTAAAACCAAAGCCCTTGCGTTCTTAACTTCAAACTCTCCTCCAACCCAGGCATAGACCTTTTGTCAAGGATTTCTTCCAGGCTACTGATAACAACTAGCTAAGCTAAGTGTAATGGGAGTAAGGGGTATCATTTACTGAGAAGCAGCACAACAGGAGGGGAGAAAACTCAAGTACTTTGTAGGGCAGATGTTCTGGGCTAGCAGGATATGAATGTGTATTCCCCAAGACCATCAAACATATATGGATTCTCTGCAGGAGAGTTCCCCTGAAGACAACATGCAGGTTACCGTATTATGTGCAGCATTTGCTGAGTCTTTTTTTATAAAATGCCATGTTGATTCTGCAAAGTACTCCAGAAACACAATGTCTAATACCACACATGAAAACCGAGCATACATTTGAAGAGAAGCAATAATCCCCATTGTGGGGAAGTGGAAACATTTTTAAACAGAGTATTGGTGTGCAACATTCCTATAGGGATACAGGTAAAAAAAGCATTTGCCATTAATTAATATCAGCTCACAACAAACGCCAGTTGCCCGAGGGACAGCCGCCACACTTACTTTGAAATGTGTACATTTTGGGTGCACCCACAATCCAGAAGAAATCCAGCAGATCCTTCCACTCTACTCACGAAACATCAGTAAAAGCATAGAAAACATCTAGTAGACTCCGATATTGTAGAGTCCACAAAAGTAAAATCACAGGGTAGGCCAGAAAAAAACAGTCAGTGACAGATTGCTACAGCTGGCACGCAAATAAGTTCTTCACAAAAGCATGCCCTTCCCAGACAAAACATAGAGGGGTTACTCCTGTCCAGGAGTCTCTTTGTCAGTTGATAGGAAAACTTTGGAAAAGTCCATCGGCGTTCCCAGTGGGAAAACCTTGCACTGTACTCTGCCAAAAACCCAAAGTTTTATAGCACAGGACCACAAAAGAAGCCTAAACTTTACAATCAACATTGCCATCAAACATTTGAGATAATTTTAGTCCCTCTGGACCATA